>JABBOT010000006.1:20837603-21153231 GCA_016165875.1 Acanthopleura granulata
AGGCCTAAATACAATTAGAAACTGTTAAATACATCCATGTAGGCTATCTTACATGATGCAAGTCTTTTCGCCACATGTGCTACCACAGGAAATCAAGGTACTGACCAGTTTGTGACATTTACTGTTAGCATCCTCAAAATAGGGCAAGCGCATTTGAATTTCGGGACATAAAAGTAAAAGGACAATAAATGAGACCACCACTCCAGACATAATTAAAAGTTTTATTCAATGCATAATCATTGCAAATAAATCCCTACAAAACAATGAAGAAAACATCATGAAAGGAAGCTAATATTTGACCATAACACACGGTCTATTTCATTTCACACACTGACATTGAGTACTTCAGTGAAACTACTTATAGAAACTTCTCCATATTTTCTCATGCCTCTATAATGGGCATCTGGCGATTCTCACCACAAGACCCATAAAAATGTCAAGTAAAAAAAGGAAAAAAAAAAAAGATGTTCCAAAATCTTTGGACAGCCACATAACTTATATAAAGAGCATCATCAAAAATAAGAAAATAAGTGTCCATGTCAAAAAAATAAAACACACTAAAACAAAACTGTCTCATAATTCAGTGGATAATGTGACCCATACTGTGGCAGCGATTCCTCCAATCAGAAACTATTTACCGTTCCTTATATCTACATCAACACAATCCACATAATAAAAAAAAGAACTGTCTACGATTTTCAGCCTTACAACAAGACTGTAGATGACATCAGAGGTCTGGATTTCACAATACCCCAAACCTGCGGGCAGTCGTCTGTCCGTCCTAGTACAGGTGAGGTATGAGCCAAGTCTATACCATTACAACATATCAAACAGTAAACACCCAGCCAGCCAGTTAGGGAGATCTAATAAACAACTCTAACTCCCATCAAAACAAATCCTTGATAAACCTTACCTCTGGGGCAACTGCGCCGAGATGCGTCTTTAAAAAAATACACCAACTGCAGCATGATCCTACAGGGTGGTTCACGGCCCGAAATCAAAAACAAGAATCCTGATCCAATGCGGTTGGTGGGTAAAAATCCAGAGGTCTTCTCAGTGCTTGGCTGGCTGGCTGGCTGGCTGGCTGATTCTCGCAGGCTGGCTGGCTGGCTGGCTGGCGAGGGAACTGGATTCTACATCCAGACATATCTATTGGGGGGGGGGGGGGGGTGACCTACATTCCTCAGTCCACCTCAGAAACTAGGTCAAATCGTCTGGCCTTCAGTAGGCTCACCTCTTCCATGATGAGAGGTGGCTTGACGTTTTTGGTTTTTTTTTGGGTACTGGCCAAGGCAGAAAGGGGTTTCCCCGAATGGGAATTCCCGACCTGAACCTCCATGTAGCTTCCATGCAGTCGACAGAGGCCAAGCCAATTCTCTTATCTGATGCAGGCTATAACCTATACGGCCATCTTCCTATATTAATTAAACATAATGGACGTGCTCAAGGAAAGGAAATTAAACTAATGACATTAAACATGCTTGTGTGCATCTCCAGCATCACAGGAATGGCTAAATCATTAAATCTGATTCTAACCAATTTGGTAGCCAGTACCAAACTTAATGTCTAGATGCAGGCCATTATAGTTTCTGTATAACTATTCTTGTACATATTCAGTATTCATGACAGGGTTCTGCTGCGTCTCTTCAAAAGCAATGAATGCATGATTGATTACTCCTTAACGCCCCTTCGGCAACATTTCAGCCATATTGTGGATAGAGCATGTTTAACCCAAGAGTTAGTACAATGCAGGCGTTTTTCTAGCCACTTTCTCTTTATGGTAACCGCAACAAGAAATATTGGAAAATTGAGTTTTAGACAAAATCTTGTATTGAGTTTTCATGAAAAAAAAATTAAGTTTTTGATACGTTAGTGAGGACAAAATATTGAGTTTTCCGATTTGTTCAAATTGAGTTTCTAAAAAGAAACTGGCTAGAAAAACTCCTGAAAATCATTTCCTATGTTAAGCTGGAACGTGCAAAAGGCTAACAAATTAAACAGACATTTATAGAAACAAGGTACAACACAAACATCAGTTAAAAATCGAAACCATACATAAATATGATACTGTATACCTCTGTACACATCCAGAAAATTTACATATAAAAAATAAGTCTCATAATAGCTTTCAAATAATTCCCTTCAAAAGAATTATTCCGGAAAAATGAAATCCACCAAAAAACATAAGGCCATTCCAACCCGATTCCTTGCTTCTTGTCACCGCCCGCATGTCATTTTATCTCCACATCAGGCCTCATTATTTCATTTTTTGCCAGAAATTATCAAAAAAGAGGAGTTTAATATAAAATCTCACTGAATAATAAATAATAAAAAATCGAAGTTATTCCGCCACCTGTACCAGCTTTCTGAATTATTTCGATGGGAAACAATGGATAAAGTGTCATTGGCCCAAAGGAATCAAGTGCAATTTTACATTCAGCACAAAACTTTCAATGTTTTGCACCCTGAAAGAATCTTTCAAGGAATCCTTAGATACATGAATTTTTCATCTTTGCCTTTTGAAACCTCTCTCATGCTATATTACACGATTTTATTCTATCAAACCCAACTTCATAGACCCATATGCTCTGTTTGTTAATTTACATGTTCTTACTTCTAGTTACATTTTGTCCATTCATCAGATTCTCCACTATGCACAAATGTCTTCCGTAGTGGCAGAGATTCTGTACTTCAAGGAATACTGTTACTGCTGCTATTTTGCACGTACAGTACCACAAAAAAGTCAGCACTATGAGCACACGTGTAGAATGGGTTCTACATAGCTGTGACACACATGCCTGTGGTATAGTGCTGACTTTCTTGTTGTACTATAAATGTTTATCAGTGATTTTATCAAGTTAAGCCATGGCGTCAGGTGTGAATGATACTCTGAAGGCAATTTGCCTGCATCAGGCTTCCTGGGGTATATTAATGTATATCTACAAGGATACATCTATACATTGTACAGGAGAGTCTATACTGTGCATGTACAGGAAAGGCTAAATTAGGCCATGATTAAAAATGTGTTTGTTGGAGGTAACCTGATCGACCCGCTCGAAAGGGCTTCGCTCTCTTATTTGGGCTTCAAAAGAATTATTCCAGAAAAATGAAATCCACCAAAAACATAAGGCCATTCCAACCCGAATTACTTTTTCATTTCTTCTCTGTTAATTTCTTTAACATACTTAGCTATTTCATGTAGGAGTGAAAACAATCCATTCCCAACAGTCCGACCATGTTTTGTCGTGATAGCGTTGTGTTCATGGGAATTTTTCTAGGAAAGGCCTTGTACATTGTGGGCGAGAGGCTACCTTGTAAGTGCACTGCAACACTGCATATGTGCCTGGTTACATTTTACATGCAGTGTTGAACTTTACAGGAGTGACCACTTTGTACGTGTTGGAGCTAAGCTATCCTGAAACAGTCAGCATTGAATATTTTGGGACAAGAAAAACCAATCAAAATGCAATAATGTAGGAGGTGCATGCGGGTTCTATTGACAGCTATAACGAAGTTTCAAAAAGGGAAAGGAGGAAAATTCATGCGGATTCTGAAAAAAAGGAAGCAATTTCTGGATTTGTGCACATTTGTGTACATCGAATGGACAAAATATAACTAAAGTTAAGAACATGTATATGTATAACAGAAATCCTGTTATATCTATGAATACATACATATTCATCAATGTGCACCTCCCCGTCATTCCAACAGTGTGGTATTATGAAGTGTATCAAGCACAGCAGTATGGGAGTTGTTGACCACTGACAGCCCAAGGCATGCGTGACACGAGAATAGAAACATTGGCACTAAATGTTTACGTGGCAAAACTGCACAAAACAGACCACTTAAATCCGTTCAATATTTATATATATATATATATATCGCTCTGAGGTAATTCAGAACAGCTAGAACACAAATGGTTTTCCAAATACAGCGTCTTCCTGGTACATGGAAGCGCTTCAGTTCAAATGGCAGTCCGAGTTCACTTGACACTGGATTCAAAATCTGATCCCCACCACCACCACATAGAAAACAGCTCACTGAGATCGACACCTAACTTTCCCACACTGACAACAGAAATGGTAAGTACCTTCCCTTCCTAATGTCGAGGCAATTAATAACTGAATACAAAAGGAATGATTGTTTTTTAAGTTTACTAGTTATATTTTTCTGTCATTCATTCATATATATCCTCAGATAGCACGTAATGTATTTCAGGTAAAGTTGAACATTTTTTATTTATTTATTTATTTGATTGGTGTTTTACGCCGTACTCAAGAATATTTCACTTATACCACGGCAGCCAGCATTATTGTGGGAGGAAACCGGGCAGAGTCCGGCGGAAATCCACTACTATCCGCAAATTGCTGGCAGACCTTCCCACCACCAACCGCAGGTTGCTGGCAGACCTTCCCATGGCCATCCGCAGGTTGCTGGCAGACCTTCCCATGGCCATCCGCAGGTTGCTGGCAGACCTTCCCATGACCATCCGTAGGTTGCTTGCAGACCTTCCCACGACCATCCGCAGGTTGCTGGCAGACCTTCCCACGGCCATCTGCAGGTTGCTGGCAGACCTTCCCACGGCCATCTGCAGGTTGCTGGCAGACCTTCCCACGGCCATCTGCAGGTTGCTGGCAGACCTTCCCACGTATAAAACATTTTTCAAGTGTCACCTTTAGTGACCAGTTCATCCACCTTATAGGGCCCTCTGATTAATTCTTTGCCAGAAAAACTTAAGAGTTGGCATCAAAAGTGTCATTTTAAGGCCTTCACATTCTTCCAAAAGTGATTTTTAAAGTTAAATTCACGTGAAACACAATATACAATATGTATACTTAGTCTTTAATACTACAGATAAAAATCCTGACTCCGCGTTCCTTTTTGGTGTGTGTGCTATTACAGCAGTTTTATTCCTATGCATACATCTGACACGTGACCAAAACACTAATTGGAGCCAAATGTCAAAACAGCATTTATCTACCATCCACTGATTGGGCAGTTCTGGCCAGAACTTCCTGTGACATCAAATGCAATCAAAACCAATTCCCACGTGAAGGCCAACGGAATTCTTCACGCAGCTTCACGCAGGGACCATCCCTGTCCATACCTGAACAGGTTATTTCTGATCCACGCTGAGCTGGAAATGTCAACTGCTATTGATCTGCCTCTTGAGGTGGCCTCAAACTGAGAATTTCTTTGGTCACCAACCCACTCAAAATTACACTTGTACATACACTTGCGTGTTGAACGTACCAATACTGTGCCGCTAAACAAGGCTCACATCTAATCAAGATAAATAAAAAATACACTCATAAAGAAACAAATATTAAATTCTAGCCAAGGAAAGTGAATAAAAATAATAAACAATACTGATGAAAATATAAATAAATACAGACTACAGAGCTAAAGAAAAAACTAATCACAAACTAAATCTTTTTTTTCTATGAATGAATGACATGACTATTTTTCTGAAAAACAGTGCAATTTGGCTGCCATTTTTATCTTTGTTATCTACTGGGAAATAAAATTTCAGCACCAAAGGTACTATTGTGACATGTATTTGCCTCTAGAAATGCAGTGAGACAAAAGTTTATGTACTTCACATATTCCTCCCACGTTCCTTCATTTACGACCCAGATGGCTTATGTACAGTAATATATTACTTAGTACAGTGTTAAGCTTCAAGTGTAAGGAGAAAATGAAATAAATCTGTAGAGAGAACGAAATAATTGTAAAGAGAAAATGAAACAAGTGTAACCAATGCAGTAGTAATGATGATGCCTGCCAAATAATGACAGTAATAACAGCAAGGCAAATACAACAGAGGCAGCTATGTGAATCACCGAAATACTCAACCTGTCCACCCCTGACGTTTAGCCGGGACAAAAATACAGCGTACGAGACAGCGTCTTGGGATGCCATGGTCAGCCGAATTACCGGGGTATTTCTGGCCTGTAGTTAATGCGCTGTGTATTGATTTCACGCCCACAGCTGTGTCTGATGCAGTTAGAAAACAGGCAGAGTGTTTTAGTCATTCTGCCCATGCCCCTTCCCACCCACCGTTACAATGCTAGCTTTTCATGGTGCCTTGTTAACATGTTCAAGTGTACTTATACCCGTAGGATGTCATGCACTGGCTTCTTTCAAGTTTAACTGTATATTAACTACCTTTCAAGAATAATTCATTTACACGACAGCTGCCAGCATTTATGTGGTGGGATGAAACCGACGGACACTGACAACCATCTGCACGTTGCTGGCAGACCTTCTCAAGCACTACCGGAGAGGAAGCCAGCCAAAGCTGGACTTGAACTCACTGCAACCACTTTGGGGAGAGGCTTCTATGTCACTGTTCTAACCACTACAGGCTAACTACATACGTGCAGTCTTACACATCTCTCATAACAACACGCATCGATAAAACAAGCAGTCCAATATAACATGGCCACAACAAATGGAAGTCCCAAATTTTTCAAAAAGTTATTGATGCACACCTATACTACATATACTAAGCATATAAGTTCCAGTGAAAAAAACCTTTTCGATTTTTGTAATTATACAACGAAAACCTCTGATCTGGTTTACAGCATTATATATGTGACACAGGTCATCAGTAGCTACCAATCTTTAAATAACACGCTTCACTCATAACACAGTCGGCAGACTTCATTCCTAAACAACACGCTTCACTCCTCACACAGTCGCCAGACTTCATTCCTAAACAACACGCTTCACTCCTCACACAGTCGCCAGACTTCATTCCTAAACAACACGCTTCACTCATGACCCAGTCGCCAGACTACATTCCTAAACAACACGCATCACTCATGACCCAGTCAGCAGATTTCATTCCTAAACAACACACTTCACTCATGACACAGTCAGCAGACTTCAATTCTAAACACGCTTCACTCCTAACACAGTCGGCAGACTTCATTTATAAACAACACGCTTCACTCCTCACACAGTCGGCAGACTTCATTCCTAAACAACACACTTCACTCATGACACAGTCGGCAGACTTCAATTCTAAACAACACGCTTCACTCCTAACACAGCTGGCAGACTTCATTTATAAACAACACGCTTCACTCATAACACAGTCGCCAGACTTCATTCCTAAACAACACGCTTTACTCATGACCCAGTCAGCAGATTTCATTCCTAAACAACACACTTCACTCATGACCCAGTCACCAGACTTTATTCCTAAACAACACGCTTCACTCATAACACAGTCGCCAGACTTCATTCCTAAACAACACGCTTCACTCATAACACAGTCGGCAGACTTCATTTATAAACAACACGCTTCACTCCTAACACAGTCGGCAGACTTCATTTATAAACAACACGCTTCACTCCTAACACAGTTGGCAGACTTCATTTATAAACAACACGCTTCACTACTAACACAGTCGCCAGACTTCATTCCTAAACAACACGCTTCACTCATGACACAGTCGGCAGACTTCAATTCTAAACACCTTCCTTCACTCCTAACACAGTCGGCAGACTTCATTTATAAACAACACGCTTCACTCATGACACAGTCGGCAGACTTCAATTCTAAACAACACGCTTCACTCCTAACACAGTCGGCAGACTTCATTCCTAAACAACACGCTTCACTCAGAACACAGTCGGCAGACTTCATTCCTAAACAACACACTTCACTCATGACACAGTCGGCAGACTTCAATTCTAAACACCTTCCTTCACTCCTAACACAGTCGCCAGACTTCATTTATAAACAACACGCTTCACTCAGAACACAGTCGGCAGACTTCATTCCTAAACAACACGCTTCACTCATAACACAGTCGGCAGACTTCATTCCTAAACAACACGCTTCACTCATAACACAGTCGGCAGACTTCATTCCTAAACAACATGCTTCACTCATAACACAGTCGGCAGACTTCATTCCTAAACAACACGCTTCACTCATAACACAGTCGGCAGACTTCATTCCTAAACAACATGCTTCACTCATAACACAGTCGGCAGACTTCATTCCTAAACAACACGCTTCACTCATGACACAGTCGGCAGACTTCAATTCTAAACAACACGCTTCACTCATGACACAGTCGCCAGAGTTCATTTATAAACAACACGCTTCACTCAGAACACAGTCGCCAGACTTCATTCCTAAACAACACACTTCACTCATGACACAGTCGGCAGACTTCAATTCTAAACAACACGCTTCACTCATGACACAGTCGCCAGAGTTCATTTATAAACAACATGCTTCACTCATAACACAGTCGGCAGACTTCATTCCTAAACAACACGCTTCACTCATGACACAGTCGGCAGACTTCAATTCTAAACAACACACTTCACTCCTAACACAGTCGCCAGACTTCATTCCTAAACAACACGCTTCACTCAGAACACAGTCGCCAGACTTCATTCCTAAACAACACGCTTCACTCCTAACACAGTCGCCAGACTTCATTCCTAAACAACACGCTTCACTCATAACACAGTCGCCTGACTTCATTCCTAAACAACACGCTTCACTCATGACACAGTCGCCAGACTTCAATTCTAAACACCTTCCTTCACTCCTAACACAGTCGCCAGACTTCAATTCTAAACACCTTCCTTCACTCCTAACACAGTCGCCAGACTTCATTCCTAAACAACACGCTTCACTCATAACACAGTCGCCAGACTTCATTCCTAAACAACACGCTTCACTCCTAACACAGTCGCCAGACTTCATTCCTAAACATCACGTTTCACTCATAACACAGTCGCCAGACTTCATTCCTAAACAACACGCTTCACTCATAACACAGTCGCCAGACTTCATTCCTAAACAACACGCTTCACTCATAACACAGTCGCCTGACTTCATTCGTAAACAACGAGGGGATGTTCATCACCTAATCCCCCTGCCGTGATGTGTTGTGCAGTAGTACTGAAGTGATTCAGCGGTGATAAAATCACTTGAAAGTTTATCAGCTACAACCTCCCTGCCTCCTCCAAAAAAAAGTGCCCTTCTACTGATGAACTTTCCCCACATGTAACTTACATATCAGAACTCCATGCAGTAGTATAAGACTAGCGGTTTTCAAATGTAAGTCAGGCCATCCTTCAAAATATATTTGTTGAGCATATCCCAACCCTCCAGAAAAGGGCCCTTCTCAAAAGTTCTTACTGGTATTTCGATGAGTTTTTTTTAGTTTCCATTTTTATCTCTGAAAGCCAGAATTAAAAAAAGAATCTCCTACTGACCGACTCTAATTATTTTCTCATATGGTCGCATTACACCCAACAGTTTTTTGACTGATGGAAATTGACTGCTTGCATAGCCAAGATTTCTGTCACCAAGACCCCACAAGCTGACAAGACAGACGACTTGTATGAAAGCTTAGCTCCTATTATTTGAAAGGAAAAGTAATTTTGCAGAATTTTAAGTGCATACATGTAAGCTACTCTGATCTTCAGCCCTCAAGAAAAAAACTGCTACATGTATTATAAAAAAAAGCCCAGTAGGTTCCTTCCAGAAATTATAATATCCATACAATTTCCTACTTTCAGCCAATTTAGAAAATTTTTTATCTCAGGCCACCTATAAAAAATTGTTTGTTGCATGGAACAAACCACAGTTCTTAAATGTCAAGACTGTATTTTTTTATACTGAAATTATCCCACATGATATAACGTCTGCAGTTCTGAATTTACCTTTCCCCAGATATTTTTTCACCACTAACTACAATAGGGAAGCTGTTGGTTAAGGATTTAAGCTAACCACTCACTCATCAGCCATAGTACGGGACGATTGATTGATTTAACTGGAGATCTGCAGATGAAAGAGACAAAGTAGGGTCGAGACAATTTGTCACACAGTCTCACATTATTAAGAGCTTTTCTGAAACGCTAAGACTAAACGGACAACGGGTAGAAACCACGTTGTTTGCCTGGGATACCTTGGGAACTCACACACACACACCAAGTGTTCAAAACTCAGACAGGAATCAAACTTTATCCTGGAGGATAAAAAATAAATCTGCATGTAAAATTTTATCAAAAAAGGACAATATTTTGTTTTATTTGTGTTTTTTATTTGATTGGTGTTTAACACTGTACTCCAGAATATTTCGCTTGTATCATGGCAGCCAGTATTTTGGTGGGAGGAAACTGGACAGAGCCCAGAAGAAATCCATGACCTGGCATCGGCCTTCCCATGTACAACCGGAGAGAAAGCCAGCATGAGCAGGATTTGAACTCACACTGACCACATTAGGTCATTATGCTCCCCCGGACAATATTTGAACCCCTTGTTGCACGGAAACCCAAGTATGACAGACACATAGGCAGACGCAAAATAATTTCTCTAACTTCCTAGGACGTGTGGGATTAAAAAAAATGTTTTCTAACCCTTATTTTCAGATAAAAATATCCCCCAAAATATAATTAAATACTTTCAAGGACATTAAAGGTCGGGGAACCACATCATATTTGATGTAGTATCAAACAAGTTTTAACTGACTGTTCATTTACTGAAAGACACGTTTGCAAAGCTTCACATGAGGCAATAGCCTTAACGAAAACTGAGCTTTCTACACTGGTTGTATCTTTAAAAAGTAGTACTTTTCCCAAAAATTAAACGTTTAAAAATCAGATCGCATAGAGAGAAATTTTACCCTTTCGTATAAAAGATGGTATTTGGAAATTAAATTATTTTATAACAATCCATACAAAACATGTGTATAAATTTTTAAAATACACTTTATACAGATCATCATAAAGCTGTCAATTCTTCATATTACACTGCTTGCCCTGACCGAAAGCCAGAGAACATAGCCTTGTAAGCATACCGGGAAGAGTTATTTCCCTTGAGTCTCAATAACTGGGTAGCTTGGGTAGCATTTCAACACATTTAATATTTAACTGAGCAAGCACTTTACAACAACCCAAATATTAACTCGGAATGATTGTAATGTGCTACCATATTTTTGCTGATGGCTTTGAGACCAAGTTTGTATCCAGTAGAGTGCACTGTTTCATACATTTCCGTGAAACTTGAATATTTAATTTAATGCTAGGCTGTGAAGTTTCAGGAAGCCTTTTGGAAAGCAACATTTCAAAACGTAATTTTTTTCTTATCATCTTCAGTGTGATAAAGATTCAGTCAAGATGTTCGGCTTTCTTACACTGTATTTTATTGTCAAATTGCATGAAAAGCTGACTGTGTGGAGCCTTTGCTCAAAATGAGCCCAGTTAACACATTCAAACTGGTTAATATATGCTTGATACACGTTGTGCGACATTAAACATAATCTATCACAAAAGATGTGATCTAAGACAAAAGACGTGTGTATGGGTATGAAAATATGAATTGAATACATGGGATTTACATGTAGTTTATTATGCCAGTTCTTTGAGAAGCTCTGTTAGGTATATTTCTGAAGAATGTATTCTATGGGTTGAGCTCTTCCAGGGCCGTATGTAGAAAAAACTTGTATGTTCGGATCCCCAACCTCGTAAATACGGCGTGATTCTGCTTTGATAAATTTTATAAAATGCAACTCTCAACACTGAATTCTGAGGGTGTTCAAGTATGTGAGAGAGAGATATTTGTATGACGACTTAACTTTTTATTGGTATACCATCATATCTGTGTTCAATTCATTTGTTACTTTTAAAACAACTTGACTAGTTTGGGTGGTGAACAGACTGGGAGCCCAAATGTTTTGCGGAACTAAAATGGTTCTAGATATATCCCTGTCTTCTGTTTTCCCCGGTAATAATGCACTTATATCACACCTAAAGTCTTCAAGTTAATTTTCTACTTAATAGTAAACAATGAATTACATCTGATAAATAATATCCTAACTACAGGAAGATATTAAAATAACAAAAACGAATGCAAATAAATTTAAGAAGTGAAAATGCTTATTTCAGTCAAAAACAACCTAAGTTTTGAGCATTCAGTGTTCACAAACGTACACATTTAAAACAGATTTATTGTAAACTGAATTCCAAAATTCTGCAAAATTTGTTATTTACACTCAAATCCACAAGAAACGTTACCACTATATGAACATGTATTTAGAGATTTACGTTATATATTTGGGGCTATTACAAAATGCTAACGAGCTAACAGGGACAGACATACCTGCTAATTACCATGCAGGTGCAAATGACAGCTGATGAACACCTGCATGTTTCCAGGCTCCAGTGACATTAATATCTGACATATTGAATCAGGCAAAACCACTCCACTACTGTTTCACATGTACCTGTTGTGCTAAGAATCCACAGGTGTGATAAGCCTAGCCACTTCACCTGGTCATCAACAAAACATAGGTAGTGTTGTCATGGTAATGGCGTGACCGTGGACACTCACAGCTTGACACAACTTACTCTATTGTTTTGTAAGGCAGTGCTGGCTGCTAAACCCTCAAGGGTTTTGTGATGTATCAATGTCATTAGAGACCTCCATTATGACTCCATACAATCAATTGAACTAGCGCTCTGGCGGATTCCACAAATAGATTTTGAAGAGTCAAAATTTATAAACCTTGAACACAAGGTGCAGTTTATGGCCTCTGGTGTTCAATTTTGGATAAATTGGCCTCAACATAACCCTTGTAAAGTTGTCTTGATGTTAAATCACATGGTCTAACTAGAGCCCAAGGCCTGTGACATGGGTCTATTACTCTTCTTCTAATTTTATTCTTCTTGTAACTAGTGACCAGTTGTCTTCCAGTACAATTTGTTAGTCCCCTTCACGCACTAAGTGCCTATCCCTTATTGCGTCTGTAATGGGAGGAGACTCAGCAGCAGTACTTTGCATTATTTTATGTCGATCTTTTCTTCCCCAGCTCATGACATTTGTTTGAAGAGAATGCATTGCGCTTGAACGTCATACTGTGATAAATGTATACTGTAAGACTGAAGACATTCTCCTGAACAAAATTTTGCAACCAAGTCCTTACCATTTAATTGGCTAGTGTGAGCACCAACCAAGTCCTTACCATTTGATTGGCTAGTGTGAGCACCAACTAAGTCCTTACCATTTGATTGGCTAGTGTGAGCACCAACCAAGTCCTTACCATTTGATTGGATAGTGTGAGCACCAACTAAGTCCTTACCATTTGATTGGCTAGTGTGAGCACCAACTAAGTTCAAAATATCGTCATTATTTTTACCACTGCTGTACTTGGTAATAGGTCAAGGCAACACATCATAATACAATACATGTTTATTATAAATTTTTCTCAAGCTTATATTGGGGAAAATTTTCCGACCGATGCTAGATGGAGGATTTGGACCCTTAAAATATACAACCACTGCTTGTGACTGTTGAGGAGTATCAGCTAAATGTATTTTGACAACTGAAAGCTGCCACCTCTTGATTGTGGTTTGAGGATTATCAGCTGACTTGAGACCTTGCACAGAATCACTCAAGTTCTTAACACCAATGTCATGGAAATTTACTGTTATGCACAAAACCTCATAGAGAACAGCTGATCAACAAATGCAGTACAGTCATACGAAATACATGTGTACAGAAACTACTCTCAAATGAAATGGAGTAAAATTTTTGAAAAAAGTTCACAGACTCGTCATTCAACATCAGAGCTAACAGTGATTTTGTACGTCAAAATTGCTAATTTGAATCAGACACTTGATTTGTGAGAATGGGGAAGGGGCATTTTCAAGAAGCATATACATGTATACTAAACCAAAAATCCGGCAACCCGCGGAGGATCTGCTGACAGAGCCTGAGAGAACTCAGGATCTTCCCCGTTTCCTTCCACCATGATACTGGCTGCAGTCGTATAAGTGAAATATCCTTGAGTACGGCATAAAACACCAATGAAATAAATAAATGAACCGTACATCACATATTTCTCTGATACTCAACATTTAAAATCATATGAAGCTGGGCAACACATTTCTTTCAGTACAGAATTAAGATTGTCCACACAGCTGCAAATGTTTCAGGATATTTGTCCACTGTTTTGCTCATTAAATATTCTATAATAGCAAACAAATGCCTCCAGGCACTCATGTGCACCGAACCACTGTATAAGCTACCCTGAAACAGAAGGCAAAGAGATAGAAAGACCAAACCTTGCATGTGAGCTTTGCTAGGAAACCATGAAAGCATAATCGATGCACTTTTTTGTAATATTTACCAAAAAATGTTAAATATGTTCTTATCCTATCATCCCATTAATTCAGGTTATGAAGCTTAGTTTTGATGTGATTGCTAAGAAACGAAAGTTTATGTATATCAGGGTGTTCATTAGTAGGCAGCAGGCAGGGATTTCGGGTGTCTAAGGGTAGCAAAACCGTCGCCCACTAAAGCTGATTAGAAAATCTAAAGTAATATGGTGTTGTTGTTGTTTCGATCGTTAGAACGCGTGTACCTTTGATTTTAATCATTTATTTACTTGATTGGTGTTTTACACCATACTCAAGAATATTTCACTTATACGACAGCGGACAGCATTATGATGGGAGACCTTCCCACATACGGCCGGAGAGGAAGCCAGCATGAGCTGGTCTTGGACTCGCAGCAACCAAATTGGCGGGAGGCTTCGGGTCATATGTGCTGCGATAGCGCGCTAACCGACTGAGCCACGGAGGCCCCTCATGTATCTTTGAGTTTGTCACTGTAAAAGCCTCATTTTCATACACAATTAACTCTACGCTGTTCATCATTCAGATGACAATACTTTATTTTGCGTGACAAATGTGATCATTTAATCCCCTCGACTTACAAAACTTTCATGTTTTCCAACCGCGAGCAACACTTTCTGTGTGATTTGTACATTGCCTGGAAATTTGTTGCACAGGTTGCACATCTGACAGGCAAGGTACCTGTCTGTTATGTATTCTTGGGCAGTAACCTAAGTGGTCAAGATCCCCAGCGCCGATCTCTTCGAAAGCAGTTCCATCAACTTCAAGTTCGGAAACCTATGGTGATATTTTTGGAGTATGGGTGATGGACTCAGGGTTGCGATGAATGTCAAAATTTTAAAATAACATCCTGAGTCCATCTAGGTAGGCTAAACACCCCCTCTATTTCGGTTTTAACTCTAGTCCAGTTCATTATTCTTGGGCAGTAACTCAAGGGGTCAGGTCACATGACTATCTGCTGTCTTATAAGTAACTTCCACAATGCTCTTCATTTCCACCTTTATAAAGACTACCCAAGCACTCGATTGCCGCAAGGATTGATAGCTATAATTAAGAACTGTTAAACACATCCATGTAGGCCGTCTTGCATGATGTAAATTGCTACATGTGCTACCACAGGAAATCAAGGTACCGACTGGTATGTGACATTTACTGTTAGCATCCTCAAAATAGCGTAAGCGCATTCGATGACCTTTTGGAACATAAAACTAAAAGGGTGATAAATGAAAGCACTACCCCAGAAATACTTAAACCTTTCACTCAATGCATAATCACAAAACAGTGAATAAAACATCACGAAAGGAAGCTAATATTTGCCTATAACACACGGTCTATTTTGGTAAATGCACTGACACCGAGTACTTCAGGGAAACTGCTTCCGGCCATTTCTCCACATTTCTTCATGCCACTATAATGGGGATCTGGCAATTCTCACCAACAGACCCATAAAAATAAGCATTTAGATCATATTTCAAATTCCGACTCAAACCAAATCTTTCTTTGTGAAGCCAGCCCTGATCATAGCAGAACTGTACATGTGAAGCCAGTCCTGATCATAGCAGAACTTTAAATGTGAAGCCAGTCCTGATCATGGCGGAACTGTACGTGTGAAGCCGGCCCTTATCATGGCGGAACTGTACATGTAAAGCCAGTCCTGATCATGGCGGAACTTTACATGTGAAGCCGGTCCTGATCATAGCAGAACTGTACGTGTGAAGCCGGTCCTGATCATAGCAGAACTGTACATGTGAAGCCGCCCCTGATCATAGCAGAACTGTACATGTAAAGCCGGTCCTGATCATGGCGGAACTTTACATGTGAAGCCAGTCCTGATCATAGCAGAACTGTACGTGTGAAGCCGGTCCTGATCATAGCAGAACTGTACATGTGAAGCCGGTCCTGATCATAGCAGAACTTTACATGTGAAGCCGCCCCTGATCATAGCAGAACTGTACGTGTGAAGCCGGCCCTGATCATAGCAGAACTTTACATGTGGAGCCGGTCCTGATCATAGCAGAACTGTACGTGTGAAGCCAGTCCTGATCATAGCAGAACTGTACATGTGAAGCCGGTCCTGATCATAGCAGAACTGTACATGTGAAGCCAGTCCTGATCATAGCAGAACTGTACATGTGGAGCTGGCCCCGATCATAGCAGAACTGTACGTGTGAAGCCAGTCCTGATCATAGCAGAACTGTACATGTGAAGCCGGTCCTGATCATAGCAGAACTGTACATGTGAAGCCAGTCCTGATCATAGCAGAACTGTACATGTGAAGCCAGTCCTGATCACAGCAGAACTGTACATGTAAAGCCGGCCCTGATCACAGCAGAACTGTACATGTGAAGACAGCCCTGATCATAGCAGAACTGTACGTGTGAAGCCAGTCCTGATCATAGCAGAACTGTACATGTAAAGCCAGCCCTGATCATAGCGGCACTGTACATGTGAAGCCAGTCCGGATCACACCAGAACTGTACATGTGAAGTCGGCCCTGATCATGGCATAACTGTACATGTGAAGCCGGCCCCGATCATAGCAGAACTGTACATGTGAAGCTGGCCCCGATCATAGCAGAACTGTACGTGTGAAGCTGGTCCTGATCATAGCAGAACTGTACGTGTGAAGCCAGCCCTGATCACAGCAGAACTGTACGTGTGAAGCCAGCCCTAATCATAGCAGAACTGTACATGTGAAGCCAGCCCTAATCATAGCAGAACTGTACGTGAAGTCAAGGCACCAGCAGAACTATAGGCTGTCTTATCAATACATAGCAAGCCTGTAAATAGGTTCCTGATATTTTCAAAAACATCCCTTTGGACACAGTGGTATGACCATGTTTTCCATGTCATATAGTACTGGACAAAGTTCACTTGGGTCATACCACTTCCTACAAAGAGGTGATATCAGTGCTATTTTAGTTCCAAGAGAAACCTGGTGGAAATATGAAAATAATATGAAGGAAACAGAATGGTGAAGAGCTATCACCATGTAAACGCTAAATCTTCAGAAACAAAATCCTTGTCAGTTTCCATAACATCTGATGCTGCATGAGATGAAATTGCTCCTTGAATAAGGCAGACAATACGACGTTGGGTTAGGCAATAAATCTAGAATGACGTCTAGAGCATCATTTGTGGTTATGCATAGGTGATCAAAGGTGAGGTCAAGTGTTGTGTCATGCCGTCAAAGTAAGGAAAAGTTTAAACAACAGGAGACTATCCCTATTCCCTATTATCCCCTGATCTTACAACATCAGATCTGATACACTGCCATTATTTTTTTTTTGTAATGTAGGAAAGTAATCCACCTACATGCTATCTTGATCCTTCCTCATTTCTCCTTGCTTATAAGACGTAGTGGTTTTGACAGGCTGCTAATTAAATGCTTCACCTAACAGGTAATTCTTCCCTAACTCTCCAAAACTTTATCCAACTCAACACAATGACACACTCAACATTTAACACATTTTTTTCATGGGGCAAAATTTGAGCAAGCATCATAATCTTCTACCAACAAATACAAAACTGTACATAAAAATGTTGAGTTCTAAAAAAAAAAAAAAAAATGGTATCACTCATCCCCATGAGGGAAAAATGACCTTTGCTGGACAGACAGACAGAACACCAATGTGAAACCAATTTTTTTTCAAGACAATATTACAATATAAAACCTTCAGTACATTGATTAGAGCAAAAAGAAAGCTGTTCTTTTTTCAAGAGCTACTGTGAGGCCTACATGTACACAAATCTCAAGTTGGATTCAATTTACAGCACACAAAACTATTGAAAATCAGATGAAAATCTCAGTTCTGCGAGTCCCTTTGGCTTAAATCGTTTTCTCCCCAGGGGTTCTGGTCTTCAAACTGTTAATGATGTTGGGCTGGGCACTTCTGGGGTTAGATTGGAAATAAAATTGCAGGCCAATGCAGTGCACCTGGGTTTAAAACATCGCTACAGAGGTCAACATTTTTTGGATATACAGGTCTTGGAGATTGTAATTATGTTTTAATATTTTAATTGTACAATTCACTCCCTGAAGTGAAGTCCAGAAAAGATTTACATATGTCCATGGGTGGGCAACTTGACAGCCCTGGTATAGCACAGCTAATGCCAGTATGAACTAAATACTTATGAGCCAAAATGAAGAACATAAGCCAGAGAGGATTAAAATAATGATTACTAACAAGGATTAATGCTGGCAGGGCAGGTATTTAGGTAATTAATATTGTGCAAATGACATGAAATATGTAATACGTTGAACACAACGAACAGGTAAACTTATCAAATATGGGCCAATCCAAGTCTCTTTATACTGCAATCAACATGTAGAATCCAAACTCCTAAGTATGAATAATAGTGCTGTTGATTTATTTAGGTGCTGGATAAATTTCAACATCCACATATTGAATGAAAACAAAAAATACATGTACCATCTCAGTACATGTACTTTAAATTATAAACAAGGCACCAGAAAGCCACTACAATCACTGTCTGGCAGAGAACGACATCTCCATTCTGGTTTAATCTTTCATCATGATCTACAGTCATTTAGTTCTATGGCCTGAATGTAAAACAACAAGAGTTGTCTGCCCTTTCAGTGCTGAATAAAGAATGAGTTATTGGTTACAGTTTAGGAAAGCAGTCTTTCTTTTTTCCATTTGTTAATGTCATTAAAAAAGAAAATGCAAAACACATTAAATTTACATGTATGTCACTTCTGTCTGTTCGCACACAGTTTTGTAGTTCAATTTGCTGCTGGATCAATGTAACTGTTGTTTTAAACACCAAATTTCATCCTCCTTTGCTAGCGCAGGAGGAGTATGACTGACAACAGGCACTGATGTATGGCTGGAAGCTAGACTGTAATTTCAGCAAAGGAAAATCTGAGTTCTTCTCTGCAAAGAATTCAACTAAAATTTAAAATACATGAACTAAATCCAAACGGGCCTCTCTACAATGACCAAGTGATATCCCAATGTCTCATAACATCTACTGTGTGATCTGACATTTGCATGGCACCGCAATACACCACATCATTATGAACACCTATAAAAACTTTGAAAGTGAACAAGTCCCCAGTGAGGTGGTAAGTGCTTTTCTGTTGCATTGGATGAGACCTTAATACACATGCACCAGAGACAACAGGTAATCGAGATATTCTTTTACCTGCAACTACAAACACATGAACACAAAAAACACAAGATGTGAAACTTGAGCCTAACTATTCTTCATCCCCTAAATGAAACACAACACTGACTAAATGTGATACTCAGCTGTTATTCTTTCAGCCGATCTTCCTGAATATTCAACTAGAACTTAGGGGACTCCATCTTAACCATATCAATTATCAGAGCAAAACAAGCGGAGCAAAGTCTTTCGCAAACCCGCTTCATATACAAAAGTGTTCGCGTATGCTGTGAAACTGACAACACCCTACAAACATAACACAATGTTAACACAAGTTATGCACTAAGTCAAACCTGAAAAAGATGCAATACCAAGAGTATGAACGTCGATTCTGTAACTTGTCAAACCGTTGTTGTTGTTGTTGTAGTGGCATGGCATGACAAAAGGTTCAACCACAACTGGAGTGGTGTTATAAATAGATGAATCAATCAGCTTACCTAGGAATCGTAATGCACTTTGTCGTTGAATCAGTCGTACGTATTGCTTTTTCCAGTTCATCCAGCCCACCGGTCTTCTTCAGTTTTTTCACTAAGCTTTTAACTGCTTTTTCGCTCCACTTTTCGTCCTTATCGGGGTCTCCCTTTTTCCAGCCAAGCAGTCTTTTGACAATCGGTGGGGTGAACGGTGAAAGAGACGTCATGGCTAGGTATCCGAACAGCGCTCTGACCGAGCCCAGCGAGGCACCCCCGTCTTGTAGGCTGCCCCCCACACACGTGCTTTGTTAATTCAGAAAGCACAATCTATTGTTTCCGAAGCAATTAGCTCCCTGCTTTCCACACACGTTCTCTTCAAAGTTACAAACCCAACCCTCGCTCCAAAATCTCAACCGCAGCACACACCCAACAAATGGATCCGACAGGAAGTAGAACCAATTTATTAATAGCGATTTTTTCAAAATCTGACGAATGCTTTCACTTGTAGAGATATACATGCAAAATTTCGTTTTATTTCTGTGTTGTAAAACTCTCAGATTTGCACTATTTGAAGTTTTTCCAACACAAATATTCCTCCGCGGGCACCTTGCGATTTCTCACCCCAGGTCAGGTCATCTGAGATCACCCGCGTAATAGTGCTTTGAAGCAAAGGAGTGAAGTGTCGGCTCGATACAATGAAAGAAAAATCAAATCCTCTGCATTTTTTTCGAAATATTCATGTTTCATAGAACAAACACAGATCATATCACACTGTCATAGTATTTTCTCACTGACACAACGATTAAGTGACGACCGATTTTCCTGGAGATTATTATTGTTAGTATTTTGTTTTAACTTTTTTTTTCATTCATACGCCGTCAAGAGTGATAATTATGTCTGTTTTCGAGGGGAGAGTTCTCTCTCTTTATTCGAAGAAACATTTTAAGCAACCCTTCATGGCCCACAAACTTACGTGTAATGGGAATAATCCTGAAACTACGTACTTGCTTTGAATGTAGACATATATTGTTATAATAGTGCAAAGTACAACTAGCTTCATATAAAAAGAGTAGCAAAATGATCAAGGCCCAAGAAATACAATTTTGTGGAACAGAAATCTACACCAACATGCTAAGGCTGGATAGATATGTGCAGTGCAAGCTGTATTAATGTAAAAATGAGAGAAACAACTAAGACATGTATTTGGGTTCAATTCCTAGTTAATGGTCAAGCAAAATTAATTGTTTTAACACCATATCTATCCATATGAAATTTCCAGCCTCCCATTGTTCATGTAAGCTTTATATATTTTATAACCGTCTTTTTTTTCTTTTCCTCCAATGAAAAAAGATTTATGGCAGCAATTTGTTGTTCAATGGCAAAATATTTCCTGGTGAAGTAATAAGCAATGTATTTGCAAACCATTAACAGCCGTTTTTAATTCACGTCATAGGAGACTTAACCAAAAAATGAGAAAGTGCGAATCAAGGCCTTCTGTGAGCAAATCGTATATTCCACTCAACATGCCCTTCAACATCTAACGCAGCCAGGGAAGTCATTTTTGGCTGACTACCTTTGTACTCACCCAGCAATAATTGGGAGAAACCAGTCAAACGGACTTCGAGCAATGGCCATGGTGTTTGGATTCGCGGACACAGTAGATGTGGCTTCAACTCTTACTGGAGCAATTTTCTGTATCCCTTCGCTGTTCTCAGGCCTTTATAGAAGTAAACTGTTAAACAGGCCTTCATATTTTATTTGAAGTGTGCTGTCACCTACGCACTCCTGAAACAATTTACTTGATTTGTATTTTACGCCGTACTCTTACTTACCGGTATACGGCGGCGGATTATGGTGGGAGGAAACCGGACAGAGCCACGGGGAAGTCCGAGAGCAGCTGCAGGTTGCTGGCCGGAGAGGAAAATACAGCAACCGCATTGGTTGAGTTTCTGAGTCATTACGCTGCGCTAGGGCGCTAACTAACTGAGCCACGTAGGCCCAACATTGCTGAAAATAAAATCTAGGCGATAATATCACACACCGGACATAATGACTCTGGAGAGTGTGAATCTAGGTGTGCAAATCACTCTCGTGCTCTTCTGCAAGGGAAGTGATAATCACACACCTGCTCAAAAACAAAAACAAAAAAACCCCGAAAAAACACAAGCCTGGTTCATGGTGCTCATCTGTGTGGTCTTGCACGACGTTCAAGGAGTATGACATTACATAGTATTACACATTCCATTAATAACACATCACTACTTGCCAAAAGTTACTGTGATCTCCAGCCGTAAATCAGGACACAATTAGGTATGCGATAAAAAAAAAAAAGTCTAAACTTTGGGTAAACTTCTGCTAAGACAGAAATCGGATTTTCTCCCATAATTTCAGTTTATCTCATTTTATCACTTTCTCTTATTAGAGAGAATGAAATTTAACAGATTTATAACATTTTGGTCACATGTTTATCGGGTACAAGTCAAGTAAAAACGTAGAGAAAATTTGCTTTGTTGTGAAGAAACCATACAAAGATCATTGTATTTCACCAAGAATTTGGTGTATTAAAATGTACATCTTGGACTAGCTGTTCATCTTTGGGTCAATCGTCACAAAAAATTTAATTCTGTCAGCCTGCACTGTAATTAGGGTCCGCTGTCACAAAATGTTATAAGGGTGATTTAACTTTGGGCCATCACTCTAGGTTATCTGTTACCGAGCCTTAATATTAGATTTATTCACTTGATTGGTGTTTTATGCCATACTCAAGAATATTTCACTACTCTGAAGTTGGCCAGCATTATAGTGGGAGGAAGTCCACTATCAAACGCAGGTGGACGGCAGACCTTCCCAAGTAGAGCCGGTTTTAATAAGATATTCCTTTTCTTACTAGCATGTGACAAAATTTGATTATGTATTAGACTGGCATTTGAGTTCGTCCTTAACTTTTCACCCATACAAGAGAAATCAGGTTCATTGGTAATTGGCCTGGCTTGCCAGCTGAGGATTTGAACCAGTGATCTTTGGGTTTCAAGTCCACAACACTAGCACTAGACTAAAAATCCCATTTTCCCCAGCCTACAGGCAGATGGCACTTACACATCATTCTGTTTAGGTGGAAGAAACCGGACCCCGCTGTTATATGCCAGGTACTCGTGACACCTCTACATGTGAAGTGGTAAAGAGCCATTCAAAATTTGACAATCAAGGGAATCAGACTATGACAACTGAATAAGACAATCAGTTTAATGACACTCACATACTGAATAAACTATACATGTCTGCACCATAGACTCAGCAAGGGCATACAGTGCACGATGATGAAGATGAAAATGAAAATCAAGAGCTGTTGGAGTAAAAAATGATTTTATGACATGAAAAGTTTCATTCAGAAACTCCTACAGTTCATATGGATTGCTTGTTTACAAATATATAATAATACAGAAGAAAGTAATGGATGCCAGATTCAGCGAGGTGAAATGCCCTACAACCCACAAAGAACGAGTAATTCTACCTTTACAGCACATTGGAATGTTAGTCAGGTTGTGATGAAGGAATAACATTTTTTCTTTAAATTTTGATTTCCGTCAAAATTTACTTTGTGGTGTTCACCTCTGTTGTTAACTCAAATCTTTGGCCCTAACAAAAATGGCCAAACCAGTTTAGTTCACTGTCATTGTGTACTGTTGACCTGCTTCTCATAGTGAACCGTTCTTTTCCAGTGGCTTCAGGTAAAATGTCATCACTTCGCGTGCTCATTATCTGCTTTTGCATGCATGAAGCCACTGTTTCTCAGATGTTCATGGTGAACATGAGATTCTTCAATAAGCTGATATCGTATCCTTAGCCACATGACCAAAACAGCAGTCCAAATTATGTCCCCAAGAAATGTTTAGGTACAACAGAATTTGCTCAGGTTGTTCATTTGCTAACAACTCACGTAAGCATACAGTAACAGACTGCCGGACTGAAGCAGCGAGTATTATAAGACGTAAACTTCATGTTTTATTTATTGGTGTTTTATGCCTCACTCAAGAATATTTCACTTGTACGACGAAAGCATTCGGCATTATGAGTGCGAGGAATACACGCAGAGCTCGTACTAAACACGTTACCAGTGGACTTTCCCACATACATCAAATTTTATGACATAAGTTACATAATTCTCCAGTGATCAAACATTTTTTGGTCACCATGGTTTACCCGTTTTAAACCAAAGTTGTAGAAGCCTTCACAAAACTACACGCACAAACATACACTCAGTTAAGGGGCCAGTTTCGCCTGGCGTTTCACATGTGAGTAAAAATCGCTAGAAAATGAGTAACATCAACAACAAAATGCACTCGAAATCTGAATACAAATGATGTTCATATGGGGTCCTGGCTACATGACCCCAGGATGTGACACGATGGGATAACATCACTCCAGCTTTACACCAGTTGATCCGAATCCCCCTTCACCGCGTTCTGTTACATTCAAAGTCTGGAAAAAGAAAGAGTCATTAAAATACATCTGATGCAGACAAACAGGCAACTGAGTTTCTAATATCTTTTTTTCACAAAGGCAGAGAGCCAATTTCACAAAACTTTGTAAATCACCATTCTCGTACCTACTCTACCAATGATGTTGCCTTTTGGTCAAAGTTAGATGTTGATTTCACGCAATACAAATCAGGGGCACTTAATTTGGGTTATTTTTCTCTCCATGTTAATTTCTCTAAAATCACTATGTTTCTCAAGAGCGAAAATAAAATAAAGAATTCCCTACAGACTGAGACTCACAGGGGCCACGTTACGGAAAACAAAGCATGGCCCAACTGGATCAAATGCCCTGAAAACATGTTTTTACACTCTTTTAATTGAGATGACTTAAACTGAACTGCTTGAACGAGCCAATTTCTAAACTGGTTTAAAATCTGGCATGACAACTGGCGCTGATATGAAATGATTCAGATTTGATCAAGATTAAATTTATGACGGGGGCATAACTGTGTCAGAGAGGTCGCAAGTAGCAAGTTTTGGTAACTCCTTCATTGCTCACTGGGATACTGCATTTCTGTGTTCCCTTTTCACCTTTTTCCTCACCACAGATTGTTGTCAGCTTTCGGTATTGCTTACTACGTCCTTGACGCTGGCTGACTCAACGTTGACACACATGTATTTGCAGCGCTGCCTCACTGCAATATTACCAAGGCCCACTTTCCCATTATACTTCTTTAGTCTGGCACACTAACCCCCTTTGCCACAGAGGCCCCCCGAAAGTGATCTGCTTTAGAGATGGAATATCATAATATACTCATGTGGCATGACTGAACATCTTTGAGAAACACTCCACATCCGACTTAGGCAAAATAATAGTGACTTTGGTAATTTAGTGAACTTAGCAATTGTTGTGAAACTTGGCCCAGGCCTGCAGAACATTCATGTAACACCTCCTATGCAGTTTGAGTCACAGTATACCACGAATAGCCAACCGGTGCAGAGCTTCCTCTCATGACAGGGCCCTTCCCCGCCCCACCTCCCAAAGTTGTATGACCCATACGGTCCAGGCTACATAATACTGGGACAATGTTATTTAACCCAAGTAATCAAGGTCCAGTTATATGCATCATGGGTCCAGTTTTATGTATCATGGGTCTTACCTCTGTCTTTAAGACGAGTGTGTTCAAAATTGTCAGGCCCATACTTTCAGGCATGTAAAATCGTAGGATGTTTAACAGCATGAGGCCTGTACTCACCTTACACTCTTTCAGTTCAGGAATACAAATCTTCTCCATGATCAGCTGTGCAATTCTGTCACCTTTACTCACTACAACGAATAAGAAACCCGTGAAAAATATACTCAGGAAGAGAATTACTCACGAAAAATGCCACTGCCCAATAAACTGGAATCCATGAATAATTAACACAGAAATGAGGGAGACACATAACATTATCCCCCAAAACATTCATTACAACATTTTTTTAATTCACTTGTTCTTAAATGCTTCATCTTTAGAAACAAACTTTTTGATACAAGTGTTCTTGGATCGCTCATTTACTTTGACCCCGCTCCCTCCTACATACATACACAATGCCTCTCCATGCGGCTTGGACAGCTTTCCAAGGGAGTTTACTGCCGCTTTTTCATTTTACACACAGTTACTCCCCTTTAAATGTGCAGCATGTGCATAAAACAAAACAATTCGATCATAATGATATGCCATGCACTAAAATTACAAAAGAGTGCAATTATACTTAATGTATCCCCTTCTACTTACAATCTGTAAAAAATTCTGGCCAATGCGGCAAATATTTATTTCAATTCTTGAACTCTATAATCATAAAAGTTTTCCCTATATAATGGCAGGCCGTTTTACAAGTGAGGGAAACTGGAGTGCCCTTGTTTGGAACCTTTGGCAAGTTACTCAGGAGCTTTCCCACACTTACGGGCATCCTTAAAAATATGTTTGTGCGGCGTGGTCTGACGGACCTTTTTTTTTATCTCTCCATGTTGATTTCTTTGAAATCCCTTTCTATTTTTAGAGCTAGAAATAAAAGCGAAAGATTTCCCTCCTGACCCATCCAGTTTTTTCTCATTGGCTCAGGCTATGCCCACCATACAGTTTCTTGAAAATGGCCGGATGTACAGATATAAGCACCATATTTAACAAGAGACTGCATCACTAGTTACCAAGGCCTAAGGAACAGTCAGGGCTGGGCAAATGCACGAATTCTCAGTCTAAAGTCAGGTTTGAACTCACATATCCAATCTCCCAGTCACTGAAAGGCAATCTGAGCCACACTGTAAATTAAAATTCCAGTAAGAAAAAGATGTGCAAACACAGGTTTTAAAATATGAAGGATCACAACATTTTCTGTGATCAAGAGTTTTTCTTTTTTGCAATTCCTCAGTCAACTGTAACTAATCTGTGCTGAATCAAAATTTTAAAATGTTCAAATAAACACTTCACCTTTGAAATCTTCACTTCCAAAATTGAAAAGCACCACTCTCACATTTCCTCTGTAGTCCTGGTCTATTACTCCAGCTGAGACCAAAAACGAAAGTGAAAGTGACTAATTACAGTGTACATAAGTATACAGTATACATAAAAAAAGTTCAAAGAATAGACCACATTTTTAGAAAGTACACATCACCTGAAAGACAATTTTGTGCCTATTCAAAATATGGCTTTCAATAATTTTTGGCATTCTTTTTTTTACAGTGAATAACACAGAAATAAAGGTGCCACAGTGGGCTTTTTGGACCATACTGAAGCACAGTGACGTCACAGATTCCTTTTTGCCGCTAAACATGCTGTAACTGTTATGTTACCACCTTACCTACAGATACAGGTGTTGTGCCAAATATATACATTCATGTAGATATTTAGCAATGAGATCATGTTTTGCAGCTACAAAGAATCTGTGATGTCACTGTGCTTCAATATGGTCCAAGAAATCCACCGCAAAACATCAATCTTTGTTTCGTTTAAGTCACTGTAAAAAAAATGCCAAAAAATAAGGAAGAGCGTATTTGGAATCGGCACAAAATTGCCTATAGATGATGCATACTTTCTAAAACTGTGGTCTCTTCTTTTTAAGATAATGGAGTGTTCCAAATCTTCACATTTCAGGTCAAATCTCATCTCCGAAGTCTCAATCAGTCATTTCTCATTTTAACTTGACACAACGTTAGTAATTTTACTTTTCACACCATTTACTAGTTATTATTATGGGCGGAAAACACCAGAGTGCCTAGGGTAAACCAACAACCTTGGCAAGCTACTGACAAACTTTCCTACACATGTTGTCCTGATATGGGCCTTCAACTAACACTGTGCAAATGACACCACGAAAGGTTACTCGTTATTGTCACTAATGCCCACAAGCAGTAAGACCAGGGGAATACAAACATAGGCAAAGCCTTCTTGTCTATAATATATGATAAGGAATTTACTCCTTACAGTACTCCATGTTTTATTAACCCCAAGCATGTTACACCTTTCGTAAGTCATGCAAACGACGATGACAAAACGTATAAGGATATATCTTACCACCAACATCAATGAAGTTTTTCACTGTTAGTCCAGATCTTGGAGCTGAAAGAAGAGAGATATACCAAATCAGTCAACAATTCAAACACAAATATTTATCTTTTAGGTGACAAGTGCCCAGGGTGGATTTCATTTTCAAAGCAAAAATGATGTTCAGAAATGGATTTTTTTCTTTCAAGCAAAATATTAAACAGGAAGAAAATTTTCTTAAATAAGAATAGAACTGGCTAACTTGACAATTAGCAATAAGGTACTTAGTCAATTAAAAATATTTATTTGGCAATTCACAGCCCAGTGCAAAAATATGAGACAGCAAGTTTATACCATTTGACTGGCAAGGAACTACTATGTCTGCCTACTCACTGAAACAGTTCACAGATCTTTATTAACAAAAAAATTTCACGTGGCCAAGTCTGGCACAAGCTGGATTTGAACACGCAACCTCAACATTCTCAAGGATTACCGTACTAAACTGATTGTTAACGCTTGTGAAGAAAAGACAATATCCACGAACCTACACGTCCATAGCAGCCTTCTGGCACGGCTATCTGTATATCTGTCGGCACCAGTTGCTTCCCTTTTGCTGGAACCACTGTGTCTTCAGCGCTGAACATAACAGAACGGACAGGAATTTCAATTATCTGATAATTATGATGAATTATGTGCAAAAAGCAGAGTGAAACAAATCCATTGTTCGTACATGATCCAGGTGAGGCATGACGCCTACAAATTAACAGCTTCACATGTATTTTATTTCCACTGAGTGTATCACCCTACTTAGGGACACATTCATAACACAGGACTCACTTTCACGAAACATTGAAGCCGTTTTCAAAACTTTTCTCATAAATCACTAAAAAAAGAGTCATAGACACAGAGGCAAACCAATGGTAGAGCTTTTACGCTTTTAGGCCAAGTCAGAGAAGTCCTTTCTGCATGATGTTTGAAGTCCAAAAGAGGTGTCAATGGTAGCTCTTACCTCTCCGTTCTACAGCACACACAACAGCCAACGTAAATTCCACTCAGTAATGGCACGTCGCCCCAAACTCACGAAACAGGCACTGTTGAAGTAGCTGCCATTTGGCGGTTCTGAACATCACTGTTAAGTGTGCAGCTGAACTAAGGGGTAAGAGCCACAGCTGACACCCGAGTCCGACTTCAGACCTCGTTCAAAAAGGGTTTATCTGACGTAAAAGCACATAATCTCTACCATTGCTTGCGTCTGTGGCTATGATACGACCAGCCCAGTATAGCAGTGAAATAACCACCTGGGACACCTGTTTACCATGTCAAAATGGACCCAGTGTATCATTGTAAGATTTGTCAGTGGAAACCAAATTTTCTTGAATTTTCGTTTCTAGAGTGTTAGTATCTTAAAAATACAATTTCAAATTTTATGATGGGTTTAATTCTTCTTCAAGCACAGTTCAGCATAAAACTCTAGTCTTACAAGTTACAACTATTGCCTAGCTGCATCTTTACAACTAGCAATCCCAAAGCTCACGAGGTGGAGGTACAAAGTGTTTTTTTTGTAATTTCTGAAAGCTGACTTCAACTTTCCCAAACACAGTGCCCTCCTTGCACTACTGTTTTCTATATTAATACGTTGGTGACATCAACTATAGATGACCGGGTTTTGAGAACAAGGTTTTGAACATTGCGTAAGTGTTATTTTAGTGTGTAATTTTTCCGTGCTAAGAATAGCGAGCATGCCATCTAATTCAGGTAAAATTTTTTTTTGTTTCAAAGTGATATACACTATTAAAATGGATAGCTTATCAAAATTAAAGCACTTTTCTGTACCTTAGCAGTGTTTTTAAAACTTGAAAACACGTGAAAACTGTACGGCACATGCACATAGTGGCTGTCTACGCAGTAGGTGTTGACAGGTACAGTTTAGAAACATGAATATTCATTCTGCAGTGGAAAGGAATGTGGTGTCTTAACATTAATGTAAGTGTAGGTGTAGGGGCTGTTTATCTACTTTTTTCATTACTTTACCATTATTGTTATTAAGTACTTCTAAACTATATTTTAATCATAGCAGAATATCTGATCAAAAATGTATTTCCAAAAGTGTTTCAGTTAATTTTGGGATATAGACATTAAAATTTGTACTTCTCATCCTGAGAAGTACGCAGTAGGCGTTGACAGGTACAGTTTAGAAACATGAATATTCATTCTGATCTTTCACTACTGCAATGCTATTTTGTGCAATACAACCAATTATCCAACGTATAGAACCCCATTTGAATAACTTTATACATTTTTTCAACCTAATGTCAATGAGGTTAGTTTTTTTTGTCTTTTTCAGAAATTTTCGTCCAAGTGGGTACCTCTAAATTTGAGCCCATGAGCTGGTTCCACATCACATCTATACCACTACACCATTCGGTTTGTTGTGTCAAAAGCTGTTTTTTAAACGTGATTAAGACAGATGAATTTAGTACGGATTCAGTGCGCATGTGTTCAACAAGGCTCATTCAGGTAAGCATGAATGAACTGATGTCACGTGCCGCTTGGAACGCGACAAGCCCATCAACCTCATCTTTACTATAACCCATTTTGTAATAAACAGCTGTTAACTTTTGCAAATATACAGTCTGTTATGGTTTTTATTCTTTCAAAAATGGCTTGGGAATGCTGATAGAACAACAATGAACAAGATAGTTAGGATACATGTACCTGTAAAGATCGTAACCAGCCGCAAACTTTGAACCTCTTGTTGGCGTGTAAGCGTTTTCGCTGAGCTTGGCAAATTCTAAAACCACATCTTCGGTCGGCATGGTTTTCTGTTTCTTTGCTGGCTGGACTTCCCCAACTTTACTCGATCCGTTCGTCGTTGAATCAACCACTTCCATGGATGTTTTGTTACAGTTTGATGTAAAACTGCGGGAAACACTGAAGCTGTATTTGGCGGGAGACGATTTCATTGGCTGGAGCCAACAGCAAATCGGTGACCATAACAACCTACATGCGCGAGGCGAGACGTTCATTCCGTAGAGTTTCGTGTTATGTGGAAATTAACCTCTCATAGGAGTCGGCAACTGTGGAAAGAACTTCACGGTCATTTCCTGCTGTAGTTCCGAGTTTACGTTGATGTCAAAAAGACTTGAAGTCTCACTTCTTTCGACAGCTGAAAAACTCATGCCAGCTTCACTTCCGCAAACGAGCTTGTGATGATCAGGGGGAGAGAACACGCCAGTCAAGTAATGAATTTGCTGAATAGGCTCCCTTGAAAGTGGACGAAACGTACGGAAAGTTATTTGTTATTTATTTGATTGTTGTTTTACGCTGTACTCAAGAATATTTCACTTATACATTACTGTAGGAGAAAACCGGGTAGAGCTCGGGGGAAACCCACGACCAACCGCAGTTGCTGGCAGACCTTCCCACGTAGGGCCGGACAGGAACTCACAGCGACCGTATTTGAGAGAGGCTCCTAGATCATTAAGCTGCGCTAGCGCGCTAACCCACTGAGCCACGGAGGCCACCCAGGCCAAACGTGAGGTAAAAAATAGGACAAAAACGGCCGTAATTTGATGAGCACGGCCGAAACTAAGACTTAACCTGTAAATCAATATGGTAATGTTATGTACTAAATTTCAGTGTACTACAGCGTTTTGTAAAAAGTTTGGAAAGTTTTTTAGTCCAAATCTGGACAAAGACAGACACAATTTTGTGTAAAAATTGAATACAGGTGTTCGAAACACGAGCTTATCTGTAATGATCCCTGCTTATAATCGTCCTCATGGCCGCAGTAACTTATAAAATCTTTATTTACTATGAGCGATATACGAGGATGCCTGCCTCATTTTATTGTTACCGTTCAATTTACAATACCGTAACCAATTTTGAAAAGACTTCAAGAAATCTGTTCGAGTCCAAACTTGGAAAAAATGGCTAGAGTTGTCGGCAATTGACTGAGCGGTCCATAACATCTTAAAGAACAACAAAAAGAATAAAACACATTGGTTAAGATATAAAACTGAACAGTTGTGCAAGTTAATCAATTCTGCGCAGATTTAATTTATTGATTTCGTTTAACTAAAACAAGACCTCCGTTTATGCAAAGTGAGGTCAGCGGGAAACCCTTAATTGAGCCCCGGCTTTCATCGAACCCCCAGTTTTCGCCTGCACAGAAGTGAAGAGTAAGATTTGCCGCCAAATCAGACGGACTTATAAGAATTTATATGAACGTGTGGAATGAGATAATGTAGTTTGAGCCAAAGTCTTTATTTTTACCTGTCATTGTGTCATTAAAGACATCATAGCACAATACTTCCTCTTTCTGCAGGTGGTAATTGATTATAAGGCGTTTTCCATCCCCCGAGAGGTTGATTTACGCCAAGATTGCCTGAACAATAATTGTAAACTATTTGCCAAATAAAAAAAAATAAAAAAAAAAAAAACCTAGTACATTAAGTTTTCAACCGTTTAGATATCCTTGTCATTACTGACACCGTGGGCAAAACTTAAAACAAATACCAAAACACCATGTAAAATATAGGTTAGGTGTGCATCGTGATGCAAACATTTTGTAGATGATTTAAATTCTTCAAATACTAAGTTGAATGACTATTCCCATAGTTTATATATCGGAGGATTTGAACTGTATATAGTTGTTTTGTGTGCAAATAACTTTCTCCATCAAGTAGCATCGGAGTGTGTAAACAGAATATGTGATGGTCAAGATATTATGGATTTTGAGTGCGACATTGCTTTGAGCAATTGGCATCTGATGTAAATCTGAGTCTGTTTTAAGTGTACGTAGGTATACCAGGCACGTTAACGTCCGTCCTGTTAGAAGTGGGTGGCCGATTTGTAGGTATATATTCTGTCGATTAATAAAGCTTAGTCAAACATTTTCTCATCTTGTCTTCCTTCGAATGTTCGGATGAACCGGCGATAAGGTTATGTAAGGACCAACGCTGATACCCGGCAAGAACAATACATTTCAAAGCCGGACCGATTAAGAGAGTGGGCCGGGTTACCCGCAACAAACTTTCCTTTCAATGTTAGCCTGCCAGAGCTACTGGAATATATACCGACATGCTCTATTATGGAGCAAAAGAGTGTGCCAACAGAATCGACGCAAATGTTGTCAAAAACTAATTCGAGCCGTATTCCATCACTTAGTTATATTGTGCTACACAACGACAATACTCTTACAACGCTGCATAATGCTGGTTGCCGTCGTATTGGTGGAACATTCTTGAGAACGGTGTAAAACACCAATCAAATAAATAAATTAATTAATTAATAAATAATTAAATTCATAAATAAATTAATTAATAAATAAATTAAAAATAAAAAAAAATGCGCTACACAAAATGTTCAATGCTTGCCTCACTTCTTTTGCTGAATCTTCCATAATCGACTGTTAACGCGTTTACTTGAATTTGTTCAAACAGGTTAATCAACTGTAATTTTATCCGACAGATGTCTAATGTCGATATGAGCGATTCTGTCGGTATCAGAAATTTATAGATAATTTGCTATTCCTTTGATATAACCCAGCGCTCAACCCGAAGTGAAAGTCATGAAAGTGTGTAACGCCGGAAGTGAGCAAATATATGGACAGATTTGAAGATTCAGTACAAGAGACTTCTTGGCTCTAACCGTACGCCCAAACTCATCCCCTTGTTCCTAGACTGGGGCGGATCTGAACTTCGAGCAGGCAATGGCATTCTCGTTCCAACATATGACGTCAATTGTCCCAATGCTGGTCATTGACACTTTATGCTCTGTGCCGAAGGACACTGTCGTCCATCAAAACAGGACGTGTGCCAAGGGCCAACAGAACCATCCGATGTGGTACAAGTGCCTTGGTAGATAGAGGACTGGAGCTCTCGTTTTTAAATACGGTAATAAACGGAGAGCCACAGAGCGAAATGTGTGCCGGAATTGGGCGGGTTATTTATCTGCTTAGACAAGGATCCTTGTCTAAACGTTGTGGAAAGAAAGCAAGCGCCTTTGGTTCAATGAAATCGCCCGGTTTCGGTACTGATGTCTTGTGTTTACGTTTAAGGTCTGGTTATTCAGTATTCATTCTCCAAATGCTACTAATAGATCTCCTCGAAGCGAGGTACCCACTCTTCAACTGAGGCCCGCCATGTCTTCATAAAGCCTCTTTTTGGATAGGCTACAACCGTCCTATGTCCACAGCTTTCACACTTAGTACCACTGTGATTGTGGCGTCCGCTGAACTGTGACCAAAAATTACATTCCAACGAGCACCAACCCAAAACCATCAATGAAACGCCACCATAGGCCACAGTGGCAACAACCAGACTGGACATGCCAGTTTGGTACATGCCAGTGATTTCCCATCTTTAGTTTTCTGGGACAGCACTTCTCGGCATGTCACCAAAACACAGACTTTTAAAACTGGCATTGAAATAAATTTCAGTCAAATTTAATAGCAAGTGACGACGTTTGAACTTTGTCATCAAACATGAACTTTTTCACCTGCGCAAGTGCGTAAAGGCACCCACAAGCATGGGCATTCAAGTAGGCTTCATTGCATGTATAAAAAATACAACATAAACTCCCTATAGCAGACTTTAAATCTGCCGATGCGATACTTTTGACGAGGTGTTTATCAAAACTGGTACATTATCAAACCTGAATTAAAAATGTTGTATTTGCCCTTTTTCAGCAGGGCGATTTAAACAGAAAACATCTCTTCTATTGAGCCATACGCGACGGAAGGTTTTCGAGTGCACACAATAAAAAGAATATGGAGTTTATACCTTGTATCATGTTGGTGGACATTGATTCATTTTTGCGACTTATGGATTCTAATGTAGGCTACACATACATTTTGTTATATCAGGGCATCAAGATGTAAAGGTAGGATTGCAAGAAAAGTGTCCAGTAAGAAGAATTTTCGAGTGCGTTTTATTTGTTTTTGTTTTTTTGTGTTTGTTTGTTTTGTTTAGTTTTTGCTTTAGTATAATGTCCCGGTATTGTCGTATAATTTAAATCTCATTTTAGGTTTGCCACTGAGTGTATGAATACATTTATTTTAATGACTGGGCGATTCTAGAGACAGTTACTGTACTGTACTGTACTATTATAAAAATAGAACAGTTCAACCACGTGCTGTTGGAGTATATAAAACCTGCATAATTCACACAGTGCTTATTTCCGCTGCATTTGTGTTTTGTTTAAAGTAAGCATATATAAATTATGGGAAGTAAGTTTGTATAAATTTGTGCCAAAATGTACTTGACTTAATAAAAACTTGGTAGGTGGACATCTTGGGATTTTTTTTAATCCCCTTAAAACTCTCAAACGCCTGCACCTATAGATCCCCTAGGGCCTTAGGGGCCTCAATCTACCCTCCCTTCAATGGCTGGGATTGTGGACCCCTTCCCATGCACTTTGGATTTTGCTTGTGCGATATGATTCATAAACATAAAGCGAAAGTGCGAACTGTTTTTCATTAAATTTAATCTTCTAGGCAAAGCATCCAACCTAATGAAAAGAACGCTGGGGCAGAGCCAAACTGGTCGGGTAAAAGCAGTACGGTAGGTGGCCGAATTTGCGCTATCAGTGTTCAATGGAACCGTCCCATGGTGTTGTAACGTAGTGGATGGGCCATGTGATTACTTGGCTAGAATATATCCTCAAACTACAAGTAAGTAAATAAACAAATACATCCTAACATGCAGGAGTTCAAATGTTTTTTTAACCTTTTTAAGGTGACAAAAATAGCTGAGAAACAAGGTTTCATGGACCCTCATCACGAGGTGCCTCCTAATGAAAAGCAGACGTTTAACTTTTTACGTTTGGAGTTTCTGTATTACATGACATATTAAAGGGAATATTCAAAATATATGTGTAAAATTTAAAAGGTATTTTCGTTTCAAACCATTCATCAAAAGTGACGTATTGGTGTTTGCCTAGATACATTACAAACCATGCACAGATACACATTAGGACCTATATGTCGATTACTAAATCTTTTGCACTCAGAATTAAGTTCAGAGTGTCCTCAGGTTCGACCCAGGTAAGGAAAGCCCTACTGTACCACATGATCTGACATAAATGTTAGGCAACTTTGTGTGATTGCATTTACTATAACATAAGCGTCTTAAAACGTGTGACAAAAAGTTGTTTAGACTAGACGAAAGATGGAAAAAATCTAGGAGCTCCAGATTTGTGAAGGTTTGAAGTTCATCAAGGAAAGTGTTGCCATTTGTACTTCCCGAACACAGTGTCAAAAATTCTCGATAAGCCCCATGATACAGTATAGGATTCTTTTTACGTTTAGCGGCAAAAGAGTTCCGACACGAAACCCCACGAGCTATTCCATTCTCGATTGGGTAGGCCTAATTTTCAACATTACTCATACTCAGTATTGCTCTTGGTGCCTTAGTGAGGTGAAGTAATCGTTCTTTTTGTGTGGTCATGAAGGTCACATGTGACCTTTGGCTTCCATTTATTTATCTATTTACTTGATTGGTGTTTTACGCCGCATTCAGGAATATTTCACTTATACGAAAGCGGCCAGCATTATGGTGGGAGGAAACCCAGCAGAACCCGATGCAAACCCAGGACCAACCTTCCCTTGTACGGCCGGAGAGAAAGCCAGCATGTCTTTGGCCTCCACCGATATGAGGTACATCACAAGAATGTATGTATATATATGTATGTATGCTTGGGTTTTACGTCACTCTCAACAATGTTTGAGTCATATGACAACGAGGAGTATCTATTATCTTTGTCTTCTTGTGTCAGGGCGAGTCCATGCCGCCAAAGTGCTGCCGCCACTTGAGCATCATCTAGAAGACCCCAGACATGACATCCCACCCAGTCCCATTATACTGACACCGGACCGATCAGTCCTGCTTCCTTGTTCTTACCTGTCAGTGCTCAACGCCAAGCGAGGCAGCAACAAGTAACATTTTTGAAGTTTTTGGCATGACTCCACCCGGTTTAGATCCCGGATTTCCCGATCCCGCGGCGGTTTATATCACATGTGAGAAAACTGATCCATACTTTCCCAATGTGGGAATAGTTTACCTAAATCATTACAATATATCCTCCACGCCTAAAACGTTCGGTATCATATAAACTTGTTAAAAAACTTCAATAATTAGATATTAAACAACAATCAAATAAATATATAAGTAAGTAAGCAAATAAATATAATGGACAATTGGTGTCATATGCACTAACTTTTGCTTTTATTATCTAACGGTAACAATAAAGAAGCAATACAAAAATGAAATACAAAATGGCCACAAGTACTCGATCGCTCCCATTTATTTTAAACAAGCAAACCCGACCGCAGTTTTGAGGAGTCAAACTATCAGCGTGGACAGGAAAAGGTTCGTCTCAGAGGCCTATTCTGAAATATGATCACTTCATTATGTCCCATACCATATAATTAAGAAATTCAGAAGAGTTAATGTGAGGGAAGTAACACCGAGCGTGATTCTCTTCGCACCGCATCTGCAGCCAACCAATGTGTGGTCACTAGTGCAGAGCGCAAGAGACTGAATGTAAACATTTCCTCCCACTGGATTTGACGCAGTTATGCGTGAAACGGTTTTGTAGTCTCACTGGCATAAAGTTGGAATTTTGGTTGACAAGACATGATGCAAATGGTGGGTGGCGCATCACAACGCGAAAAGCCATTTCAACTCATTCTTTTGAAATGTCTTTTTTTTCTTGTTTTTGTCACTTTTGCCCCCCATCTCCCCACCCAGCACGCTCAATTTGTTTTCCCTCCATCACGACCGCCTGTGAATTAGCTTACTTAGTCAAGCGCTGTATACATAGCCTACAATGTTTAAATGTCCAGGACTATATTTCTAAACAGCAGTGCTAGCAAATATTAGTATATTTTCACATCTACATGTTTCGATATCTATATACTGTGAGAGACATTTAAATCACACGGCACTTTTGCCTTTTTTCGCAGTCTTTCATTTTTCTTTGCCATCCATGCAGGTTTACCAGCTGTGCGTGAAAAATAGCTTCAGTGACGTGTATCGTTAATATGCTTAAAAGACGTCCCGCTCTGGCAATATGCGTATGACGTCACTACTTTCGCTGTATCCGCTCATGACGTCACCGCTCAGTATTTGCTGGAAGATGGTGGCGGTTGCACATTGGAGCCACTATATCCGTGCACTGGTGGGGGTTGCACATTGGAGCCGCTATATCCGTGCACTGGTGGGGGTTGCACATTGGAACCGCTATATCCATGTACTGGGGGCACATTCGGTGGGGGTGCTCCGTAATTAGGTTCTGGATCTGGGGTTGGAGGATCTGGGTTGGGAGGGTCGGGAACCCCAAAACGACATATAGCATCGCAGTTGCACACGCTATCCCGACTGGAAAACAAACCAGATACATAGCAATGAATTTTTTTTTTCATTTATTTATTGGATTGTGCATTCTACTTCAATAAAGTATAGCTTATACAGGACTGCTAATGAAGATGTTAATACTGTGTCATTACGTGAGGAAACACATGTGTGTTTTGTATAATGTGTGGTATTTCTTTAGGCCTAAACTCTACCACATGACAGTGCTCTGTACCATCAAATTTTGAAATTGCGTTGAATTTAAATGAGTAAATGTGTTCAGTTTAAGGTGTCACAGCAATCCGTTAGTTACCTTGCAAACATCTTGACCACTGATCACAGATGGATTCGAACACCGTCATTGCCAGTTATATACGGTACTGTATACTTTATGTAATCTGACGCGAAATTAAAATGTAATGTGACCTTTCCAGACCACAAATCGTTCTAAGACGTACTTTTCATGGAAAGAAAACAGGCGTATTAGTCGAAAAGTCGCAGAATGAGATAGTCCCTGGCCATATCATCTCCTTGGTATTTTATGCATTTGTTAAAGATGCGTGAATTTTACGCCACCTCATTGGTTAACTGGTATAGTCGTCTCCCTTGATCACACCTATAGCTAGCAATCAAGTGAGCGAGCGCCAGAAACTGCGTTTATGCCTACAGCTTGTCTTTCTCAACTCAAACGACCTTTTTCTCTCGTCGTTGCAGACGATCCCTATAATTCTTTCAACGTTGTAGCTCGTTCGTCATAGTTCCAGGTTAGGTCCACCGGCAATCAGGTCATCCAATGACATCTCTCCGCACATAGCTTCTGCCATGTGATGTGTAATGATGACCTCTTAAGACGAACACTCCTATTGGTTACAAGATGCCCTTTCGATCTGACATTCATTGGTGACACTCATTTAATTGAACTCGAATTAGTCACCAAAGGTGCTAGAGTCCGCCCTGCATGAAGGTATGAATGTATGGCCTCTGGAATAGCCTGAAAGGACTTCGCTGGGCCTGGGTTAGGTAGAGGAAGTGGTAGGAAGGAGGGCGGGGGTTAGGGGAGGGCGGGGGTTAGGGGAGGGCATGGGGAATGAACTTACTCGCAGTAATATCCAGACGGGCAGATGACGTCTTCACATGGATCATGCAGGCATTCCGGACGCCTGACCAGCTCGCCAGTTACCGGGTCGTTACAGTCTACAAAATAGACGTACATAACAGATGTATATTGCATCAGTTACTGTTAAAGATGTTAAATCACAGCAAGTTCGTGACTGCTGTCCACAAAACAGACGTATTTTGAGATAGTCACTGCATTCCACAAAACAGACGTGTATTGAGATAGTCACTGCATTCCACAAAATACACGTATATATACTGAGTTTGCAAATGCAGTAAACAAAACGGAAGTATATATTGAGTAAGTATGATAGACGCATGATTCAATGAATTACCATGGAGACGCACATGTTTGCTGATGTCGACGCGTATTGTTTCCAGATCACACACATAGGAACAAGGTTATCAAGTTTTCAGAGCATATTTCGTACACATACCAATATGCCTCTCAAATTTTCAGAGGATCCCTGTTGGTACATCCGCACACATACCAATATTGTTGTCCAGTTTTCAGAACGTCCTTATTGATACACCTGCACACTCACAACAGCAAGGTTCTCAAATTTTCAGAGGATCCCTGTTGGTACATCCGCACACATACCAATATTGTTGTCCAGCTTTCAGAACGTCCTTACTGATACATCTGCACACTCACAACAGCAAGGTTCTCAAATTTTCAGAGGATCCCTGTTAACACATGCTCACACATACACGTTGGTTCCACGTTGATATACATTCACACACAAACGAACATGGTTCTCAAACTTGCCAGAGTGTTCATGTTTTCGGAGGTTAGCACATTTAGATACGGCAAAATAAAAAGCCATACATGGCTGATGTTAAAATAGGTTAAAACTTACAAGGAACGCATGTGAACGCTGGTTGACTAAAATCGGGAAATCGACAATAGTTAGGTCTGGAAAAGAAAAAAAGCAAATATTTATATATTTAACTGGCGTACCGTGCCCTTTTCACGACGGTGATATTATTTATTCTATAATTTTTATTTATATATACACTTATTTCATCGGTGTTTAACATCGTATTCAATCAGTTTTTGCTGGTATGACAAACTGGAGTACTCGGAGTAAATCACAACGATTTGGGAAGTAACAGACAAACTTTTCCACCGGAGACACACAGCTTTTCAAACGTATATATAACTGCAACACTCCCACCAACGCAGTCGCTGCGAAATCAAGTCAAGCTCATGCTGGCTTCCACTGCGGCCGTACATCGGATGGCCTGCCAGCAGTCTGTGGATGGTCCCCTGTGGCTCAGCCAGCTTTCCTTCCAGCATAATTCTGGTCGCCGTGATGTAAGTGAAATATTCTTTATGTACAACGTTACACACCAAAAAAATCAATCAATCAATACAGCGGGAATAAGGTGTGTGTTATGCTGGTCTGAGGGGAACAGTCTTCCGACAGCTTCATGTTAGACGACACCATCGCCTTCACGGGCGACGTCTACCCTTTACTGAAGATGCAAAGGTAACATCTTAAATACCCACTGACATAATGCGGGATTGACCCTATCAAAATCCTGGGAGCCCTATAGCGGTTCAAAAATCGCTTATGGATAACTTTTAGGCTAATTAGGTATAGATTCTCGATTCTGTGATCTTTGTCACACGTTAATCGATTTATGATTTTTATTTGTTAAATTATTCTATTGTATGGTGGTTTACGCCGCCCTCAAAATATATTTCACTTACACGACGGCGGCCAGCATTATGGTTGAAGTAAATCAAGCTGTCAGGTAGCTGGTAGACCTTGGCACGTGCGACCGGAGAAGCCAGCGTGAGTTGGATTTGAACTCACAGCTATCGCATTTGTGAGGGGCACCTGGGTCATTTCGCTGCACTAAGGTGATAATCCCCTCGCCCACGGAGACCTGCTGCCCCCCCCCCTCATATTTATACGCATAGGGAATGTGTTTTTCCGTGAAAATAAGATAAATTATTACATTCCTAAGTGTTCCTTTGTAAATGTATAAATTCAGCATTAAATTTATTAATAACACTGTCGAGGTCATGGTGACCTGCACTCAGGTTGCACTTGGGATGATTTGTCACCAACCTGACGATGGGCCTACCTACCTCCCACAAATCATTATGCTGACCGCCGACGTATAAGTGAAGTGTTGCTGGTCGCGGCGTAAATCACCGATCTAACAAATAAATATTAAGTGTCCATTACAGAGGGACCGAGCAGAATTGGGGACCGGAAGTTTGTCAGCTTATGGCACGCTTGCACATTGTGGACTTACCTGCAATAAGAGCCGACACAGATTGCTTGATCACATGGGTTGGGAATATCCTCTGGCGGGTAGCCACTCGGGCATTCTGGGAAGAGAAAACATAATAAAACAAAAATAAAACAAAACTGGTAGCAATGGGGAGCCTTTCCGCCAAAAGTAATTCGGACGAAAGCTGCGTAGTCTACATTGTTCATTTGTGCATTTTACAATGAGGTTTTGTGTGCAACCCGAATCGCCATTGCGCGGGAAAAGGTGTTTTATTAATCATATTGTTTTAACATTGTATTAAAAATAAATAAGAAATTGACTTAAAAATGGAAACTAACACAGAGGTCAAAATTCAAGCGAATAAAAAAATGAATAGACACAAAGAGCAGAATAGAAACAAAGAAAGAGCAGAAGACAGCAAACGCCCAAAGAAGGAACAAATATAAAATAAATATGGAGAAAAAGAAAAAGAAGCCATAAAAATAATATCGGCAAACAAAAAAGTAAATAACAGGAGAAAAATGGGCTACTCACTGTCGCAACAGATCGGAACTCCCTCGACATAATACCAGGGGGCGCAGTTATCACAGCGGTTAGGTCTGAGAAAGGAGGAGTAAACAACGCATGAATTTACGGAGACACTTTATGACCATATCTAGGGATCGTATGTTTGAATTATTGGTACACCCCTCATTTGATTGGATCATTCAATAATCTGAAGTTGTCATGCTGATTTACTGATTGAGGGTAAATTAGCGCTTTTTTCCTTAGCTAGGGCATTAACGCATTACTAAAACTATACACGGAATTGGTGTACTGCATGTCTAGTGTGACCTAACTGATTACAGGATTTCGTGTGCTGTATACCTTGTGTGACCTAACTGATTACACTGATTTCTTGCACTGCATGCTTTAACTGACCTAACTGATTACACGGAATTCGAGTACTGCTTGTCTTAACTGACCTAACTGATTACACGGATTTCGTGTCCTGTATGTCTTGACTGACCTAATTGATTGCACAGATTTCTCTTATTGCCTGCCTTTACTGACATAACTGATTACACGAATTTCGCATACTGCCTGCCTTAGCTACCCTAACTGATTGCACGGATTTCGTGTCTGAATGACTTAACTGACCTAACTGATTACACGGATAACGTATAGATGGGTGTGGTTTACTGCATGGATGGATTGTCCTAATTGGTTAGACGAGTTTGGTTTACTGCATGTCTTGACTGCCCTAATTGGTTATACGAGTTTGGTTTACTGCGTGGATTGAATGATATAACTGATTAGAAGCGGTTTGGTGTACTACATGTCTTGACTGCCGTGATTAGTTTGACTTACTTGGCGGAGTTAAGTCAGTGATACCTATAACCTGACTACCGTCGTATTAGTAAAAAAAAACTTATATCGGCTTTGAGAGCCAATCAAGAGTCGAGTTATAAACAAATTTTAATATACACGTATATCAACGACTGATATTTATTTATTTGACTAGTGTTTAACACGTTCTCGAGAATTTTTCACTTGTATGTTGGCAGTTTTTCTTTTAACGACCAATCATACAACTCACGCCATTGTTGTCCAGGATGAAGGTGTTCTGAGTGATTTAGCTGTCGTTTCTGAACCCCGTCATCCAGGAGCTTGAAACTTGCTGGTCATCAAGATTAATATATGGGGAAAGTTTTGCAACAATGTTAAGCGGTCTAGTCAAAAGATAACAGAATTATAAAATTCTCGACATACTTTTTGTGGTCACACAACTCCATTCATATCCTCACCTCCAACAGCGGTAAGAATGTACTTGAAACATTCCACAAAACTTCCTCTACGGAGTGTTACTAATATTTACACTCAGCAACACATCTAACCTCTCGAAGTAACGAGAAGAGAAACACCTATTCTCGCTGGCAGCCATATGATTCCGCTCTTCATGAAAACAACAACAACACGGCGGAAAGTAACCCATTTTTACTTCGCGCCCCTGACCCCAAAATGGCTCATTTACAAACCAGTATTGCTTATTACTGTGCTGAAAAACATTGGTTTCCAGGCTAACCAGTCGTCATTAGCTATAGGGTGAGCTCAGTGCACAATTTATACTTCGATGAAGATTGCAAACATAGTGCACCATGTGGCCAAAATGGCGCGTGCTTGGAAATGGCGATTAGTGCAGTTGTTTGGATTTTTATTTTATGTTTTTGGAGTTAGAGATATTGTTGTTATGAATATGTTGGTAGCACTGTATAGACAGTGTTCCAAGGAATGTTTCTAATGTAAAGCACCAATAAATAAATAAATAAATAAATAAATAAATAAATGTACATGCTTATGTAAATATAAGTGTGTATTTATGCACGTAATATTTCTACATACTTGAATGAGTGGCTTTGTAAAAAGTTATTTTCTCTTTCATTTTCCCTTTTTATCTTTTGTATTCAAATCTATTTTGTATTCAAATCTGTTCAACAGGGAGCAAGCAAATTCAGTGTTCAGCTTTATTCCCGCCATGTGTTAATTGTTTGTATACATGAATTGATGTCAGAATATTTTGATATATTTTGATAGAAAAGAAAAAGAAAAAAAACTGAATATGGTCGACAGGCGTACATACGTGCACTCTGCGTCTGGGTATGCCCGGCATTGGGCGGAGCCCGAACACTGAGAGCCGCAGAACCTCGGAAAGTTTCCCGCGGGGCAGCCTCCGGGAAAGACGCCTGGAGGTGGCGGTGGAGGCGGTCGTGGAAAGATGGGTATGATTGGAATAGGCTGCCGTGGAGTTGGTCGCGGAGGGGATGGTGGTGGAAAGATTGGGGGAATGAAGGGTGGAGGTCGATTAGGCCATGGATAGGAGGCCCGGAACCTGGCACCTGCAGAGACTGTCCTTGACGCCTTAGGCGCCGCCGAACGACTGGAACCCGACTCACTTGGTTGCCGCCTGCCGTCGCCTTGCCTCTGAACTGCGGCATCTGTGGAGTGATTGATTGACTGACTGACTGATTGACTGGTTGGTTGGTTCATTCATTCATTCATTCATTCGCTTACTAATTGACTGATTGATCGGCTGATGGATTCACTGATTGATTCATTGTTCATACCTTAGTGAACTTTTTCTAAATGTAATATACAAAGTTAGTATTTTATTTATTTATTTATTTATTTGATTGGTGTTTTACGCCCTACTCAAGAATGTTTTATTTATACGACGCCAGCCAGCATAATGGTGGGAGGAAATCGGGCACAGCCCAGGGGAAACCCAGGACCATCTGCAGATTGCTGGCGGGCCTTCCCACGAACGGTCGGAGAGGAAGACAGCGTGAGCTGAACTTGAATTCACAGCGAACGCTTTGGTGGGAGGCTTTGATCATTGCGTAGCACTAGCGCTCTAACCGGCTGAGCCACCGAGGCCCCCAGTATTTTATAGTTTAGACCTCTGCACAGCAGGTAGTGTTGAGGCCTACACCGAAATGTAATGCAGGTCCTGCCCCTGAAAGTACAGTGTAAGGCTACTCTCGAGGATAAGCTTACGGCTACTTCCCTAAAAGAATTTTACGGCTATCAACTAAACGTATTGTAGGACTAAAATATTTTTACTTTGACCAGAATGATCAAGTTGAAGGGTCGAAGGAAATATCGGAACCTGAGGCCGTCAATAGTTCCCTGCTATATAGAGTGTTGTACAAGTCAACTGAGGTAAAATCCAGTGTAGACTACTTCTATCCAGGTACGCAAACTGAGAAAAGCGAACAACATTCACCAAATAGCGGAAAAATCTCCGGATTCAGTTACAGATAAGCCAGCGTTGGATTTGAACCTGCCACCTCCGGAGTCAACAGACAATCAACGCGATGACTGTTGAACGAACCAATCATGTTTTTGACTTAATGATGTCTGTAGTATATGCCTATACGTAAGAAATGCGCTGTTTCGCTACTTCATGAAATCTCTTTTAATTCAAAACAAAATCAAATAAGGAAAGCAGCAGGAATGGTTTACACAGCGTATATACTCACGGCACAAAGCAAAGATGACCACTAGAGCTAGCAACACACGCATTGTTGCTCGGGCTTGTTTACCAAATGCAGTGAAAACAACCTAGCAGAGAGGCAAAAACAAAAAAGTCCTTCATTAATATATTGTTTATTTGTTTGTTTATTCGAACTTTGTAGCTTAGCATCTATGAACGTTGTCAATTTGGATGTATTTACATCGTCAGCCAAGTTTATGTATCACTGTTTATAAATCACAACACGTTATGCCATAATCACAGACACAACCTCAACCAAAACAACAGAATTATACACCAATATAAAACATGCTTATATAGGCTTAAGTGAAAAATTTCTAACAAGCAGATATATAGATAAATACAAGCATGCATTTCTACAAAAAAATCTTGTAAGATTTATGTTTTTTCTTAATGTATATATAGCTGCATAGGTAACGATTTCGGCTGTTTAAGTAACAGTTATGGGGATGTTTTTCACGCAATGTCTGGTCAGTTAATACTTTATAACTTTGCCTGTTATTCACGCCGAATTACGAACGAAAGTAGGTGAGGCGGTAATACCAAACTGTGGGTTTCCCCAGAGGCTCTGTCCGGTTTTCTCCCACCGTATTGCCGGCCGCCTTTGTATAAGTTATGAGTACAGCATGAAACACCAATCAAATAGATAAATAAATTAGTTATATCTGATTGATGTTTAGCGCCATGCTAAAAAAGTTTTTTGCTTCTATGATGGCAGCTGGTTTTATGGTTGAAGGAAACTTGAGTGCGCGGGGTAAACCACAGCCAGTTCTTCACAACATGTCTGTATAAGAAAAGTTTAAATGTCTCTGCGCGTTTAATAAGGTTGACATTAACTGCTCCGAGATATCTGAAAGACAGAGAACCCAAGGGTGATGAGAAAAGAAATGAAAAGATTAGGAAAAAGAAAAAGAAAACAATGGAAAAAGAAATACACCCTTCCGTTCAACTTTATGATAACTACACTGACGCGAATAGTAGATGAATACCCCAGGGTGTATTTGTGCATATATCATGTGTCTTCAGTCACTGGAGTTCCGTGTCGGGTTATACAGTACTGTCAATGGTAGGCGGAACGCTTCGCTTCAATTCCCCTCTAACACAAAAAATAAATAAATAAATAACACACACCCGAACTGAACTAAACAAACAAATAAATCATGTGTCGGATTATTTAATTCAAATACCAGTCTTGTCTACTAAATTGCAATTCACATCACTGCTTTTTAGGTATACCCAATTCTTCTTAAGTCGTGGGGGCTAATGGGTGTGGTAAATTGCTATTTTTCAACATTTTGACATATTAATTAATTAATTAATTAATTACATTTACATATTAATTACTCTGAAATTAGAATAAAACCATAACTGAGATATCTTGACAACGTGTAGAATTTTGACGGTTACACGTGACCATTTGCCAAGGGTCACACTGTTGTCATGGCTCCCGTGTTCCTATCTATATGATAGCCCCATCACACCAGAGGTGGAATGAGCCGGAATGCAGTTGGAATGAAAATTCTTGGTATATACCCGGATATTCAAATTGCATTCTACAAATTCTGATGGTATTCTAAACATTGGTGTCTATTCTTGTGGCCGGCACGAATGTTTTGGTCATGTTCAAAACTTTCGAGGTGCATTCGAAATGGAGAATTACTGATCCGCATTCGAAATGCATTCTAACTGCATTCTAAATATTCCAGAAACATTCCGACAGCATTTCAAGCATTCTGATCGTATTCAGGGGAAAATCGTAATGGCAGACCCCATCAAATTCAGACCCAGTTTCCAGATGCGTTCTGGTTGCATTCCGGGTGATTTCCAGCACCATCAGACTTTGGGTGATATTAACGCAGCATTCGAAGTGTTTCCTAAATATTGTCATTGCATTCTAACAGGCTTCTAAATATTCCGTCTGTGCTCTAACTATATTTGGCCTGCAATCGAGAGCTAATACACAAGGATTGTGCAAGAATGATTTGACGCAGGTGCGAAGCGCATTCCAGCTATTCGAATGGCATTATTACAAAGCTGTATGAACTTTGGCCAATTTGAAATTGCTGGTCAAATGCGGCAGGAATTTTGAAAATTATTCAGTCTGACCGGTTCTGTTCGATTCCCTCTAATTCCTTATAAGTGGCGGGCTTCTTATGGAGTTCTTTCATTTAATGTATTTAGGAAGGGAGATTACTCTGCCTATCTTTGTGGAGGCATTTCTACAGCTTGCGGACATTTAGCTCAAACTGAATAAGGTGATCCCCATGAAAAGACCATTTAAAAGTATCTCTAAATGTATCTACACATATATTTAATATTTTTTTGCCGAACTAAATGCAGTAAAGTGTTTTGATTGTATGGTGGGTTGTGCGGACCATGTTGATAAAGTCTGACACCAGTGATGTCACAAACCTTTCTGTACACTTTTATCTTGAGTTCTGAATAATATTCTTGTGAACTGTGAAAGAGCTAATGTGACATTAGAACTCTGCTTTAAGGTCAGAAAAGTAGGCGTGATATTACTGGCGACACACGTTATCAATGTGGTCTATAAAACCCACCATACAATGAAAAATATTTGACTCCTTTAAATTTGTGAAAAAAAAAGGTCGATGAAGGTATATTCAGATACAGTTTTTAATGGTCTTTTTAATCACGATACCTTCATTTTTGCGTTTTCTGCCCCATTAACTTGCCATGCTGATAAACTCAGAATGATTTCACATGTATACGTTAAATGCAATTCCATTCCATCGCGTTACTGTATTGTGTCTTGGGCTCAGAAATGAGAAATCTAACGCCCGGATGTCTGAACGCAGTTTCAGGAAGCTTACTTAGTGCTAAGGCAGCCCTTGGCTAAGTACATTTCTCATCTCCACAGCATCTGTTGTCATCGTCGTTAAGGGAGCACGTTAATAGCTAAGTGCACTTTACCCGTAGTTAAGGGAATACTTAATTAAGTGCACTTCATCAACCTGGGCCGGAGGAGCTCAGCATCTTTCAGTGCAATTCGCCTTGAAATTTTGCATTTAGCGCAATACTCTAAACACATTTCCCCTAGAAATAAGGCTTAGAACCTTACGATACAATCGGCTCTTACGCCTTCCCATAAAGCTAGATACTTTGGAGTGAAATCATCTAAATGGAGCTCTGAATCTTACAACACAGTCCGTTGTTAAGCGTTCACATAGAACCACATCCTTTGTGAGCGCAATACTCTTAAAAAAGAAGCTTAGAATCTTACAATGAGGCAAGATCTTTTGGAGCGTATTCTCTCTAAAACTGAAGCTCAGAATCCTACAAACGTTTCCACGCGGCGCCATACTCTGTAACACATTCCTCGTCCAAATGGAGCCCAGAATCTTAGATTGTAATACCCATTTCAAATAAAGCGCGTTCCTGTTGGATATTCTCCTATAATTGAAGCTTGCACTCTTATTCCTCAACTGACGTAAATGCATGCTTACATAGCGTCATACTCCGGAACGCATTCTTCTATAACTGAAGCCTGAACTCTTATAACTCTGTCCTTCCGATATGCGTTGCTATAGACTCTGGAGCGCATTTTCTTACAACAGAAGGTTTAAACTCCTATAACTCCATCCGCTGACAAACGTTCCCATGTATACCGCGCGATTCCGCCATCCTCAGAAACGCATTCTCATATAATCAAAGGCTAATCTTGTGTAACTTCACTCATTGGCGTCCCGACAGAACGCTATCCTTTGACTCTGCGTATAACCGAAGTACTCTGTTCAAGAACTCTCGTTTTGAGTACATGTTCTCTTGAATGTACGACTTCATTACTTCATTTACTTGAACTTGACCACAAATAAACCTCATGTTTTATTGCACATGAAGCAGCCTCCGATAATGTTTGTTTCTCAACGGATGTCAGGAACGAAAATTTGCTAATTTTGCTTTAATCAAAAAATTTCCAATTATAACAATTATAATAATAAAATAAATTAGGATTGTGGAGTTTTCAGAGTCTAATGTCATATATATTTTAACACGGATGAGTTGGTCACTCTTTTTCTCATTCTATCTCTAAACGCCAAAGGTGCATTCAGTCAAGGAAGGGTTTACCTGCAGGACATCTTCGGCTATGTGTAGTAGCTATCTAGTACGAATTTGAGCTTTTTATTTGTGATGGCAAAAAGGTGAAAAACGTCAGTAAAATACGCACATCCGAAATCTTTGCATTTTTGAAAAAAAAATGCATTTACTTTATTCCTAACGTGATTAAAAGTCCTTGACGTTTTTTAGTAATTTTTTTAACCATTATTTGTCATAGATAAACTGCTCCTAGAAGGAGCGGTTGCGGTAATATCCTTCGTCATCAATTCGCAAATATAGGTGAATAACCATAAATTCCATATTAAACTTCTTCACCTGTTCCACTGTCAACAGCGGATATGTATTTGCAGTAACTGACATTTGGTAATAGACATCCCTGTATGGCATCAAAATGTTATAGTATGCTTTTGACGGAAGAAAACTTGTCAATAAGCGAGCAACTACCGTCAATGGTGGAGCGAGTAATCGTTGCCACCGAAAGACGACAACAATATCTTTGCAGTATCGCTATTCAGTTGTTATTTTTGTGTATATCATGAAAGTTTATAAAACCCGGGAACCAAAGAAACAATCCAACAAATAAATAAATGAATTAATAAATACTTAAATAAAATAAGTCATCAATAGTCTTACCTTTCTTCTACAAAAATTCAAATGTCGTCCCTCCGAAGTCACTGCAGGTAGTTACTGGCACTACAATTAGGAGAGTCTTCAAATTATATACTTATCCGTGTCACGTGATTGTACATTATCGCGCAGTAAAAAACGTGAGTTACGCTGCGGGGAATACTTTACTTCCTGGACTGACCACTCCGACAATAGTCTTCACCGATACTAATTTCTGAAGGCAAACCTTAATTAGAAAAATTTATTTTTTAAACATGGTCAATGAATATCTCCGATTAGCGTACATTGAAATCTCTCGAACGATCTCAGGCAAAAACAAAAAACCCAAAACAGAAAAAATTAAAAAGAAAGAACTACCCCTCCCTCTTCAAAAGAAAGACACTCACACACACACACAGAGGGAAGAAAAAACAGTTAAAGTTCACGATCTCTATCGATTTAATGAATTTATTTTACCTGATCACTGTTAGCTGGTGAAAGAATTAGGCCTAAGATTATAGGGACTTAATGAGACAAAAAAAGTAACACGCAAAACTAAGACAGATTAGAAGGTAATTCCTAACGAGGCTGCTGGCATTCTGCTTTCACATTTCCGGTTATTGACTTTTTGCCTTGGGTATTTCATTACGCACGTCAGTCATAACACACACACAAAAAGCAAACATGTCTAGCCATGGACTGTTAAAGCTGTTAATTAAGAAGTATATTTTACCCTGGCATAATCCAGTGTAAGGTCATACGTATGGAAGTTAATAGGCGTATACATCAGTGGAGTTAGGATGACATGCAAAGCCATAAGATGACAAACAAAGTTGAAGCTACCATGACCAGTAATGTTACCATTACCATTAAAGTTACCATGAAAAAAAGTTATCATGACAAGAAAGGTTACGATGACAAGTAAAGTTCCTATGACAAAAGAAACGCTATAACACCGAAGCCTAACACCAATGCGGTCGCTGTGAGTTCAAGCCCAGCTCATGCTGGCTTCTTCTCCGGCCGTATGTAGGAAGGTCTGCCAGCAACCTTGAGGGTTCCGCTCCATTTCCTCTCACCATAATGCTGACCACCGTCGTATAAGTGAAATATCCTTGAGTACGGCGTTAGACACCATTCAAAATAAATAAATAAACAAACAAGCAAACAAACAAACAAGTAAATAAATAAATAAAAAAGACATCACTGCTGACTCACATTATCAATATAGCCCAATAAACCCACAATACTCTGTAAAACAACTCTGTTCAAATTTGCATATTCAGAATGCATGTGTATCAGTGGTACACAAACTGTGTATCACCAATACACACGTCACTATGGACATATTAAACAAATTACAAAAACTGTGTACTGCTGGTACATGTACAAAAAGTACGTGGATGTGCATTTTTTCAACAATAATGTGTATCACTTGTACAGCGTAGTTTTTAGAGAGTAAAATCAAAACACTTGACAGCATTTAATTTGTTAGAAAAAATCTTTTAAAGAATTTGTAAAGATATTTTCAGACAAAGTTTCTAATGGTCATTGTATTCACCATAAATTCATGTTATCAGGAGGTACCGGCGAAACGTAATGCCAAGGCATAAGGTTCAAAGCCAGAGCTGAACCGGTCATACAGGGTGTATATCCAAAGCTATTGAGGAATCTGGATAGTTCTGAATATCTTTATAGTTCTGAAAATCTTTGTGGTTCTGAGAATCTGGATAGTTCTGAAAATCTGTATAGTTCTGAAAATCTTTGTGGTTCTGAGAATCTGGATAGTTCTGAATATCTTTATAGTTCTGAAAATCTTTGTGGTTCTGAGAATCTGGATAGTTCTGAATATCTTTATAGTTCTGAAAATCTTTGTGGTTCTGAGAATCTGGATAGTTCTGAATATCTTTATAGTTCTGAAAATCTTTGTGGTTCTGAGAATCTGGATAGTTCTGAATATCTTTATAGTTCTGAAAATCTTTGTGGTTCTGAGAATCTGGATAGTTCTGAAAATATGCATATTATAAGTGTACGTGGAAGCCTTGAATATATGGTACAGTTTCTCATCTCGTGTTGGTGTGTTCACAAAGGGAGGCGTCTCGAAAATAAAGAAGAGTTGAGTCACTGTTTGATTTGAATACAACATTTACTTTGTTAATTTTCTTTCTAATCGCTGAATCTGCTATATTATCTGCATTTTCCCCGTTACAGTTGAATCAACGATCGGGTTTTGTGAATAAGAATTAAACAGAAATCACTGTACCACACACTGGTAAATTTATTTATTTATTTATCTGATTGGTGTTTTACGCCGTGATCAAATACATTCTACTTGAATATACGACGGCGGTCAGCATTATGGTGGCCGAAAATCACGCAGAGACGGGTGGCAACCCACGACCATCCGCAGGTTGCTTGCAGACCTTTCCCACGTATGGCTGAAGAGGAAGCCAGCACGACATGGACATGAACTCACAGCGCCCTCATTGGTGAGAGGCTGCTGGATCATTATGCCCTGTGCCAGCGCAGTAACCACCCTCATAAGTATAACGTGTACAGATTAATTTCTCTAAAAATTTACATCCTTACCTAGGTTCTTTCAGTTTTCAAAACTTTCACAGCGGCATAATAACTTGGCTATATAATAATTTTTAAATTTTACTTAGTTTGTACACACATAGTAGGTTGAAAACGGTTTTAGATTGAAGTCGATTGATTGATTTATTGATTTATTTATTTATTTATTTGCTCTGTCAGAATTTTGGACGTACATATGTATAAGATGGCGGTCATTTTGATGGGAGGATAAAACCGGAGTGCCTGGCGTAAACCACCGACTTTTGGCAGGTTATTATCGAACTTTCCCACGTGCATGTAACGTACAGCTACATGTATGCACACCATATCGGTGGAAGACAAGTGGTCTTCATGGGTGGTTAGACTACACAAACTTGTATACGTGAGAACTATAGGATATAGTTCCTTGTTCAAGAGATTGCATGATGCTTCGTGATTTTGTTTGTTTAGTTGGAGTGTTACGGGGGACAGAGTTAAGGGTAAAACTGTGGGTTGGGTTCTATTGGCGATAGTCACTCCTGTAGGTATTAGATACAAGTAACTATTTCACACCCGTTGGCTAATGAATCTTATAATATATCAAGTGATGATTCGTGTCATGCATGACTTGTCAAACATAGCAGTTATTCACGCTTCATGGGTCACACTACTGATAACATGCTAACCACCCATACTAATCTTCGCCTTAAACAAATCTTCTAAAAAGGACTGCCCCCAAACAATTTTAAGAAGTCAGAAAAAAGTAAATAAATAAAAATGCAATGAGTGTGGTGACCCAGGTGTGCCAAGCATAATATATTTCATAAAAGAGATTTCAGTGTTTAATTAACTTTAACAGAGTAATGAAAAGAAACTAAAACAAAAGGTAGTGATATGTAAACAAAATTAAAGAACAAATTCAAATAGTAATGTAGACAGGTAAGACATACTGGACAGTTTGTACCTTTGAGGACAGAAGCATGACATTTGACATACTTTGATCATGGTATAGGGAAGACTTTTGGATTTTTGGGCCAACTCAGATATTTCCTGTAACAGAAATGGCAGACATTTTCAAGGTTTTCTACCAACAGTGTGCCTACGTATGGGTATTTGTATATAGTATGCATGCGACTGTGCTTAATAAAATTCATCTGGCTTTAGTGTTGTAATGCAAATTAGATAGATAATGGAAACTAAGACATCAAGTCCGGAATGTTCAAATGTTTGGCCTAGATTCAGGCGAAAACGCGAGATTTAGTCGAGATTCGATCGCCATTCAAACGACAGAGCGAGATTTAGTATGGATTTGCACGCAGTTAGGACGACAGAATGGAATGGAGCGCTGCCCAAATATCATCCAAATGTTCATCCAAATATCGACCTTTCTGATTATTTCAGTTTGACCATAATGTTAATCTTTTTACAGAAACTGCAACATTCCGACGAGATTAAGAAAACAGGCGACATTCTGACGAGATCGAAGCGAGACTCACTGTGAAGAGAGATTAATTCGAAATTCAGATGACAATGTGTCGAGATTTGGTCGAGAATTGAACGAGAAGGCAAGAATCCAACGAGGACGTGCGATTCAGTCGACAGCACGACACTGAATGTCGTTGGAGTCTAGATGCAATGTCGTCAGAATGTCTCTCTGACGCCGACTGAATCTTGACCTAATCTTCCAGTGGCGTTAGAACATCGCTTTTACGGGTATTGTGCAAAACTAGGAAAGACAGCATGGCCGCATCCGGTCACGAGTGCCAGAATCGTCCTAACGCCAGTTATACCGCATGGGCCGAATGTATTACAGTGGTATGCATTCTAACGGAATAGCTTATTCTGTGGTGTAAATACGACAGATTTGATGGTGTAAGTTATACCTGCCTGGGGGTAGGTTCAAGAAGCGGAATAAGGCAGATTGCAATACTGTAGTTGACAGTGTCGTCAAATTTGTGTTGCTTTGAGGGGATTCTGCGTGGGTCGAAATTGTACTGAAATAATTCTGTGGAAATTCTCTTGCAAAACCGTTAGACAAATCTCCCGTCGCAGCACGTATTTTGACATAAACCTGCTCAGATGTTAACCTTCACAATTATACATGCATTTGTTTTTGATAACTTAACGCCGGATATAAGAACATTCCACTTATACGATGGTCAGTTTTAAGGTGCCAGAAACCGGAGTGTCAGGGACAAACCATCCGTCTTTAGTAAAGTACTGTTTGATGGCCGGTGGCCTGTTCAGGTGAGTAGGGGATATTTCGTCACAGCAGCGATGTGGGGGGAAGTATGATTTGCGGCCTTCCCTTGTGTTTCTGCTTCACGTGGAGTGTTGTTGTCGGGACGCCTCGGATAAATTGATCGATGCTAGGACGAACTTCTAGCTTTGAACCGGATACATTTGCAATGGTGGTATGTATGTTAGTTTAGTAACCCTTGGAGCAGTTGCGACTGGACACAAAACACGAAAAAATATTCAACTCTAAACCAAAAAACTGACACACTAGGCTTTACGCTGCTATATGTATCAACAAACAAAGATGCTGTATCTTCACTACACAAAATCCGAAACCCGTAAGTCTGTACATTTTTAGTTTAGTTGGACAAAGCTGGTGTCACTGAAATCAGGTCACAAGTAAAAGTTTCACTCTGACTGGCCGCACACCAGCAAACCATGGTGGGCGACCAATCGGAATAAAGCTTTGTCGCCGTGAATGCTTAATAGGGATTGTCGCAATTGGAACAACAGCTGTGCATTTGTGGACCGAAGAGCAGAGGAAGTCGAATAACTTCCATGGATTGCAACCAATCCAAGTATTTAAAAGGTTTAGTTTTTATTAAAAGATTAATTTATTTGGTCGATACTATAAATCTGCTGGGTGGAGCGGCTTTCATCGCTGAGAAATCAAAACACTACTGTCGCTAGACGCTCCTTCTCCCTGTTACCAGATTTGTCCGACTAAAAAACCAACAAACTTACGGGTTTCAGGCTTCGTGCAGGCTAAAGAAAGCATGTTTGTTTGAAGATTCGAACCCCAACGTAAAATTGAGTGTGCCAGCTTTAGAACGAACGTCGTTTGGCTGAGATTGGAATATTTTATTTTTTTTATGTTGTTTTATGTCCAGTTATGATAAAGTTAGGGATCATTGACGCTGTGTACCTTGTTATATATATCAGGTATAAATAGCTTTCGGACGATTCTGCTAATTATGTCCGGCTTCCATAGTTCGCTCTCTGAACTTGAAGAAGTTTAGTGACACCGGGGCCCAGACTTAAGGGCACCTCGCTGGCACACATGGTTAAGCGCGGGCTAGTTTACACTAATTGAGCCTTTCGGTAACTCAAGAGGTCTCGTGTTCAGATCCAGCTCTTGCCGTTTCCCAAGTAGCTTTAAATTAAGAGGTTTATAGGTGGTCGATGGTTTACTCCCGATAATTCGTTTTCCCCCACCCATATACTTGGTCGTTTTCACAGAAGTGAAACATTCTTGAGTACCATAAATACCAATCACACATATATGACACGTGAAGCGTCGCGTCATTGACAACTCGGCCAGCGAGTGACCTCTTCATTCATACCAGCCTTTGAAAACTACACAAATACAGAGAATGTCAAAGAAATACATTGTTAAATATATATTTATCTTTTCACACTGTCAATTTCGGACTGACAATGACAAATTTTCAGGAATGGAATACGAGATATAATATCGACATAAATAAAAACAATAAATAACCTGATTTTGATGCAGAGGAAAAAAAACAGACGAAAAGAAAAAAACAAATATTCTTTAAATAAACTACAATTCAAGTCGTGCAGGTATAGCAAAATGTTTTTTGTGTGTGTTCGATTTTTAAGCGGTTATCTAATTATGTGCCTTTCATACACGTATTGCTGCTCTTACTAATGCTGCTCTTTTTCATTGAAACCAAAACCTGATAAAGTAAAATACATGTACCTCACGGAGTAAGATCAACAGTAACATCTATGTTTTCAACAAAATCGGTATGGTGCTAATTTTAGTACTGCTGGACATTTGAGAATGGGTCCATTGCGTAATAACAATAGACCAGTAGATGACGAGGTTAATTTGGTTTACGTTTGAGGTGGGGTCTGGAACAGGCCTTACACAGACACCCCAAGTACATTGTTTTCGTTTTCATCCGTGTAATTCCCGATGACTGAAAAATCCAGATCATCTTACGTCACAAGCATTGCGCCCAAAGTTCACGTGGTAGTCGACACGTCACACGAATGACGTCATGATCGAATGTTTCTCTTTCTTTTACTTTAGTACTTTAATTATATGTAACAGCTTCGTAAACAGTACACATATTCACAATGTTTGGAACTTTGGTATGGTAAATGGTGAGGAATTGATGCACTATCAGATACTGAAAAATTATTGTGCAAAAAAATTTTAAGATAAGTGCGCTAAAATTTGGAAATATTTGTTTGCATGCAAAAAATTGTGAAATTAGCGTATTAAACATTGAGAAATTAATATGCGGAAAAATCAGAAAAAGTACGCGCGAAAGTGAACAATAAGTGTGTAAAAAAATTTCCACATGTAAGAGTACGAAAAGTTTTCAAAAAAAAAGAAGCCAATCGGATAGTGTCTATCCCTCATGATCCAATGAGCTGTTGATCCCTGACGAATATTAAGTTTTATACATCTAAACGTTGATTCCTAAACGACCTTGACCGTGCGTTTTGGCCCCCTCAACGTCTTCGGGTGGCTCCGGTATTACTCGAGGCGTCTACTTTTTGTAGCCGGGCGATGGAAAAACTGGTGGAACTACAGGTCCAGAGTAACCCGGAACGGGCGCAGGGGCGGGCACTGGGATTTGACCTCCAGAGTAGCCGGGGACTGGAACGTGACCGCTCCCGGAGTAACCCGGTTCGGGGTTTGGCACAGGGACGGGGTCAGGGGAAGGAGCTGGACCGGGAAGACAGGAAGCTGAGCAGCTGCATAGGTCGGCGCTGGGGAAATAAAATAAAATAAAATAAAATAAAATAAAATAAAATAAAATTCAATTCAATTCAATTAAACCAAACCAAACCAAACCAAACCAAACCAAACCAAATCAAACTTTACTAAACTAAACTAAACTAATCTAAATTTAACACTGTGTCGCGTTTTCTTTACCGTTTCAGCGACCAAAATACTCACAAGGCCGTTAAAATGGTTTGGCACATAAAGACAACTAGCATTTTGAAATGATTGCCACTGTATAGGCATATTTATAATCATGTAGTCTAATATACCTGTGTATCACATCCTTCTCACCATTTGGGAATTGTGTGTTCAAAGTCAAACTTTTCACTCCTCATTATTTTATTCACTTTAAACTCGTTGGAGCAGAACACGCATAAACTGTTACTCATTGACACAACGGGTCATGTGGTACCCATGGGCATGTAATGTAAAGCTCTATGCTTTATTGAAGATCATCGCGCTTCGCCTGCTAATTAAGACTAGGGCTGACGATTCTTTCTCACCTGCAGTGGTAATTATTGGGGCAGGTAAATCTCTCACAAGGATCGTTGAAGCATTCCTCTCGCCTTCCGTCACCTATCAGGATTCCGGAAGTGTCGCGGCAATCTGAAAACAACAACAACAACAGTAACAGTGGTTTGTTAAAAGAATAACTAGAAAAAACCTCCATGGAAAATGAAGAACCTCCATGGCAAATGAAGAACATCTATGGCAAGTAAACAATGCATCATTCGTCAAGCAGAAGTAGGCTATAGACTTTCCCATACTGGTTGATTGCACGGTTGTGAAAACCTTACCCAGCTTAAACGAGTTGCAGTAACATTATCAAGAACCGTGTTGAAATAAGCCATTCTTATCTGTCAAGAGTGAGTTTAATCGAATGAAAGGGCAAATGTAGGGAGAGACGTATAGACTGATCGAGACGCGTGCTGACAGACGTACAGACAGACTGACAAACGCATAGACAGACTGACAGACACATAGACAGACGTTCCTTCACAGGTACAGACAGTCTAACAAACGCAGAGACAGACTGGCAGAGGCACAGGCAGACGAACTGGCACTCGCAAGGACAGTCTTACAGAGGCACAGACATACTAACAGACGCACAGACAGACGAACTATCACACGTAGAGACGGTCTGACGGGCGCACAGACAGATGAACTGTCAGGCGTAGGTCTACAGAGATTTCTTCATTTGTAGTTAAACAGATGAGTGGAAATGCGAACGACAATCATACAAACGATGACGTCACAGGCAGAACTTACTTGGAATGCATTCGTACGTAGCCTGACTACTGTCAGGCAAAGTGCAATAATTGGGTCTGAAACGAGATGCAAATGTTGAAAATTATTTGCATAGTATCAATTAAAATTGTCTATTATTTCTTTTACGCGGTACACTACCTTACATCCACATATAAAGTTTGTCAGATTACGACAAGATTCCGACGAGAACAAACGCCGCCTGCGAAAGCCGAAACGAGCTGGTGACCTTGATGGTCAAGAAATTTATGGCTCTCGGAGAACTCATAAATCATGGACTTGCAATATTCTTGGGCAACGTGTGCAAAACGAATTAAAAAAAATGAGATATAAGCTATGTAGAAGGTATATAATCCTGATCGTGAGGTTCAATGGTACAAATAATCTCTATCACACAAGATCTGGCCAATGTCGTCGTGAGTTCGATCCCATCGCTCGTAACTCTATGCCATAAGGTTTTTCGTTTTTGTTTTCGGGGGCCTGGACAAAGCTCAATGGTTTACTCTTAAGTAAATTTCTGCAGTACGTGGCAAGATCTGCCAGCAACCTGCGAATGGTCTTGGGTTTCCCTGCCCTGACTCTGCCCAGGTTTCCTCCCACCATAATGTTGGACGCCGTCGTATAAGTGAAATTTTCTTGAGCACGGCGTAATACACAAAGGAAATAAACAAATAAATGAATAAGTAAATTTCTTCCAGCTATGTGGAAGCTATTAGCCTCATATAAGCGCAATTAACAGTCTTGAGGAAAGCACTGAATAAATAAAATGGAGATTTCTCGGACAGAGCAAAAAATCCACCGGATCTAACTGTACAGATTCCCCTGGTGTAGAAAAAGTGACGCAATTGTGGCGAACATTGTGTCGCATCTCGCAATTGTGGCGAACATTGTGTCGCACCTCGCAATGGTGACGGCTCGCCTTAGGAATAATTCCTGGATTCGTAAGATCCAGGTCAGATCCAAGAGTTAAATAAATTGGAAAAATTTCTGCCAAATTCGTGCAGAACTATATCTTCGTAGTGTCACTGCCAGATAGAGCGACGTAACAACCATCACGTCCTTACCTGCAATACTGATCGGGGCCACAAGTGCTAAAGAGGCATGGGTCTCCGAGTGGAGAAGACACTGGAGAGTATCCACTGCTGCATTCTGAGTAAATCAAAATATTGAATTGAATTTAATTTAATTCTTAATTTATTTAACGCGGATTTATCACAGCCTAACGACCACAACGAAGATATCCTCAAAATATCAATTAACAACATAATAGTTAACAAAGTATATACAAATAAATATATAAATATACTTGTTGTGTACAGGAATATAGTTATAGAGTTATTCATGAACGCGTTTAGAAATGTTAACTGCATGGAATTGAAATTCACCGCGGCATTCCGAATACTAGTAATCAGAGGGCTTTAAGCTGTACAGGAATCTACTTGGAAATGTATACGTTCCTAGATTATAACACGGCGCTGTAAAAATGTCAGTCTGAAGACACAAACGGTACAGGTTTAGGTAATAGTTTACAGGTAAATTAATACAGCAAAAATTCAAAAATTCTTTACAGAACTGTGGTTCATGTTTCGAAATTTAGAAGAGATTAACGGTGCAAAAATTGTAATTCCATGTAAACAATGTGGTAAAGTTTGGCATTCACAAAAAAAAAAATTGAAAGCGTGAAAAAGAAAAAAAAAGCACGGTAAATGTATTGGACCTCTCCAGTAAAGTAATAGGAACAGTTGAAAGGGACTTACTGTCACAACAAACAGCAACATTCTCGACGAAAAACTTTGGTTTGCAGTTATCACAACGATCTAAGCTGAAACAAAAGCAAAATTACCATTGAAAATATGACTCATAAAAGTGAATGAAATGATGATGAGATCAATCATCATGCAGATGTTCGTGAAAATATCAAATATCAAAAAGTACTGTACAAATCTTTATATATGTACCTGGTGGACAAAAATACAAAAGAAAAAAAACCTTTATTCTTTGTGAACTAAAATACCACAAACGTTATGGAATTAGATACCACGGAAACTCTTTACGTTGTGGAACTTAATACCATACAAACCCTTTACGTTGTGAAATTTTGGTATGTGTACTTAGGGAAAGTTTACAAATGGATAGTAACTTTGATTCTGAAATGCACATCTTGTTTCAAATACAGAATGAATACAACACTGACGCTGACTGGCTACAACTGTGCAGAGCTATGCCTCCACTTCCAGTATAGTTTCGTAATTATGTAGCAACAAATATCAGTGCAAAGCTTTGTATATAAGAGTTCTATGTAGCTCATATATAGCTAGCTCTTATATGGTAATATTACACCGACACAATTACAATTGGTGTGAGAGAGAAGTACGACAGAAGTATGCGTGGATGAATAGAACTGTCGCCGTTTTGTAAAACTGATATTTCTGTTTATACGTTCAGTTCGAAACACCTCGGACATTTACTGGTTTCTCTTGTAGACGATTGAAAGACAATGCGTGGAAACAAAAATGTAGCATCAGAATATATCGCTTAAGGATACTAGAACCCCTCGTAAGCAAAATTTCACACTTTGGGTTGTGTTGCCCAAAATATTGATGAAATATGGGCAGATGTGTGTATATTTTGAAAGCCAAACGACTGCGCCTTGGTTCACAATATGTTATACTATTTATCAAATTTAAGCTATTTACAATTTCATTTTCATCTTCCAGTTAGAGAAAAGGTAGGAGAATGGAGAATAAGAATGTGAAAAACAAAAACAATGATCAAATTTCACCCCGAAGGAATCTTGTATCCTTAATACTTTTATCATTAACAAATCAGCGTCGATTCTGAATCCAACTAGACACAGACTAAAACCGAGTAGTCGCATTTCTATCTCAAAACAAAAATTGTTAAATTCAACCGAAAATCCCCCGTCTGAGTAATGCCATAATGCATTCTGTTATTAGCCCACATGCTGTGTTAATTCAACATAACATTGCATTAACTGATAATATCCTGTTAGCGTATATTATACTAACAGAATGTTATATGGAATATAGCACAGTCTTATCTTACAATAACAGAATACGATACATTTTATAGCATCACTCAGACAACAGATTTTCTGTTAAAATTAACGGATTGTAGTTTTAGTTGCCTGTAAAAAGGAGTGGCACTTACTCGCAGGCGGCATGGGGGTAAGCCGGGCAGCCTACATCACAAACGGTGAATGGCACCCCAGAGCAATCCAAGGGCAAGGAACCGTCTTCACATAAGAAGCTGGCGCCAGGGGGAGGGATGGGCTCAGGGTTAGGGGTGGGGGGATTCACTGGGATAGGTTTGGGTATAATTGGGATTGGGATAGGGTTAGGGATAGGGTTAGGGATAGGGCTGGGAGCGGGGACAGGTTTGGGATAATAGTGATGAGGTCTGACTTGCGTGCGCTGAGGTCGCGCGGAAGGAGGCCCGCGTTTTCCCACTCCAAGAACTACGAATGAAGTGGAAATAAGAGACACTTATTTATTTATGTATTTATTTATTTCATTGTTGTTTAACGCCATCCTCAAGAAATGTTCACTGATAAGCCTACGACAGAAGTCATTCCTTTGGTGAGGGAGTGCGGAATGCCCGTCGTAAACCACCGACTTTTGACAAGTCGCTGGCAAATTTACACACGTGACCTAGCCTGGAAGCACTCACTGTATTAGTGGAAGGCGTTAGACTTGAAAATCGTACAGTTCCTAAACATATGACGTTAACATGACACTCGTAGACCATAAAGTGTTGATCCGAGACGAAAATTGCAAGGTCCATTTTTCAAAAACAATTTCAAACACCAATTTCCAAAGTAATATATAGAATTGTTTTATGAATGTTTGAAAAAAAAACGAAAAACGGGTGACATGTGAACCTCATGATATATAACTGTTAATGATACACATGCTGTCGGCGGCGGAATCACGGGTACGAAAATAAATAACCAACAGAGGTAGATTAAGAAGGTGAATTTGCTTCACAGTTTGTTTTTACAGTTTTTATCTTTGTCATTAAAATTTAAACAAGATATGCAATAAAAAAAAAATACCTCTTACGTTGCCCTTGGCCAGCACAATGTGGGCTCCGTACGTAGACGCTGAAAGCAGAAGGACGTGCATCTATTATACTTGATAAAACCTGACATCGTTGTCTCTATACAAAGGGGTGTCCGGTGTAAACCCTGACGTGTGGAATGTCATAGGTGGACTTTCCCAAATGTGACGTGCAGATTTGCGCACCATACTGTCAGTATAGACTACTGGTTTTCAACGATCGGTTTGATCGGTTACACGAGCATCGCTGCATGGCAGAATCTTCAAATTCCCGTTGGAAGTCCAAGTTTGGAGATGCACCCTTAGAGCAGTCCGTTTTTCGCACTGTCACTTAAGAACATGCATATGGCGTCAATATTTCTCCAAACACGTCAACATGATGCAAGCATTGGTTACAGATGTTCAATATTTGTATGACGTCATGAGCTTTGCCGAATGGCCGTATACACCCATATATGGTAATACTGATTACTTTTCGTGCATACATTAACTTTCACAGAGTCGAAATGGAACTATTTGGAAAATTATTGTATAAAAACAGAAAATCGCAAGACACTGAGGCTGACATTTTCTAAAACTGCATAAGTCGGCTATTCGAGGAAAAGACAGAAGGTTCACTTTAAACTGATTAAATGGAAAATTTGCGTCTCCGGTATATATAGTCTCTATAGAGTTGTGGAATTCTCGAGCTAGGTCAAGGAAATATGAGCATCATACAAAATCACCATAAACAAAAAGCTCGTTTTTGTCCAGTTTTGTATTCCACGACGTAAAGCTACTCTTCCTTATTAAAATGACTATTGAGGTTTTGAGTTCGAACCTGGCTCTGGCTGGCATAACTGTGTATTAATACCCTATTAATGCTGACTCATGTGTATATCTGATTGAACTTTATGCATACCCGTCATAAAGTAGTACGGTATTGAGAGAAAAATTAATAATTTGGACTGCATACGTTGTTGAAAGAAGTCAGAAGATTTCTTTGCACTTACCACAAAGTGCGCCCAGAAGCGTGGCAACAATCACCAAGACGTTCATTTTTAGGCGATCAGTAGAAATCTATCTCACAGTCTAAAAGAAAGAAAAAAAACGCGACATTAAAACAAAATACACCTCAGTTAATACATATGTTTAAAACATGGATTGATTTATTTTATTGGCAATTATCGCTGTTATATACTCAAAAATTGCTCACTTACACAAGGTGGTCTGCACGACGGGTTGAGAAAAGCAATGTGCCAGTCAGTAAACCTCCCGTCGTTCCTCAATTACTTGTCGGGGGCCTCCGTGGCTCAGTCGGTTAGCGCCTTAAATCAGCGCAATGACGAAAGCCTCCCATCAATGCGGTCGCTGTGAGTTCAAGCCCAGCTCATGCTAACTTCCGCTCCGGCCGTACGAGGGAAGGTCTGCCAGCAACCTGCGGATGGCCGTGGGTTTCCCCCGGGCTCTCCCCCGGTTTCCTCCCACAATAATGCTAGCCGCCGTAAGTGACATATTCTTGAGTACGGCTTAAAACATCAATCAAATAAATAAATAAATCAATTACTTGTCAACCATTCTCTCCCCCCCCCCCCAGATCTTTCCATCAAATTCGTTATTTCGGGATAACAGATTGCATCTTTCGTAGATCTAACGGATTAATTTGTTCCTGCTTATAGGGACTACTCTGTTATCAAGAAGGGAATAATCCTTTAGATATATAGAAATGCCAGCGGTCATCTTTCAAATAAGGGAATGGGATACCAACAGAAGCCCGAAGTGGGACATGTGACGTCATTTTAGTGACGCTGAAGATTCTACTGGGGCATCAGTATGGCGACGTCACAGTGAGTAGAACATATACGTCATAAATTAACACGTTGTTTGTTTGATGTTGCGCAACAAAGGACTTAGAATGACGTAGAAGCCCTAATTCATGGCCGCGACACCTGTTGGGAGAGGAAAATCCGCCGGTACCTCATTAACGTAAGATTTGTCTTAGGATTAAGTATACCATATTTCTATAAGCCTTAGACTTAGTGTAGATGTCAGACAATTAAAATGTATGCTATTAAGCTAAATAGTTTTTAGATCGCTGCCCTAATGTCTGTCGGAAGCAGCGAGATCTCACTGGTTCAGGGACTGGTAATCAAAATGACATTGGGCGGGAAAGGTTCCCCATTCTATCAGGTCCAGGGGAAGACGGCATGTTTCTTAATCCCGAGAGGTGGAGCTAGTGTGAAGCAGGACCTTGAGCCATTGTTACGTCAAAAATGGATCGTTGCGCAACATTTATAATGCTATAGTGTACTATGTAGCCTCTCATGTAAGGTCGTACTGTCTGTTAATGTGACGTCATTGTGATGAGCCGGGAAACTGAACATCTGACGTCGTTTGGCTGGTCCCAGTTGTTATGCAGAAATCTATATCTGTTGAATTTATTTGATGCCAACACCTAATTATATCGCTCCTCTTCAACTCTTATACACCTTTCACAGATCACAAAGGTTAGGAGACAGGAAATCTCCAGCAGGAAACAGCTGTATCTATCAGTTGTCGGTTGACCTTAATTAACAGGATGTCATCTTAGGATGTACTTACTGAGCCGATCTAAGAAAGCAAGCAGTGAAGGCCAAGGAAAATTAATATTTTATTAATAAAACTTAACACACAAACATATGTCGATTTTCTCTAACGGAACAGGATATATACCCATTTTCTGTGACGCTTAGCGCGTATGCTGATTTGTCATTTCACAAATTATGCTGTTTCACGGAAGTCAAGGTAAATGTTTGTTTTGTTTTTTTTAATTTGGTCAAACTTTATTATGTCGGTTTCCGTCATATTCCCTTTAGCTACCAGTAGATGGGACTAAGTAGCTTCATTTCAGTCAATGGTAACGTGTATATGGCTACTAAGGCTATTTTGTTAAAAAAAAAAAAAAAAAATTCCTGAGAATTCAAGCGCGATCTAAAGTGAGATCGGGGCAGAACACCTGCATATTTGATCACTTTTGCTTCGATGCACTGTCCGGTTGCAATTTTTTTTCTCTCTTTAGATGGATATGTCCGCCGAAGGGAAATCTCCCACCCACTGTCTTGAATCTTTGCGAATGGGTATTAAAGGCGACTTGGTGCGTATTACGAATTAGCGATGATAGCATTCACCCCCGTGATGACTCTTCATCTAACAAAATATAGTTAAACATGTTGTTGTGTTTTTTTAATCTAAGTTTCTTTTTCATTTTCAAATGTTATTTTCAGATTTATTTTTTTTATGTCCAAATTACATTTTCAAGTTTTTATTTTCCTTTTTTAAACTGAAATTTAAAATTTGAAAGAAGACCCTTTACCGTCAATCGTAATTCGGGTCAAAGCTGTGTAGTCTATTTTTCATTTGCTACATTTTTTTAAGATGACGTTTGGTGGGCAAACTGATAAGGTATTCCTCGTGCAGTGCAAGAGAACAATAGTCAAGTCAGCCTTGGGCCTGAGTCGCCATTGTGCGGGAAAATGTAGTGCACTGTGTGACTGCAGCAACGTTTGCCTGAAATCTCTCTGTGAAGGGAGAATCTTCGAGCAATCTCAAATAAAAACACTGGCTGCATGGCTTTTCAACTAGAAGCTTTTCATCAACCTAATATTAATTACATTTCAGTTTAATTAGCATGTATTTTAATTTTCTAATACCCACACTATAATTCCATGACGTATACAAATGAGACGCCTTATACTCACAAATACACGTAATTCTTCCGCTAAATTCGTTATTTGAGGGATGGAAGATTGCATTTTCGTTGATCTATCGAAATAATACTATCTATCGGAATGACTTATTTCGCAATCAGAAACGGATTAATCCGTTAGTTTCATGAAAATACAATGTTTCATCTCTCAAACAACGGATTTAACGCAAGGATTTCTTTCTGATAATAAAAAAAATGAAGTCGGTCAGAGGTCTGGTGAAATCACTGTGACTGCATAGCAGTGTTTTAATTCTACATCCACACCAGTTAACGTGTCTTATTACAAAGATAACTTTATTACAGAGATAACTACGACTGTAATTTCTCTGCCAAACATTGGTACAGAAAAGCATAGCTTTTTAAGTTGTTTTCACGGACATTTAAATTCTTTAATGTCCTAAGGGCGGTTATCAGTGTAATCAAGGTAACTAGCGCATGAAATTCCCATGTAACGGTAGACTGTGTAACCTACAGAGCGGTGCGAAGTCAGCCTCCAGAAAAGACACGCTGACTAAATCCTCAGGCCTTGGTTCTGTATGAATATATATACATGTGTATGTATATATACGTCGGTCTTAGTTTAAGACCACACACATACGCACACGGCGATATTATGATATTTACAATGCCATATAGGCTAATCCAACCTGTGCTTCCGACTTCGGTCAGTACACCTCCCAGTTAATAGCCATTTAAAAAGATTCAAGCCAAGAGATTCAGGTCTGTGTGATGTTTGTCAGGCTGAGGAGACCATCCATCATGTTTTACTCGTGTGTCCGCAGTACACTGCTCAGAGACGAATCCTTTTTTCTGATCTTGAAGACGTGGGAATTATTGACCCAACTCTGAGGACTGTGCTCTGTCCACCGAGGAATGTGGGTTTGGTTTTCAAAGCCGTGGGGAATTATTTATATAGGATCCACAGATTTTAGGCTATACCATTGTGGAAGTAGCTCTCTGTGAATTGACTATAGTTTATTAGAACAGCCTAAATCCCTGAAACACGCCCTATTGCCTTGGCGCAAATCATTCCATGGAATGGAGTCGCCATGTAAAACAATTTATATATGTGTGTAGCCTAATCCAAATGACTATGGCTAACTCAGTCGACCAATGCGCGTTTTGTCACGCCGTTCGGCCTGTGATCAGTTGGGTAGTGGGTTAAAATCCTACTCGCGCCCTTTCGGTCGCAACTCTGTAAGTCAGGTTTACTTTGGAAAAGCGGGCTCTCCTCCACCCATGCAGGAATACATGGGTGAATTCCTTTTACCGTATACAGGTGACAAAGTTTTGAGTACCATCTATATAGGTAACTATATATCTGTAAATAGGATTCGAATGTTTGACCTTAGCTACGTATTGTGCATACCTAGATGTGGTCGTGCATGCTATTCTGACGCTTAGGTCTTGTTTTTTTTTGACCTAGTAAAGGACGTTGCCTATAACATTTTTTTGTATTTTCAGGTTTTCTTCAGTTTGCGTTTAAATGTCGACGGGTATTGTCAGGCAGTCGAAAAACTGACCATTATTGTCGTGGCGTATTCCAGATATTAGGACAGCTCTTCTGGGAGCTCTCATTAAATTTTGTGCTGAGAACAAAATACAGGCCTTAACAAACATTGCCATGGCCAGGATTCGATTTATCGACTACCTTACCTGGCAGTAACAGAAAGAGAGAAAGAAAGAAAGCACCTTACCTGTATAAAGCCTCCACCGTAAGTGTTGATCTCCGGGAAAAGATCAAAGTATTTCCCCGTATACCGTCGGGTATTGATGAGTATCGACCAGAGTACCGTCATCTTTATATACACTTCGAAATTTAGTTCTTTTTTGGTCACGTGGTTCAATTTCTCTACTTTAGAATACACATGAATGGACAGATCAAATCAAATCTGTATCAAAGCGAGAACCGTTTTCTTTTTTCTTTTTGTAACGCTCTTTTGTGTTTTCTTTTTTTCATTTTTATCGGAAAAATTCTGATGATTTAGCAGGTATCATAGGCGAATTCTTTAAGCGGATAAAAATATCCCACAGTTAAGCTTGGGATACAGGCCTAGTGGGAGAGTTTTTTTCTCTCTCTCCGCCAGTCGGCTATACCTTTTTTTCACGGTAGGCAATATTTTTTATCAGGTGTGCTATGATAATTGCAGTGTTCACAATTTTACGATTCTAGATAATTAATGATAATTACACGTCCTCTCCCTTAAAGTAAGACACTGTTAGATACATATATATTATATATCTCTGTAATTTTATCTGTTCCTCATTATCAAGTCAAATACCATCACCAGTATGACTTCCTCGGAAGAACAAGTACGGTAAGTTCACAACTGGATAGAGAGAGAACCGTGGCCGAGAGGTCAAGGTATTTTTTTTCGTTTTAAACACCAGCCGGAAACACGTGGATATGCGTTCTAAACCGACCTGGGACAGGAATTTTTTGTTGTCTTCTCTGCTCACACTGCTCCGGAGGCTTGGGTGATAATAAGTTACCACCCAGGTAATCCGACGCTCCGACGCTCGTGTGCATGGCCGTTTAGGCATTTCGCGATCTAACGTTCATTAGATAATATGTATATTATATATTTGCTCCCTGTGTGTATGAATTCACCCCAGTCTTCAAGTTTTTGTACACACCCAATCGCATTCTCGCATACCATAAACAGGTTTAAGCCTAAGATAACTGTGACACATAGTTACAAGCTATTGATGCATTGATATTCGTCACAAAAATGATGCAGCATTAATAAAAAAAATCACAATATCATGACTTAGAAGCACCCTCAGAATTGCATGTGAAACGATATATCAGTGAAGTAAAACGAATGTGATTTACCAACATGGCGGCGCACAATAGCATAGCGAAAATATATCCAATCGTTACTGGATTCTAAATTACACGATGCTGGCACATGACCGAGTGACCTTGCCGGTTGACCTCTGAAAGGAGTCAGGCGGAACAAAATGGTTAATATGTGTCTTGGAGCTGATATCTCAACATAGGCCTGACGAAGGATAGAGGGTTAGTTCTATTTTAGAATGGTATATTTATTTATTTGACTGGTGTTTTACTCCGAATATTTCACTTATATGACGGCAGCCAGCATTACTGTGGGAGGAAATCGGGCAGAGCCTTGGTGGGAGGCTTCAGTCATTGCGCTCCTCGAGCGCGCTAACCGACAGAACCACGCTATGCCATTGGCCTACTGCTGCAATTTAATTATTTAATTCAAGTTGTCTGATGAACATTTGTTCCACTGAAAAATTATTTCCCTTCATAGACTTTATTGCTTTAATTCATAAAATACTGATTTATTTTCTACTTCAGCGCTCGTCTGTTTTGAATTAAGCTGACTACAGAAACCGGCTATAGTAAACTGTTTTATGTTGGTGTTGCAAGATATAATAAAAAATCAATCAAAAAAAAAATGTGAATTCCTGTTGCCTCGCTGTGATTTCTGTACAAAGGCATATATACTCTTTAATAGAACTCGTTTTATTGACACACAAGAAAACAACCTCTGTATATCGAAGTGACACTATCGACAAGTTTATCCACCACCCCACCCCCCCCACCTCTCCAACCCTCCCCACAACGGACAAAACTTACCAAGGTAAGCAACTGGGAACGAAAAGAAATGTAGACTAAAAGGAAACATCGCAAAATATCATTTGTTCCCAAGAAGCATTGAAAGTACGTGTGCATGAGAATGGGGTAGGGGGAGGGGTCGTTGAAATTGTTTTGTCTTTCTTTTCTGTATGTCATTTATTTACGAAACTAGAACGAAATAGCAGATTTTGCACAAATGCATTAAACACCGCCAGTGAAAATCTTTTATTGTACTTATTATTTTATGAGGTTCTCTACTGGGGGGCCTCGCATCGCGGTATGACATTTTGACGAAGGTATTTTTGTCCCATATTTAAAAGAGTCAGTAAGGTTTTTAAAACTTAACAGTATTGTGAGAAGGCCGATTATGTCGGTAATCATTTCCGGTTTATTTTCTGCAACCCCGCTACACATCATTGAGGAAATAAGTGAGGATAAAGGACTTATTTACAAAAACAAGATTGCGTTACTTTCACTTAAGGTTTGGGATTTTAGAGAAAAGGTAATTGATTTCATGAAGGTAAATTTATACAGCTAAAAAAAGCAACTGCCCAGTCTTTATTTTTACCCCATAAAAACAAGAATTGTAGCACATCTGCAAAACCCGCATCTGTAATTGACTTGCATCAGTGGCTTGCGATTCTCTGGAAAAAAATGAAAAAAAAAAAAAGGAAAACACTAAAAGAGACAAAAAAATCCACACAAACAAAAACCCCTAAAAAGCCAAAAAGAAACAAACAAAAAAAAAAAAAGACCCCCCCCCCAAAAAAAACAACAAGAAACTAATATAAAAAAAACTGTGATATGCAGAGATAAAAACTATTACCGATTTGGTCTGCAGACACCTGTCTGTCTGATCTGTTCACGGTAATCGATACACATATACCCGTGGGGCATACGCATCGGTTTTTCATATCTGTTCAATCGTACTTATCTGACATAGAAATGGATAACTAAAATAGATTGTGATAAAAGAATCAGGAAAATTTATAAAAATAAAAACAAAAAAGTGACAAATAATCAACTGAGTGTTGATAGGCCTTCAACATTTCTTCAGCCTCCTCTGCAACCAATATTTCTGACAGAACTCCGGGGTGTAGAGATATAATGTTACACTGTTTTACGAAGCTCGCATCTTTAACCACACAATCAAAATCATTTTTAACATCATTTTCATTTTCACTGTTTTCATAATTTCAACTAAAAACGTGCTTCAGTGGTTGAAACGATTGAAGAGTTACAGTACATGGTAATAGTTAAGGCCTATAAGCCGTCTTTACAGAAAAAAAATTTTAGAGTCTTTTAGCTTTTTTTTTCTAAACCGTAATATAGTCATATACACAATTGTGAAAACGTCCGAGTAAAATTGGTTCAGCCTCGAATTGGGTCATACATAAAGACAGGGGACAAAATTAAGAAGCACACACGATAAGGACGAAAATGTGCAACACAAACAGAAATTGATGAAACAGAATCCCCTCCACAGTTAACTGTTGATAGTTTTCATTAAAGTGAGTTATGCGATGTTTAACCTTTACGTCACAAAAGGTTGTAAGACTTATACGTTACAATGAGCAGTTTGCATTTCAAACTAAGTTGAAGCAGAGGTCACGTTAATTTTATTTTAGATTGCGGCATTGTTTGATGGAACTGATAACACAAATAGTTATTCTTCGACTTTTTTGCCAAAGTATTTTTTTTCTTCAATAATGAGAACACAAAATATTCGCGTAACTTGTTTTATTTTCTATATGTAACCTTTCAATAAATACCTGTACTAACCACAATCTTTTTAATTGTATTCTTACTTTTGAAATCCGTGTAGGCCTATTACTAAATGATGCACTATGTACTGTATGCAGATTCAACAACCATGGAAGCACGGCCCAACAGCGAGAATGGAAAAAAAGTAGTGCGACCCACATTTGTTTGTGGCCATAACAATTGGACCTTGGCTTAGTGATGCATGAGGTCGTTTTCACGGGAGCACTTTCTAGGTGAAAGGAACATTAAGAAATTTTTTGTATTTTTTGAACGATAAGCCTGGAGTTAAATGCATTGTTTTTTTTTTGTTTTGTTTTGTTGGTAATTTGTGGACAGTGTCAACTCTGCTCAACCAAGCATACATGGCATCCTCACTCAGAGCCTCGTTTTTGATCGAAGAAAACAGTCAACGAAGTTTATATATGAACTTGTGTCCATGGCGATACGATATATGTGCTGAAAAAAACTTTTGTTAAATCCGTTTTTTGAGGAATGACGGATTGTTTTTTCCATTGATCTAACAGATTATTCCTTTCCTGATTACGGATATATTCGTTATCATGAACGGAATTATTCTCTACCAGGAACAGATTAACCTTTAATATTAACGGAAAAACAATCAGCCATAACGGATTTTACGTAAGATTTTTTTGGAGAGGGGATACGTGCCGCTGTACGGAGATTTGGTTTCATTTCAGTTTCAGTGCTAATTGCTGTATCAAAACACAGTCTTCAACAAACGTTGATGGTCTTCTGCATTCTAAAAGTATAAGGTTTGAGCACATTTCACAGACAAGAAGTACACACTGCAACGGTTATATTTATGTAGTTTTTATATATAAAAAAAAGATCTGATTAGTTTTCGTCATTTTATTTCTGCATTTGAAAGTACTCCGGGTCATACCAAACGCAGCTAGATAATACCGACAATAGACAAATACAGACAGATGCTGTTCCCCCAGCCATGTCATTGGAAAGGTGTCATACGCAAAATACCAACACTGGGCTCAACGGCTATTCACTGCTGAATAAAAAACAAGAGCTAATTAGATGTTACATTTATTTATTTATTGTGTTTTACGCCGTACTCAAGAATATTTCACATATACGACGGCGGTCAGCATTATGGTGGAAGAAAACCGGGTAGAGCCCGGCAGAAGCCCATCCGCGGGTCGCTGGTAGACCTTCCCAAGTAGAGGAAGCCAGGATGAGCTGGACTTGAACTCACAGCGACCGCACTGGTGAGAGGCTTCTGGGTCATTACGCTGCGCTAGTCAACTGAACCACGTAGGCCCCAATTAGATGTTAGATATTTAGATTGTGTCTCCGCTGGCACGCCCAATATGTTACTGCCAGGACGGAACTGTAGAACTAATGGCATTTTCTAAATAGATCCTGACTGTTCTCAATGTCCGAAGGAGCATTACTGACGACGCCTGCTTGGCCGTCTGCCATTTACACGGTATTGCGCTTTGTCTTGCGCTTAGAACACTTTGTCTATCAGCAATACGGTGGGCGCATATACGGGCATTTGTGCACCACGGGCGGGATAGTTGGACAAGTAACGTTGTAAAGGTCAGTGGATTGTACACCGACAATTCTGCTTTTTCTACCTGTATGAATTAGTGACATATATATTATGGCTGAAAAATTCTTGAATACGGATTTAAGTATAACAATAATCGTGCCATCAATCAATCATTGTTTATTTATTTGATTGGTGTTTCATGCCGCACTCAAGAATATTTCACTTGTATGAAGACGGCAAGCATTATGGAAGGAGGACACCGTGCAGAACCCGGAGGAAACCCACGACCATTCGCAGGCTGCTGACAGATCTTAATGCCACGTATGACAGGACAAAAAGCCGGCATTAGCTGGACTTAAACTCACAGCAACCGCATTGGTGAGACGCTCCAGGTCCATTCAATCAATGAAAACATACAATCATTCATCAATCAATGGGTGATCTGATTTATACATACCACTCCAGTATGTTAGGTCGATTAGATGTATACCCTAATTTTAATCAGTACCCTGCAATAGGTTTTCAGGAAAATGTGGTGGTAGAGCCATGCATGCAACAACTCTAAAAAAATATTTTCCGTTAAATCCGTAATTTGAGGGATGACAGATTCCATTCCTTTCCGTTGATCAAACGGATTAATCTGTTCCCAGTAATGAACTAATCCATTCCTGATAACGTACTGAGGAAGGAATTCATCTGTCAGATCAACGGAGGCAATCCGTCATCTGTGGGTAATGCCCCGCACATATCAACGCGTGGGCATTACCGTATGGCTCTCTTCCTGACAAGGAACATGACGGATAACAAGAGCAATGGACAAAGGCAAATTTGGACAAGACTTTTATACAGTGTACATCTAACAGTACGTTCAGGGTTGTTTCGAGAATTGGTTGGGGGGGGGGGGGGCTTTACCTGCCAAAATTCAGGCCCAAGCTGCGTAGCCCACAGTTCATTCTAGGCTTTACGAGGACGACTTGTGGTCAACTACACAAGAACAATGAGTTGTGGTCAAACTACACAAGAACAATGATTAGCCTGGACATATTAGGACCTGAATCTCCATTGCACGGGGGTCGGTGAACCGTGAATCTGGCGATTATGCAGTCGGAATGCTTTCCATATATACGTCGGGACCAAAAAAAACAAAACAAAAAACACAAAAGTGAAACAAATTCTTTTGGGAGAGTCTAAAAACAAACTAGTACAAAATATCGTAATTGGTGTTTTAACTGCTTATACATATCGGAACCTAACACCTACTTCATTTCTCAACCTTTTTGGGGACGTGTGATGCCCACAAAATACGCTTCATAATAGTATTAAAGAATTTTACGGATTATACTAAAATTAATCCCTTCTGACCAGAAGGCGTGTAATTATTTTTATGCTGTTTGTTTACTCTAAACAGCTGACCCAGTTTTCAGCGAAACATTCCTTTCCTCCACATAAACTACCTTCTCAAGCATAAATAAATCTGACAAACGACTCTGGGCGACTCTGGACAAATCGGATCTGTGTTGAAAGGTTCATCAAATTGGTTCCTACAACAACTGCATTCAACCGTTCAGAATCGCTTGTTTCGATTGGCTGGTCGCTGTGCGCGTCTGGCCAACAATTACGCGTCGAATGTGTGACGTCACACCAGAGACACAATCTTTAGTAGGTTGTATCTTGGCGAAGCGTGACCGCCTTCGGTGTTTGTGTAGGTTGATCTATCCCCAAATCGCATTTATCATACAAGATCTTCCCCCGAGCACTCCCATTCCCGAGATAAGCCTCAAACTAAGGGTGTTAATCTCGTCTCAATTTCACTCACTTGGTGTTTAAACTGGCGTTACTAAGTGGCCCGTTTAGGTTAGGAAAGTTGAAGACCATCAAGAGTCAGTTTCAATAGGCTTACATGCCATTTAAAACAAATTATTATCATCATTACAAGTAAGGCTTCAGTGCGCACAGCGATAATCAAGCACTGAAATGTTCATTTGTTAAAACAAGCTGATTGGTGAGTTCATTCTGGTGTGAAAAAATACTTACAAGCATGACAGAATTATAGAAGCTCCGAACGACGAGTGTTGATGAAACACTTACTTTTTTCCTGTCATTGCCATTTGGAGATTGCATATCGGTACTTAAATGGTTCTTGTTTTCGCAGTTATGGCATCCAGCATTCAGTAAAATTATTGGTCCATCATTTGGCCTAGTCCATCTTGATAGCATTTATCGTTACTCTGAGTCCATCGAGGTCTCTCTAAAATATAGACGCAGATTTCCGAAGTCAGTCGATGGATCCAAGCGGCGCTCCACTCACCTCTTTCGCTCATTTATATGCCTCTTTCCGGCTGAATCTTGAATACTGTCTTCTTTATTTACTACCATTGTTGTTTAAACGAATTGACTCAATGTCTTTATGTCACTTTAACTTTAAGAAACTGAAATGTAGCCTTAACCAAACGGCTCACGGTTCACAGTCATTTTGAAAAGTGACGTGACCTATTCCTGATTTTGAGATGTAACTGTGTTCTGGCATTCAAAACAGCGTGAAATCTGATGTTCTCATTGCCGTCTATCGGGACAACTTCATAGTACAACCGAGAAGAACAAGAAGGGGGAATTACTTTTTGAATGCAGGTTTGCGCGATAGGAGCGCGGACCTGGATGAGACCAGTTTCAAAATCTGCGAGGATATTTTTGAGAGACGGTAGTGGACACCGCGTTACGCTGAAAAATCAAATAGTAGGCCTACACTGTGTCCATATAGCTGGACTACTTTTTCAGGAAAGGTGGCCAGCTCGCACTGAGACCAGGGGCCGATTCCACAAAGCAATTTCAAGTTTGACTTAGGTTAAAGCTTAAACGGACATGGTCGCCCAAATAGTAGTTATTTTTGCGTCATTACAGAACGATCGGGGTATTAGGTATTTTTCTCAAGAAGTAAACGTAACAAGCCTTTCGTTAATCCCATCACCAGCATTGTACCTTAAGGGAATGTTTAAAAATAACCTCCAAAATTTAAAAAATCAAAACTCAAAAGCCTGTCAGAATATTGAAATGAGAGGCTGTGAATTCAGTGGAAATGGAGCAAGCGCACAGCGCTCGGTAAACTTCATATGTAAACAAACGTGGTTGATGACAAGCGTAAAAGGAGTTTACGTCTCTCTCGTAACATGATCGGCCCAAATGAGGGGTAAACAAGAGCTTAGCAGGTTCAAAAACAAAGTCTAGAGTTGGTGGTCAGTTGTCGCAAAACTATACTGCTTGACAGGTGGGGGAAAATGTTGTTGTTGTTGTTGTTGTGGCGGTGTTAAACGTCAAACAGACATGCACATTTCTGACTCATTGTTTATTGAGAAGATTGTTGGTAATCTTTTCTCAATGCTGATTAAGCTAATATACTCTACATGTATCTATGTGTATCAAAATTCGAAATTATCCGAGTTCGTGTAGCCAATATCGACAGATCCCGAACACCTGCAGAGCAATCTAATCTCACAGGCAATAGGACTCACGGCTGGTAAGAGCTGAAATATCATACCTTTCCCGTATCCTTTTGGCAGAGCAGTAATCGTGTTCGACCTTGTTTTGCATTGAATATTGTTTCGACCCGCTACTCTGAGTGATCTGTCTTCACTCAATTTGACGTACAACAAGGCATCTTCGAATGAAGACACTATGGGGGCAGCGATCTTAAATAATAATGACATTACGTCAGAAATTATTCGTCAAAATGTAAACAGTTAATGAGTTCAAAAGTTATACTACTTGTATTTTATTTAGATTTGAATGTTAGACCGAGCCCACCTTTTGGGGGGAAGATGGACACCCAATACACAAAAGTCTATTCTCGACGCAGACCTGGAGATAGACGAAGTGGGACACCACTGGCCTCCAGATGTGTTTCGGGTGCTTTGGGTTGAATATTAATGCTGCAAAATAATCCGCCCTCTTTGTGTTGTACTCGAATAACGGCAGGACTTTTCCGGGCTCGCACAAGCTACATACTCAATGAATATTGTTAATTTCAAAGTGACTGTTTTAGTTTATGAACAAACGTCAAAACATCGTTAAGACGTAGCAATCATAATTCGCTTAAAAATCCAAATTTTTGCCAATGATGTCTCTTTAAACTCAATTTTACAGTTTGTTTGATACAATACGACTTTTGAAATTGGTGCCACTTGTGTTTCGGGGTAATATGCACGCATCATCCATGTCTTACTTTTAAAATTTTAAGAATATTTAATTTCAGCTAACTTAAAAAATTTACCTAAGTACAAAATTGCTGTGTGGAATCGGTCCCACCTTTCTGTGTGCATTGATATTAGTTGTCGGCATGAAATTGATCCAACTTTTCGGCGTCAGCGTCCAGCTTGCAATTGGACCAGTGAGGCCTACCCATCACCTGCTTTGGATGTATTTTGAAGATTATTCACCTGTATTTAACTAGTCAGTGTGTTCGATGTGAGCACTCAGCTTACATCTGGGCGAATTACCAACTTATCTTCCACGAGACCCCTCGAAGATTGTTTACCGGCAGTTAATTATTCAATGTGTTCTGCCTGAGTGTCCCCATGTACTGGGACCGCTTTTGCACCTTCCGATGTGATCCGCTAAATACAGGCGTCGGAACCGACATTCGTACACCAGTCGTCAACCAAAATGGGCATTCCGGGCCAACACTAAGATTGTTTATTAGCAATAATTTAAAATCAGTCCATGTTTCGCCGTAGGGATATGGTCAAGCTTGCACTGGAAGCCATTATAGGCCTACCCATCCTCCAGCGAAGCCCCTTGATGAGTGTAAGCCTGGTCGCAAGGATAACTTGAAGCTGTCTCAGACTTAAAGCCAGGCTTAGATTTAATTTAGCGTTCTAAACCTACATAAGGAATTTTAGGAAGTTGCTCCACGGAACTTTACATATTCTGTTGAACTCAAGAAAATTCTCTAGGATATTCTATATAAGTGCTGTAGAATTCTATGTGAAGTCTGTAGAATATAGATGGAGCCCTATTGAACAAGCTGTTCTGTAAAATTTCTAGACATTACTACGTTGTGTTATGGAATGCCTGTGCACAATCTGTAGAACAGTATTTTACAGAAGTAAATCGATATAAAAATTTCTACACAACATTTTCATCATGGAAAATCTATAGAATTTTTAATTTAATACTCAGAATGTTTGAATTCACGAATAAACTCGGGAATGATACCATAATTTAACACAAAGTCTGGTGTAAGTCTAAGACAGCTTCGTGATGGTGGGTCCTCCACGTTCCTAAGACCAGAAATAAAACTAACGTAGCGATAACAAGGACCTAAACTTAAGATCCATTTAGATCTCTGCCCTAAAACTGAGATAAATTTTTACATGATGTCATTGTAATAGTGATAAACGTTATTGCTTATGGTCACACCCAAAATCGGGGCTAAGCCTGCAAGTTAATATTAAATTCCTGCTAAGTTTAGGACAGCTTTGTGATCGCAAGGCCCACTTGCTCGGAGCCCTCTGAACATTACACATATCTACCATGGCGACGTAATGCCTACAGTGTTTCTGCGGTAGTTACGTGCTCGTGACGTTAAGAGGGCTTCGTGCATGTGGGCCCTGTAGCGGCACTAAACTGGAGAATCTTTTAGCCCGTAGGGCCTCATTTCATGAATAAGTCTTACATTTAAATTCTTAATCTTAAAGGACTAGTGATCAGATTTTGTTACTTGTCCTATTACAAAGATTAAAACCTGTTTACGCAGTATATTAGCGTGATGGCTTCTGAGAAAGGTAATAAAGTAAATCTACCAAGACAGTATTGTTGTAGGTTGACTATTTATTGGTCGCTGTGCCCATGTCCTGTGACGTCTGCGTTCTGTTGCGCATGCCTACAACGGTTGGTGTTCTTTGAGTAATTTCTCAGTCTAATTGGCAGTCTGTGTAATGCCGTCTTGTGTGCGAGATTAAAAAATTCTCGGTTACCCACAGCCATCGTCTTCGTGTTCTGTCCCGGTGTGCTTCCCCGGGAGGAGTGAATGTGTTTTATCAAATCTGACGAGATTTACTGCCCCAGCCGATCTCCAGTAGGCCGCCCGCGGTACGGCAGCGGGTGACCTCGTAGACGAATAACCCAAGGCTGGCTGGGCTATATACGATGCCATTTATAGAAGCAGATATATTGCGTGATCAACTTGAACCCATAGTGGACGACAATGTCGTTCCGATTTATGACACTGACGTCTCTGGCGAGACTTCGGGTTCTGAGTTTTCCGCCGATGCTTGTTTTCACTCTTGTGGCTGAGCTCAGTTTTGTTTATATATATATATATATATATGCGGTGAGGTGTATGAGTGGAGGAAAACAGAGAGAACCATTACCCTTCCGCTAGGTAACTAGGAAACATCGACTTCAAAGCCGTGGAAAAACAAAGCTGGATTCAAACACACCTCGTCTAGCCGTTTTTTAACGGGAGACGCTGGGATGAATGGATATGGATTAACGCCACAGTGTTTCAGCCATACTTTTGTCGATTATGTATTGATATCCAGTTTAATGCTGTAAGATAGCTAATAAACAAGCAAACACGGACGCCAGATGCTTTCGATTTCAGTCGCGATACGAGTGGAAGAGGCTAAAGCCTCAACGAAGTTTTGTCACGTTGACTTGTCTTGGGATTGTTCCTCAGACCTCTTGCTGATAAGGGAAACACCAGAGCCACTCTGCCACTCAACGGATCCTACATGCAGACGTACCAAGGTGAAATTTACATACGGTAATTTATTGTTGCTTAAGGCCACACTCAGGAAGTTTTCTCCTTTACAATGACTTACCTCTATGGTTGGTGGAAACCAGAGTGCCTGACGTATACCATCGACATTTGTAAAATTGCTGATGAACTTTTACAAATGTGGTAGTTTTCCACCACCCTTTTGCACTGTGCCAACAGTTTTTTTTAATTTGATTGGTTTTCTTGGCTGTTTTCACTTATACGACGGTGGGCAGCAGCATGGTGGGAGGAAAATGGTGGGAAACCAACGGCCGTTCGCAGGTTACTGGCAGACCTTCCCACGTACGGCCGGACAGGAAGCCAACTAGCGCTGGGCTTGACCCCATCCCTGTCCCAAGACCTGTACTGAATGAAAAACTGAACTCCAAGTGATAACTTACATATATTACATGCATCTATTTTTATTTCTTCAAAACAAATACATGGCTTCGTAACAGTTACATGTTATTATTATTATTATTGTTGTTATTATCATTATTACAACTTTGCTTTTGTACAGGAAGCATCAATAATTGTGACCGGGAGCTGGGAATGAACTCCCAACCTACAAATCTCATAGGTATGGCCCACAATGGGAAATATTAAACAAGGGATGTTTTGTTTTTCTGCCTGAGTTATTCGTATGGAATACAAAGTAACTGGTTTTAAATCAGCCTTTGCCAAGTGCGTGCCAGGAGTACATCTACACGAACGCAAGTACATAAAACTCTCTGGTATTTCAACACAACCCGCTAAGTCTGTATACAGAAGAAATATTCGCAACAGTCCGAACCTTTTGGCAAAATGTACATGTACCCCTTGGTGCAAAGGCATTGAGAGCATTCTGTTCAATGACAATCTCGACTTGACCAGGCCAAATCATTCAGGTGCCCTACAGCGATACGCATGTCCATGTATAATACAGACTCAGAATTAAGATTTAAATCAAATACTACTTAAGTCACCATAAAATTGGTGGGTTAACAAAAAAGTGATACAGCATTTTCAGGCAATGCAGCCATGATCTGTACAGGTGCATGTATCACAGTTTGCACCCAAACGTTTATCATTCTCATTACTGGTACCGATGCTTTGTATTTTCTTTTTGCTGCTCTTACTTCTTAAAGACAGTGATGCAGCTGGTGACTTCACTGTTTGTCTAGCACCTGTAACTCAGTGCCTTCATGGCCAAATGTTTTTATACATCCGATACAAGATCATGCCAAGATTCAATCACATTTCACAAGCAATATCAAACCAAAGCAACCCAAAGGACTATTCACAAGTCAGTTCTTTTTTCTTTACTAAATTGACAAAACCACAGAGAAACTTTTATCAATAACTTCTGTTTTTCATGTTTTCTAACATGCCAAAAGATGAATGTCCACAATATCTGACCCATTTCCACAATATGATCACAAGCTAAGCTGACTGTAACAATGGTAGCTGAAGTGAACTTAGCTTACGATTGCTTTTTGAAGCAGTGCAATCACTTGTTCCACTAAGTGATAGTAGTTTCAATAATGGTAGTAAACAATGAACTTGGCTTATAGTTGCTTTGTGAAACAGTGCCGTGTTCCACTAAGTGATAGTAGCATCAATAATGGTAGTAAAACAAGAGCTTACAGTGTGTCTTATGGTTACTTTGTGAACCAATGCGGTGGGCCAAAAGATGAATGCCATGCAAGCTATAAGGATGCCTTTGCAAAGATCTGACTAGAATTTACACCTACTGGCATTAACTTTATTTTCTTCAATGGCGAAGTTAGACTTTATTGCTATTCTGACTTTTCTCATTAATTGACACATTCACAGATTTCCTGTTTACATACACCACTGAAAATTTGACTCACGAAATGAAAAAAAAAAAAAAAAAAAACCATCCAGATTGTTACTGTACAAATATATTACAGCGTTTACTGGCATTAAAAAGATGCGGTTTTCAAGGTTTTCATTTCATTAGATAGTAATCATCATCCTGGTACATATTTTATATATATATCAATATACAAAGTACATTTTACAGCAAGATTATTCCAGAACCCACACACAGGTATGTTACATGCCCAACCATACAGATAAATGAGAATTATGTTTACTTATCTATTATTAATATATTATTATGTAAACTGACCATTTCTCTGTACAGCCAGAGTTTATTGTTGTTGTACACAATAACTGTCTGCATATATCTCTCTGGGTCCAATTCAAATATCTCAGATGGAAGCTTTTGAGACTTAAATAAATATCAAATTCTTAAAGTTGAATGATGTTCAAAGGATTCATAATTTATACTTTAAGGATAACTTAGTTTAAGGCTGTACATAAGTTAAATTACCATAATCACCATGAACAGTTTTGAAAATGAAGTTCTGAGACTCATCAAATTGTGGGTTTCAGCAAAGATGGACAAAAACATGGATATAAACTCACTGTATAAAACCACCAATGGAAGGCTATGTGACAAATTCCTGTGTTTCCATGGTACTTTCTAAGCACATCTCTGATTGGTCCACGATACCTACATATGCTACTATATACAAAAGCGAATATCAGTCTACAGTCAGCACTAAAATGACCTCTAATATATACACATAAAAGAATCATGTTTACTTTCTACACACACTTAGAAATAGTGTTTAAATAGAGAACACGTAAAAAAAAAAAAAAAAGAACAGATATTCTAACACATTTACATGTGCCACAACATGGGCCAAATAAGTACAGTATGTACAAAGCCAGGTAATGACAACTTTAAATTTCACACTTCCAATTAGTCATTCACTGTTATCTTTCAGCACCCAATGTTAGGCACTATGTAAATACTGTTGCACAAGGGTTATCTCCCTTAATACAGCACCTTCTGAAGACACTCTTCAGTTCTCAACCAAACACTCATCATATTTTAAGAATTTGAAAAGTTTTCAGCTCTGAGCAGTGGACTTTTTAACAACGAGGCTGTGTAAATGCATCTTCATGTGAGAAATATGGGCTGGTTTGACTGGAAAACTGACTGTAAGCTAGAAAACCAGAGGGTGTCACAGGGGTCTGAGTTTTTAAATTATAGAAAAAAAAAACAACAACAGCTTACTTTTTTGTAGGCATGCTTGGTTAAGATCTGAAGGTAGAAAGCAAAATGTGAACTGAGTGAATGCAGAGATGACTCCAATCAACTTCTGCTACTTAAACAGGCTGGCAAAAAACACCAAAAGACCTCAAAAAAACCTTTTTATGATGAGCTGCGCAAGCCATAAAAATTCAATTTGGATGAATTACAATATTACAGCTATCATGTTGGTCTGTAAAGATACACATTTTCATCGTTGTACTAACAAATGTGTATAAACACTCTAGGAACTGTCTTATGCAAATTCTACCATAACAGTGGGCCGGCTCACTTTGTTTCAATACACATGTGCATTTGCCTGTATGGTAAATGACGTAAAATTTGGTGAAAAAAAACAAAACAATTCATATCTCCAGGCCAAAAAAAATGTCATACTGCCGAAAACTTACATATTTCCGGAAGGATATCATCCTACCCTTCAGGCAAACCTAAAAAAAAAACACTGTCTAAGATCAAAAGAACTCTCTGAATCAGGGAAATCATGCAACTTGAATGGCCACGAGCAAACGACAGCACTTGTACCTTTCTAGTTCTGTTCAATGAACTTTATATATTTATACATATATACTTTATATATATATATATATATATAAATGGAGTTCTGAATCAGCAAGAACCAACACAATCTTAAAATGTCCCAAAGGTAAACATGTTTAACATCAAAATTATGCACATGTAAATGAATGCAAAATAAGGTTAATGAAGCACCGAAAGAGGCAATGAAAGAACGGATGGTAGTATGAAAGAATGCTTTTGAAAGTGATTTGATGCGTTGAAGAATGCGGACTAAAACTGTTCTCGTGACGCTTCCTATCTGTTGGGGACACCATAATATACATCGGCATACATCTGCCAATCTCGTGTGCGGTCTGTAAACACATACTCTGTAGGCAATGAACTCTTGCTCATCAGAGCAGATGCATATGAGCAAGATGCTGTCGACACTGCCTTTCTGATCACGTATCACATTCTGTACATAAAAACATACGTCTTGACATGAATATCCCTCAACCACTTACCCTAATTCTTCTGATTATTGGGACAGACATTGGTCCCCCTCCCCCCCCCCCCCCCCACGAAGTTTTTTGGAAAGATATGGATATGTTGGTCATTAGATGGACTAACCAAGGGAGAGAAAAAGAAACGATTCCTGTTACAGTTATATGTACAGTAGCTAACAAGGGCAGACCAGATGTCTCAAAAACCTGTTCACCTGTGCCCTTGTGACCGTTCAATAATGTTGTTTCTCCAGTAGTTCAAACTCTCAACTAGGCCAGACCTTTTTCCGGGTGCACTTTTTTAAAACTTATTCCTGGTTAACAACAGTACTGTATATACGGTGTACCTGTGCAAGTGTAACCAAGGTTATACCTATCCTACATCCTTGATCAAACTGATACAACACAACACTGTTAATATCAAAGTGTACAAATCCTGAATATCCTTCCTCTTTAGCAGTTCACGTTGTCAACCGAGTCCCTGTCAAAAATCAAGCACAACGCTCCTCGTGTTTCATTCTTCTGAAAGGGAATACTGTTGCACCGTCTAACAGTTTTAAACTTTCCATGAGTACTTTCCCAATTTCCCCATGCACCCGTCCTCATGTTGGACTGTCAAGGTCAGGAATATTGTCGGTCCCTAGCATTTTCAAACTTTCCACAAACTTGCTGAAGAACCTTCCACAGTTTGCTCTAGAGCATTCCACAAGCTTGCTGTAGACCCTTCCACAGCTCACTCTAGACCCTTGCACAGTTCACTCTAGACCCTTGCACAAGCTCGCTCTAGAACCTTTTCACAAGCTCGCTCTGGAACCTTTCCACAAGCTCATTCTAGAACCTTTCCACAAGCTGGCTCTAGAACCTTTCCACAAGCTGGCTCTAGAACCTTTCCACAAGTTTGCTCTAGAACCTTTCCACAAGCTGGCTCTAGACCTTGCCACAAGCTGGCTCTAGACCTTTCCACAAGCTTGCTCTAGACCTTTCCACAAGCTTGCTCTAGACCTTTCCACAAGCTTGCTCTAGAACCTTTCCACAAGCTCGCTCTAGACCTTTCCACAAGCTCGCTCTAGCCCCTTTCCACAAGCTTGCTCTAGACCTTGCCACAAGCTTGCTCTGGATCCATCCTCAGATAGGATTGTCACGATCCAGGATGTTATCACTGTCCAGCTGTTTCTGCTGTATCAGTCGTATGGACACCTTACAGTCAAGGCAGGCCATACGCTCATCGTGAATCTTCTGACACAACTCAGAGTTCTTTTTCTGTGAAGGAAAAAAAAAAAAAAAATCAGAATGTTAAAATGTCTGTTTGCCTGGGGGGTTTACAGAGTATATTTATCATATCATAACTGTGTCTTCATGATGGCAACCAGATAAGGGAGGCTTCAGGGTCATTTATTTTACTTTGATTTAATTGCTGTTTTACGTCGTACTTAAGAATATTTCACTTAAACGACGGTGGTCAGCATTACGGTGACAGGAAACCAGGCCTGGAGGAAACCCATGACCATCTGCAGGTTGCTGGTGGACCTTCCGAAGTATGATTGGAGAGGAAACTGGTGTGAACTGGGTTTGAACTCACATTGACCACATTGGTGGGAGGAGCCTGGGTCATTACCCTGCAGTTTCCGGGGTCATTGCTCTTCATCACAATTCAGAGAAAATTCTAGGCCTCTGATTGGATTGCCTGCCTTCAATATGTTATTGTATTCGCAAAACAGGCAAGCGATGTAGTCTTGCGCCATTGATATTGTTTCTATATTCCTATGAAGTCAAGGATTCCCGCGCTGATCGATAACAACGCTTGTCAGCAATGTACGAGTCCGTAACTTTTCTTGCCTTTATTTTCAAAAGAGTTCTAATGATTCAGCAGTTAACAACAACAATGTGTAGAAAAGTTTTTCATCGCATCTTTTTGAATCGAAAATGACTATCCAGCTGGGGCCGTGATGTTGGTCTCAGCCGCTCGGTCAGTGGCAAAGAGTTTGTGAAAACATGGCGTGTTTTGGCCGAAATAACGGTATCAATTCAACAGAAGTCAGCCGAAAAGCTCTTCAGTGTGATAAATTCGTTATACCAGCATGTTGCATGGGTAATACCAGCCTGTTTCGTCTCAATGATCAATACTTCCACTTCCAGCTCGTAAAAATATTAATTTTCTCAATAAAATATCAGACTGTATACCCACGCAACACACTGGTATAAGAGTCCTCCAGACTTAATAGGTCCACATACTCAAATATTACAATCTGAATTCAATTCACACAAGTTCCCAATAAAAAAAAAAAAAATAATTTTCAGGTCTTACTTTACCAAACTATGAATACACAAAACCATGCCATCCATTTATTTCTAAATCTACCAAGGTAGCCCTAGCTCTTTCGTTACGGAATTTTCTCTGCCATTCAAAATTCCTTGGCCGTAAGGGATCTTTGGAATACAACTTTACCAATCAGCACCAATTTTAGAGGATGAACAATGGCAACTAAACCAGCTGATGAGAGTGGCTTGCTGGCTGGCCATTGAGCTCCACGAGCTCCAGTGAGCCACCAATCAGAGCAAGAGTTAACCTTTGCCACGCAAAATTAACATAAAATTTAGGCGTATTCAAAATGATGCTGAACAATTCCCCATCTCATTAAAATCAGATCCTTAGTTCTGGCTGCGCAACGCCACTACAATCTGACACTGAGGCATTGTTTATCGTGTTCTGAGGAATTCTGCGAGCCCTTCGAGAATACGCAATGTTTAGCCCATCAGCGTGTTTGTATTATAACTGCACGGTCAGTGCGTGGATTGTGTCGTTCTTTTCAACTGTATACCCCAGCAAAAACAGCCTACAACTTCGTGTATATGCTGGCTCTCATCATGATTAAGGTCAGCTGGTCTCGCCACCGTGTTTACATTGAGATCAGAAATCTCTGGTCTGTCGAAGCGATCGTCGACCATGTTTGAAATTTCTCCCTCAAATCCAGAAGCAGCCCACTGATTGGTTAATGAATGAACCCCCAGAAAACATTTAACACTGGCAGTGAGTCAGATCGTGTTAGCTTAGCCGCCACATGATCTGATCTTAATGCTGTTGAACAATTCCCTCACCTCTAGCTCCTCATTCTCAGCGATCAGCGAATTCAGCAGCTCCGTCAGTTCCTCTTCATCCTCGCTCTCATCGCTGCTTTCCGATGTCGAGGAGTAATCCTCCAGATCCGAATCCTGCCGAAGGTACTGGAGCTCAACGATCTCCTGTTTGAGCCGCTCAATCTCGCTCTGCTCAGTCTCGATTTTCTGCTTCAACTCATCACCTGTTGCCATGGAAACAAGGTACGAATTTGATTGGTCCAAGGAATAATCCAGTTAAAATTCATTTCTGCTCATCATGTGATGACATGGAAACCGTGCATGAATTTTATTAGTGTATGGAAAGATTCAAGTTACAAATATTCACGTCATGATAATTTTTTCATCATAATAGTTTCATAATAATTTAATGCTTTCTAGTGGTGAGATTAGGGTTCCGTCAAAGGAGATTTATAACTAATTGGTACACAGGTCTGTTACATATTTCGTTTTTAATGATTAGTACCAAGAAAGAAATTGAATGTTTTGTTCAAGGTAAAACTAAATTAATCCGATGTAAGTTATACATCAAAGCCACACATGAGTCTCTGGAATTTTTACCTTATTCTAAGACTAATGATTTTACATAATAGAGAATCTGACCAGAGAAAGATACTACACGTTAGTATCTAATGTATAATAAACTTAAAGGGAGGGGCTCTGTGGCTCAGTCGGTTAGTGCGCTATCGCAGCACAATGACTGGAAGCCTTCCACCAATGCGGTCGCTGTGAGTTCAAGACCAGCTCCTGCTGGCTTCCTCTCCCGCCGTATGTGGGAAGGTCTGCCAGCAACCTGTTGATGGTCGTGGGTTTCCTCCCACCATAATGCTGGCCGCCGTCGTATAAGTGAAATGTTGTATTTGAGTACGGCGTAACACAAATAAATCAAATAAATAAATAAATAAATAAACTTAAACTAAACATCCACAATTTGGTGGAAGTTTATCAACAGACTGTTACAATATAAAACAAACCAAAAAAAAAAAACAAAAAATAAACAAAACAAAAAAAAAAGCAGGGCTAATCTAACCAATGGCGAGGAGTTCTTCCTCCTCTAGTGTCATGGCATACTCCTCTTCCAAAAGCTTCTTGGTCTCTTCATCCTGAGTTGGCTCTGTCAACAGATCCAGTGTTGATCGATGAAGTGATGAAAACTATTAAAAAATAGTTTTTCAAAACAGTTCAAAAATAGTTTAAACACCGCTCCAAAGTTGTGAGTCGTCTTCAAGAAGCGAAATATGAACATTTCAAGGTTTCAAAAGCTTTCTTTTTAACAAACATTTTTTTTTGTCACTGGGGACAGGGTATCAGTCTGTTTGAAGCATTATGATAAAACCAAAACAAAAAGTTAAATTAACTTTAAAAACACTTTCGAAACAAGATTTTGAGCCTTGAGATACATGCATGCCTGTCAGTGCAGTGAGTTAACACATGTGCTATTCACAAATCCTATCACAGAAAATATTCGCAAAACCTAAAGGGGTATTAATCCTACCGGAACAAAAATTTTAATACATACAGAAGCAATTGAACTCTCCTGCAAAAGAGGCAATCCCAAGCAAGGCATCATGAGAAGGGATCCATACACCCAGTTTGGGATCTATTCTATCAAGTCTAACTGATGATATGCAGAAACCAAAATTTGAGACAGAAGGATAGAGGAAAGATTGAGAGACGATCAATCTATACAAGAAAATACTGCTAATTTAATCAAGTGAGTGAAGAAAACAATAGTTGGGTTATGTAAAATTGAAAAAAGTGTGTGGACAATATTTTCATTTCCTCAGAGAAAATTTGTCAGAGTGCGAAAGTTACCTTCACTCGTGGACGCCGCCTTCTTGACATCTGCCTCTGCCGCCATTTTGTCCTGATCAAATGAGTCGGAGGATCGACTCTGAGGACAGACAACGATTGGTTGCAAAGGCTGCTGGGAAATCTGCAGATGAGGCTGGATTGGTCTGGTTGGTTTGACGACAGGAACTGGTTGCGGCTGAAAATGTATACATTGTAGTCTAGAATACATCATCTATATCTTCAAGGAATTTTTCCATTTCTCCATGACCCATCATCACGCTTGTAATATTCATTTCATTTATTTATTTCATTGGTGTTTTACGCCTTACTCAAAAATATTTCACTTACACAACTGCGGCCAGCATTATGGGGGAAACCCACGACCATCAGCGGGTTGTTGGCAGATCTTTCGGTGTATGAACCCTGTTGTACTAGCGGTTATCCACTTTCAAAATGGTTTCTTCCATGACTACCAAACGCATGGACCTCGACTTGGCTTACCACAATGGCGTGCTATGTGATCTTTTTTTGTTATTTTATTGGGCAAAACATTTCTACAATTATACTTGCAAAGAACATTTATTTTTCCTACCATCAGCCACATTATACACAAAATACATTACTTACCTGTTCATTGACTGCTGCTTTCACCTGAGATTCTGCGGTAACACCTGCAGCTGTTGTCGTTGCTGTTACTGTTGTTGCTGGTGTTGCAGTTGTTGCTGGTGTTGCAGTTGTTGTTGGCTTTGCAGCTGTTGTTGTTGTTGCGGTCGTTGTTGCTGCAGTTGTTGTTGTTGTTGCTGTAGTGTCTGTTGGCTGTGTCTCCTTTACCACGTCTGTGGGTTCACTAGCTTTGGCTAAAGGGGGTTCCACAGGTTTGATTTCAGCTGTCTCCTTCTGAGGCTCACTAGGCGGTACGCTGCCTGTCAACACTGGAGTTGGTTCATTCAACACTGCAGCTTTTGGAGCTATAGGAACATTTTCACCTTCAACAGCTTGGTCAGGGACCTTTTCACCTGCAACGGCTTTGTCAGGGATCTTTTCACCTTCAACAGCTTTGTCAGGGACCTTTTCACCTTCAACAGCTTTGTCAGGGACCTTTTCACCTTCAGAAATCTTACTCACATCCGGTGGAGCTGCGTTTATTTCAGCTGTCACAGTCTGAACGCCTTTGGCTGGCGCAGCCTTTTTGATGACTTCTTTTCCTTGACTTTCTTTTTCAGGCTGAGATTTGCCTGCTTCCTTCGTCCCTTCCTCTTGACCCTCTGCTACAGGCTGTAACTCTAAATTTAACTCGTCAAGTTCGGAAACGACCTTGGGTTTCTTTGATTCCAGCTCTTTCTTACGACGATCGGCTGCATCTGTGGCCTTGTGGGCAAATTTGATCTGAAACAGGATAAACGTACATTTACAGAATCAGTGCAAGACTTGTTGGGGGCATGCCGAGTGTTTGCCAGTGGCTAGTCTGTGGCTTACCTGCAGTTAGCTTGTAGAACTGTCAAGGACTGGTGTACACTGTACACTGTTAACAGCAAGTCTGGAAATATTGCTTTAAATAATTGCATGTCTGACAGGGAAAATGTTCTAGCTATCCTCATTATCAACATAATTCTGATTTGGAAAGGCCATTTGAATGCTCGATGCTCACTTCTGGTGTGCTAGTGGTGAGCAATTGGTAAGCCTTTAAGCTTGCTTGGTGTGGCATACATGTCTCTTAATTTCAAACAAAATTAACTACAAAATCCAGTAAACAATATGTGCTTTGCTAAAGTCTGTTTAAAATATGATGGGACGAACAGCTAACACAGACACCTAACATTATTTGTGTGGTAGAGGCAAAGTAACTGAACTTGCAAACACATTATAAATCAATGTCTGTAGGCGAAACATTAACATTCATTTAACTGGCTTACCTTTATAGAGTCTCACAAGTGTATAAATACAGATTCTCAGCCATGTACGTGTACACCTATATATCTTTAAATCTTAATGTTCTCTTCAACCACCCACTTACTGTATTCAATCACAAGGTAATTGGAGGAATTCAAAACTAAACTCAACTCGAGTTAGTGTCACAAACTATACGTCCAATTCTTACATCTAACATCTTAGCTACACAAGTATGTACACGAGAGCTTTAGGCAGTGACACCCATACCCATACGGCTGAAGGTCATGATCAGACCAAACTTCACGAGGATCTGATTTGTTTTTCTTTGGCCAGTGGTACAAAAACACCTTAGCTTCAAACGTATGCATGGTGGTGTTAGGAAACGATTACATACCATGCGATTATGTGTTTCAAACGGACTTTGATCACACTGACAACGATAAATCAGCAGGTCAATATAACAGGTACATGTACCCTAATTCTTCAACCTCTTCACCCTCCTCTGCAACTAGTGTTCTGACACATTCTGACAGAACTGTGGGCTGTAGAGAAATAATCTGCACAGTTTTATGGAGCTCGCATCTTTAATCACACAAACAAACCAGTTTTAGTGTCATCTTTATAATAACTGTATGCATAAATTCCACTGAAAGGAGTGCTTCAGTGGTTGAAAAGGTTGAAGATTTACAGTATCCAAATTTTCTGTTTCACACTTAATACAGTGTTCTTAAAGGTTGTCTAAATACCTCTTCTGGGCTCAAAAGCTGACAAAAACAAAGACACAAAACTTGTCAAACTCTCTAAGGCTGTTTTGAAAAGTTAACAAGAGACCAGATGACACCACGTACAGACTGACATCTGCCGAGTGACTATACAAACAGAGTTATTCAAACTCACTTTGCTCTGGCATAAAACAAATACTTGCTGATCGCCACAGAGAGCGATGTAACCCAAAAAACACATTTCTTACCACCCTTACTGTTTACTTGAGTTCAGCATATACGTAAGTGTTCCTACCTGTAGTTATGGGCACACATACAGACTGAGGTCAGACTGAGACTGAGGTTTTTTTTTTTAATTTAATTCTACCCTGATAAATTGATAACAGTACATATCTGGGTCGAGAGTAAGGAGTTATGGTTTATCTGTCCGAGCAAAGTGTAGAGTACACTTGTGAAATTTTTCTATGGGATTTTAGAGTATTAATACAGTACTATTTTATAGCTTTATTTTGTCGATACTACAAAAAGTACACCTTTGAGATACCATGTAATTAACTAATTCCATGGATTCAATGCCCAACACCCACATTTACCAAAAAGGTAGCATACACATATTGTCTGGACATGCTTTCCTTTGAACACATAACAAAACTATGACCTTCACATTCCAGGCAGTTCTCAGCCTAGCAGCATGGGTCAGGAAGTTCCATGTGGTCAGTGCTCAGTCGATGGCATGGGAATTTATGTAACTCAGTCGCCGCCTGCATGGTAAAGGGCAGTTCATGAACCCTATAGTGTGATGGTATTGCTGTAGCAGTCAGAGGATCAGTACTGTACAGCAATGAGATACACACAACTGTACCATGTACAGCTGCTGTGCGGTACAAGGCAGTTCATATGAACCTTGTCATCCTGCTACAGTGGCACAGTACTGTACACTTGTGAGAACCATATCAGGTACAGCTGCTGTGCGGTACAAGGCAGTTCATATGAACCTTGTCATCCTGCTACAGTGGCACAGTACTGTACACTTGTGAGAACCATATCAGGTACAGCTGCTGTGCAGTGCAGGGCTGTTCACATGAACCCTGTCATCCTGCTACAGTGGCACAGTACTGTACACTTGTGAGAACCATATCAGGTACAGCTGCTGTGCAGTGCAGGGCAGTTCACATGAACCCTGTCATCCTGCTACAGTGGCACAGTACTGTACACTTGTGAGAACCATATCAGGTACAGCTGCTGTGCAGTGCAGGGCAGTTCACATGAACCTTGTCATCCTGCTACAGTGGCACAGTACTGTACACTTGTGAGAACCATATCAGGTACAGCTGCTGTGCAGTGCAGGACAGTTCATATGAACCCTGTCATCCTGCTACAGTGGCACAGTACTGTACACTTGTGAGAACCATATCAGGTACAGCTGCTGTGCAGTGCAGGGCAGTTCATATGAACCCTGTCATCCTGCTACAGTGGCACAGTACTGTACACTTGTGAGAACCATATCAGGTACAGCTGCTGTGCAGTGCAGGGCAGTTCATATGAACCCTGTCATCCTGCTACAGTGGCACAGTACTGTACACTTGTGAGAACCATATCAGGTACAGCTGCTGTGCAGTGCAGGGCAGTTCATATGAACCCTGTCATCCTGCTACAGTGGCACAGTACTGTACACTTGTGAGAACCATATCAGGTACAGCTGCTGTGCAGTGCAGGGCAGTTCATATGAACCCTGTCATCCTGCTACAGTGGCACAGTACTGTACACTTGTGAGAACCATATCAGGTACAGCTGCTGTGCAGTGCAGGGCAGTTCATATGAACCCTGTCATCCTGCTACAGTGGCACAGTACTGTACACTTTTGAGAACCATATCAGGTACAGCTGCTGTGCAGTGCAGGGCAGTTCATATGAACCCTGTCATCCTGCTACAGTGACACAGTACTGTACACTTTTGAGAACCATATCAGGTACAGCTGCTGTGCAGTGCAGGGCAGTTCATATGAACCCTGTAATCCTGCTACAGTGGCACAGTACTGTACACTTGTGAGAACCATATCAGGTACAGCTGCTGTGCAGTGCAGGGCAGTTCATATGAACCCTGTCATCCTGCTACAGTGGCACAGTACTGTACACTTGTGAGAACCATATCAGGTACAGCTGCTGTGCAGTGCAGGGCAGTTCATATGAACCCTGTCATCCTGCTACAGTGGCACAGTATTGTACACTTGTGAGAACCATATCAGGTACAGCTGCTGTACAGTGCAGGGCAGTTCATATGAACCCTGTCATCCTGCTACAGTGGTACAGTACTGTACACTTGTGAGAACCATATCAGGTACAGCTGCTGTACAGTGCAGGGCAGTTCATATGAACCCTGTAGTACTGTACATTTGTGAAATTCACACAACTGTATCATGTACAATTGCAGTACAGGGCGGCTCATATAAACATGCTGGACATGCACCATGAAACTGAACTGAAATAACAGAAATCATGGTATAAGTTCCCGGTGAACAACAATATGGTTCATAAAACCCACCATACTATCAAAATATTTGACTGCATCTAATTTGGTGAAAAAAAAAAAAATTTTTTAAATTCTGAGAAGGTATTTCCAGACCTAGTTTTTCATGGTCTTTTCACTGCCATCATTTCTGTGTAGTCTTTTGTTTTAAATAAGGTATTCATACCATCTGAAGGGCCATTTCATGCCGATTCCAGATACGGTTTTAATACACAAAGCTTTGAAAGAATCCCAAACTAAAACATTTTTTTTTTCACTTTCACAATTTTCAATTTTACTTTTACAATATTCAGCATCAAGACTGAAAGGGAAAGCACTGAATGAAACTTTCTGACCAACTTCTTACCTTATGTTTTGTAAACCATGCGCCCATAGAAAGTTTTCCGCAAAGTTTTACCTTCTGCTCATAAAGACTGCGCTAGGAGCCAAGTGACTGACTAACACAAGGAGTGAACTCTTATAAATGCGCCACTGGACTCTAGGACCTTCTCTAATTACCACTTAAATGACCAGGCATATACCATACCAGAAGGCTTGAGAATGAATGAGAGTCAAGGGCTCACAAGTTCTACTTCCTGTCGCGTTCCACAGTCCACCACATTCTGGAACTTACACCAGTTATCCTGTCTAATTGGACATACCAAATTTGCCCCCCAAAAGTGGGTTAATGGAGGCAAATAAATATGATGAAGATATTACTTTTGAATCTGAACCTTACCTTCCATCTCTGAATCTTACCTTTCATCTCTGAATCTTACCTTACCTTTCATCTCTGAATCTTACCTTCCATCTTTGAATCTTTCCTTCCATCTCTGAATCTTTCCTTCCATCTCTGAATCTTTCCTTCCATCTCTGAATCTTACCTTTCATCTCTGAATCTTACCTTTCATCTCTGAATCTTACCTTACCTTTCATCTCTGAATCTTACCTTCCATCTTTGAATCTTTCCTTCCATCTCTGAATCTTACCTTCCATCTCTGAATCTTACCTTTCATCTCAACTTCCAAACACACAACTAATTCATTTTTTTGTGTAATGCTTGAAGTGCCACTCTGGTCAAAATACAAACTGCGTACATATATCAAAATTATATGAAAAATATCCTACGGAACAAACCTAACATCACAGTCTAAAATGACTTCAGATGAATAACGCTATTTAACCCATATCACTCAAGATATCACCAAACAAAATCTTTGACTGAGTCTGTAAAATTTTCCTGATCTGACATGATAACATTCCTCATATCACACTGAATCAGGCAGATGTGACGTCGAGTAAGGCATTTTTGCTGGGATGAGGTCAAGAGTGTTTGAAAGGGTAGTGTCATTTGTGGATATATATGTCGGTGATGGGTGGTGTCATGTGTTCGTATGTGATGTTGCATCAGGAAAGTGGAAAGGACAGAAAACTTATTTTCTATTTATTTACCGTGTTTTATACCGTACTCAAGAATATTTCACTTATACAACGGCGGCCAGCATTATGGTGGGAGGAAACCGGGCACAGCCCGGGGGGAGACCCACGACCATCTGCAGGTTGCTAGCAGACCTTCCCACCTACAGTCGCCGTATTCTCCAAACAAAACGTACAATATCTGTTTGAACACACTGCAATATTTTTACAACTTAGGAAAGCAATTCATAATTTCTCGATCTTTATGACTTCACCTTGCTTTATGTTCTGAACCTGAAGCAGCTCTTTAGTGGCACTAATACTGTAATTTTTGAGTACACTCGAATTTGTTGCGTAAATTAAAGTCTTAAGTTGCCTTTTTTAAGATTAACCAAGGTGTAATAAAGAGGGAGCATATGTCACAAGGATGACAAATCATGCTGATAAGGACATGAGACAAGCGTGATAAGTGCAGCGGTCTTAAGAGGTTCTGCCTAGCAACATGATACATTCAACAGCTTGACACCGACTACGTGATATCTCGGAGTCTAGCCATGTCATGAACACTTGATCCCGTCCCATTTTTTTCTTTCCTACCTCGTGTATTACCCTCACTCTACACCAAGACAATGAAATGGATGTTCTTAACAGGCAAAGTTCATTCAAAACTCATCATGTAATACACCACTGAAAAATTGGGCAGGGGAAAGTGGAACACAGGATCGGCCATTAAACAATGTGGGGTGGGGTGGGGAAGGACAGAGACGGGCTTTGGATGGTGAGATGGAGCAGGGAGAGTGGGGTTGTTGAACTTTAACTAGTAGAATTCTTGAATGAAAAGAACAAACAAAGAAAAAGGAGAAGGCACACCGAGGGCACAAACGCAACTCACAGCGAAATGTAAAAATTCCATACCCACAGACAATAAAGGACAATACTTTGCTTTTGTGTCTTAAAGGAATCATTTTGAAAAATTCCTAGGTCCAGATACAGATGAGTCTTACCACTAAAACGAAATTGGTACTCAACTCAAGGCCAACCTATGCACAAACTTTCCCTCAAATCCGTCTACAGCTTCCGTGAAGTTGCGAATGCACTGTCACTCAGAAAAATTGACCTCAGCTATCACCTTCATCACCTTCTGGGCAGAGGTGCTTGACGAGTTGATTTGGTCAACGTTAAAAGCCTAATCAAAACTTTAGAGCAGGCCCTCTTTGGAGGGTCGGTCGGGTTATCTACAACAAATATATTTTCAATCATGGCCTTTTTAAGCAGGAGCACTGATCTTCCTTTGAGCTGTGTAACTGCTACCTGCACCTCCCACAGCTGATTTTTATTCTTGCTAATGAAACAGATAAGGCTCTTAATAAAATTAACATGCAGAGAAAAAAAACAGGAGAGAAATTTCATCTAAAGCCTGTTCAAAACTTTAGAGAAGGCGCCCTTTTTGGTGGGTCATTCGGGTTACCTGCAACAAACATATTTTTAATCATGACCTTTTCAAACAGGAGAACCAACCTTCCTCTTGAGCTGTGTGACCACTCTCTGCACCTCCCACAGTTGTTCCTCTTTGGACGGATCTTGTACACCCATCTTTATCTCCTCGTGCAAGGCGTTCAGCAAGGACTCCTGCTTATGCAGCTCCTCTTCCAGGGCCGCAGGGTTGTCAGGGAGCTCCAGAGACCAGCGGGAGGTGGCCGGCCGCAGCGGGGGGACGTACCTGCAGGGGTAGAGCAAAGATTTTAATCCAGGAGTTCAGGAGGTATACACAGTATTTAAGGGCCATCTGCTGAAAAGTGCATAAAAGTCTGAGTCAGTTGAAGATAGGATTACCATCTTGATTAAAGCCAATACAGGGTTTCCCTGCTACTTTTTTCTTTTTTTCAATACATCCAGGTCATTATTAATGGATTTCCTTAAAGCTCCATGAAAAATGAAATCTTAGGCCATGGAAAAAAAAGTTTCTGGTTGGGACTGGAAGCGGTGAGAATTAACAATTCAGCAACACTGCTATAAGATGAAGGGAAGCAAGGGGAGATAACCTTTAGGACTGCACATTCTGACTAAGATCGGGATCTCTTTCACAGTTCCATCTGTCCATGTTTTTGTGCCGAAATACTCACTTCTTGATCTGTGTGTCCCCAAAGAGTTTGCTTGCCAGAGAGAAGAAGACATTGAGGACTCTGTGACTGATCTGCATGGTAGGACTGAGGACAATGGACACATTCTGTAAGGACATCTTGTTATGAGCTTGCTGGAATAACAGACATAGAGAGAAAAAATAACAGTTAGTACATCTGAGTTTGGCTGTGTACTGACTCTGAAACTGTGCTATTTGTTCTAAATACAGACACAGAAACATGACCTAATACATTTGAATGATAACACAAGAAGAAAACTGATACACTTGCATGCCCGATCATGTCCTTTGTGAGTATATGTACTCACATGTGCTATGACACAAGTAATGTGTACTCACATGTGGTATGACACAAGTAATGTGTACTCACATGTTCTATGATACAAGTAATGTGTACTCACATGTTCTATGATATGAGTCATGTGTACTCCCATGTTCCATGATATGAATCATGTGTACTCACATGTTCTATGATATGAGTCATGTGTACTCACATGTTCTATGAGTCATGTATACTCACATGTTCTATGATATGAGTCATGTGTACTCACATGTTCTATGATATGAGTCATGTGTACTCACATGTTCTATGAGTCATGTATACTCACATGTTCTATGATATGAGTCATGTGTACTCACATGTTCTATGATATGAGTCATGTGTACAATCATCCAGGACAGAAGTAGCCGGTTACACAAAGGCAGCTCCTCCAGCAACTTTCTGAATGCTTCTAGCCGTTTGGCATCAGTCTTCAGAGCTGTAATCAAACAACAAATGACTTCACATTAAAAAGACAACAGACTTAAATGTCTTCTCAAGTTGAGGTGATTAAGAAGAAATTATTTCTTCTTCGCTTTCTTGTGAAAGATTACTATGGTAAAACAAGACGCACCAAACTGATAACTTTTTCTGCAATTTCTTTAAGATTTCTTCTATCTTCAAAGTGTGTCACATAACAATACAATCATGTGTGAAACCATAAAATGCGTTTTGGAGAATGATTAGAATAAAGGTCTGATGCCTTGTCATGTAAACTCTACTGATTTATTAATTTACTTCATTCGCGCTTCATGCCGTACTCAAGAACATTTCAGCATCACCACAGAAGAAAACTGGTAGGGCAGGGGGTAAACCCACAACCATCCGCAGGTTGCTGGCAGACCTTCCCACGGTTGATTGGAAAGGGAGGCAGCTGGATTTCACGTCACAGACGCCGCAGAACTATCAGCTCTAGGTGGGGAAGTGTTTACTTACTGGAGGCCTCCTCAAATTTGGCCATGAGGGAGGAGGTGAGGACAGGCTCAGGAAGCTCCCTGAGGAACTGCTTCAGCAGGCTGGCCACAACGTTAGGCTCGTGTTCGCACAGGTACGCAGGTAAGCCTTTGTTGTAACACTCTTTCAGCTGCTGTACCTTGGACTTCACACCTGAGATTCTGTAGATACCTTCACAGTTCAGACCTGGAAGTGATATAGTCATGCATTACTGGAAATGGTAAGGACATGTATTACCGGAAGTGATACGGTCATGTATTACTGGAAATGGTAAGGACATGTATTACTGGAAATGGTAAGGACATGTATTACTGGAAGTGATACGGTCATGTATTACTGGCAATGGTAAGGACATGTATTACTGGAAGTGATACGGTCATGTATTACTAAAAGTCATATGACAGACTTTGGATTTGATAAGTGTTCCAATACCAAAATCACGAATTTTTCCTTCGTGTCAATGTGACCAGGTTTACGGGTGGAGGACACTAGAGTGCCCAGAGCAAACCAGTGCCCTTGGCCAGGAACCTGACACATTTCGTGAATGAACATCGTAACCAGTCTACGGGTTACACAGTACCATTCAGATTTTTTAGAACAGTCCCATAGTGTTCAAAGCTGATCAGGGTCCACCGGCACATAGCCCTCTTAACGTTACGAGCATGTACCTGCCTTGGCGACCTAATGCCTACAGTGGTGGCTGCCATGGTAGTTACGTGCTTGTAACGTTAAGAAGGCTTCAAGCAAGTGGGCCCAGCTCAGTGACGTCACATCCCGAAAGGCAACATCTCCATTTTACATGTATTACATCAGTGGTACAAACGAACATCTATTAACAGACAGTGACTTGGAAATTTCACTAAGTTTAGTACAATTGTCACAATGCATTGATGTGTCGGAATACATGTCTGTTTCAGCATGCGTTAATTTCGCTGCTATTAGTGTAGTGACCTGGGCCTTTAGTGACATCAAAGTGCTTAATTTCCATCTTTCCAGGTTCAGTCTCCGTGAATAACAGTGAATAGAATGTGAGTGGTTGTAGCGTTTGGCCCTGTTGAGTCATGAGGGGCGTTTGCCTGCCACAAAACTAATGCCCTGTTGAGTCATGAGGGGCGTTTGCCTGCCACAAAACTAACGCATATGGCTGTGATTTGCATGTTGAAAATTTTGTTCATTTCAAAATGATTTCAGCGTATGATTCAATTCCTTTCATCTCTTGATCATTGTTTTACAGCGCGTTTACAAGGAACCAGAATAAATGTCACCTCACTGAGAAATCTTGTGTTTTCTCACCGAAACTGTTACCAGTAGATTAATATGTCTTTATACTGTAGACAACACTATTCACAGATACAACTGACAAATCAGCCGTGTCTGATGACCATCCAGATAATATATTTCTTTTTGTGGTTTGTGAACTTTTGGTCACACTTTTACAGCATTTACAGGACAAGGGCGTACAGACAAATGCGCTAGCTCAGAGAGTTACCTCCCTTGGTTCCCTTACCATGCTCTTCGATGTAGTCTACACATTCCCTGAAGATGGCCGGCAGTTCAATGCCGTCATGACATTTACTCCTTTCTACCGCCACTGATAAAGGGACACTGAACACTGGTTTGTCAGGAACACCTGCTGTGAAAACAGAGCTTACAGTATTTGTCCTACTTTCTCTAACTTTTCACATACGTAAAAGGTAACTTTCACTTCGATTTAAACTCAATCATTTAATATCATTTCGGAGAAAAAGCTAACTTCAGATACTCACAAATTTTAATAATAATATATTAATAAGTATAATTTTATCAGTCTACACAGAATAATACTTTCAGAATAAGCTTGAATAAACAATTTTCAAACAGGAGATAAAGTCGAAGCACTGCCCTGAGTAAACCACCCCACCTTACCCGGGGCAAACCCTCCTGTGAACGCACAATCTACATATATTTCCAAAGACTAGCTGTCCTTTAGAGTCCTTTCCATTGTTCATCAAGTTACCATACTTATCACTGTAACATCCCAAAGGCTCCCCAAATCAACTTGTTCAACAGTTATCACTGATAAGGGTAAAAAGGCCTCACACAAAAGGATATCAAATCTCAAGCCACAGAAAAGTTTGCATTTAAGTATAAACAAGGGCTTATACGAGACAACCTGACAGCTTGCCAACTGCTTTGGTTACAGTGGCAGTCTTAGCTGACTGGACATTTTATTTAGGCCATCCTTAAAACTATATTTGTTGGGCGTAACCCGATCAAGCCTACACAGAAAGGAGAATTTTTCTTCATTTTTCTCTCCATGTTAATTCCTTAAAAACACCTACTGTAATTCTTCAATGTTTTCGCATGTTTGTAATGTGTTTAATCAAGCATTTTCTGATGGCAGTTTTCTGCGTTAACTGTTAAAATGATACTTTATGTGCAGCCATAAAATTGGCCAATATAGTTTTATCTCCAAAATCAAATCCAAAATGTGCACAAACTGCAGGGAAAGTTGATCTTTTATGTGCAAAAAGGTTGAGGAATTAGGGTATCTTTTTCAAAAGCCCGAATAAAAAAAAAAAAAAAGAATTCCCTACTGACCAACCTTATTTCTTCTCATAGGGTCAGGTTATGTCAAAAAAAAAAAGTTGTTTGGGATACCCTTATGCAGCAAACAGATATACATAGGTATCCAAACGAGTGTATTATTTCAGATTTAAAAGATACTTCTATATACAGACTAACATGTAATGAAAATGATGAGAAAACATGCAGCTGATCCAAACTTATAGAGATTGGCTATTAAGTCCACAACCTAATGGTTTGGAAAAAAAAAAAGAAATGAGTGAAAACTTCAGAAGTTTATGTGTGTTGAATACTTCAAGGTGAGCTGTGCCATTTGATCAATTTTTTCGCCCCAAATTGGCACAGTATATCCTAAAGGTACCTCAAACATGGAGCCGAAGTTATTTTAAACAATAAAACTACACAGGTTTTTGAAAAATTTTATTTTTTTCAAGACTGATAGGCTGAGTTTCGTGTAGCTTGGTATTCTCTACACGCTTATCTGCACCTGATGTTCCCTAATGCATGATGTCATAGCGGCAGTATGCCGTGTTGTGCACAACTCAACTGTGTCAATCACACACTGAATTACTTGAGCTCTAAAGCTAAATTAAACTCTAGCCATTTTGAGGAGATGTGTTTTGATCCGCTACTATGGATAAAAACACTCCTGCTCAAAACCAGAAATGCCACAATCACCTCAGACATATTTGTCACACTGTCGCCATTCAAGGGGAGACAAGCAATGTGTGATTTTCTCCGTGGAATTTTTGATGTTGAATTTATTTTTATTTACTACAAGTAAAAATACTCAACAGATTCCTTTTTTTTTTCACATCACAGGTACATCATTCCTTCAAGTTAAGTGAAAAAGAGACCTGGGAGGGTTCACGTTCAAGCAGCTACCTAGACAACTAGATCTTTGGCTGACCTTTGATCACTGCAGTCACAGCTGCCTCTCTGTGTTTGGATTTCTTCTTCTCCTTCAGTTTGTGTTTCTCTTTTTTCCTTTCTTCCTTATCTTCTTTCTTTTTCTCATCACTTTTGCGACCTTCTTTATCCTTCTTTTCCTCCTGCAAGCGAAATTAAATAAAATCCTTACAACCCAATAACATTCATTGGATTTAGTTTGATTCCAGGAATTACAAATATGTGTATTGTTGGTAGCCACTGTCTGCCTTGTGAGTATTTATTTTCTATTTTCCTCTAATATTGAAAAAAAAAAAATTAAAACAGACTCTGGTTAAAAATTGGCCGAATTAATATCTCAAGAAGAAGGGTGCTTCCTATAAATGTGCCTAAACAAATGAATTGGGCCAAGGAGGTTTCAAACAGAACTCTTACTTTTTCTTTGGACTTGGGAAAAATGTCTTTCTTTGGGAATCTGAATGTTGGCTTTATCTTCTTTCCTTTTGATGGACTTCTGAAAAGACAAAATGTATGACCACACTGTTAAAGGGAATCCTGCAAGAGAAAGAGCTGATAAAACCACGCAAATCACAAGTTTTAAACACTGAGAAGGAGCTAACGGAAACTCTGTGCAAAGAGAAGCTAGCCTGAAATAATATATACCAGCAATGAACCAACAAACTTAAGTTAATGTCACGCCACTGAATACTTTGATTTTAACTACATGTGCATGTGTCAAAGTTTTGATCAAGGGGAGCTAAGCCCTGCAGTAATTTTCCTACAGGCATTTTTGAATGCTGCTAGGCTTTAACAGGTATGATTGGCTATTTTGTTTTTTTCCACCAAAGTGTGTTTGCAGCTGCCTTGTGGCCAGGCAATGCTGACTTACTCATATGTCATTGTAGTTTACTGCAATACTTTCACCAACACACTGTGGACATTTTTATGGGTGGAAGCAACTCTGCCATGCAGTGACAAAAGAAAGTAAGTGACAAAAGCACAATTATTCAAACTTGGACTTTTAGTGTCTCTTAAGTGTATTTTATAAGATTTATAGACAATATTTTTCAACACTCTTCTAGTTCTCTTCCTGTCACTCTTTTCAGCCAAGTACAAATACAGGTTCTAACAAAACCAAATTTTTATCATCCCAAGGTCAACTAAAAATCTTGGCCATCAAAATATTTGAGTATCACTTGTTTCCTTTAGTTATTCATTTATTTATTTGACTTGTTTTTACTCAAGAATATTTCACTTATACAACAACAGCCAGCATACTGGTGGGAGGAAACTGGACAGATCCCTGGGGGGAAACCCACGACCATTTGCAGGTTGCACTTCCCTTTGCCATTCCATGGCAGAACTGCCTTGGCCAGAAAATCTACTAATGACCCTTCTCTTCTGTGACGTTGCAGAATTGCTCGTCACATTAGTGGAAAACACGCAATCCTCAATGAACACGCGACAACTGACCCATGCGTGTTGGTGGCAATTTATAATATATAAATAATATAATACATAATATAAATTTATGTAAGGACCTATCAAACAAGGAGAGGACAATTCAGTATTCCTCTGTGACTGTCCGTAGTACGGACTGAACCCATGCCTTCTGTGTCAGTGGCTGGGAGTTGTGCACCTACACACCACTGGGCTACAGCCTCCTCTCCAGCTGGCACTGACGAAGCCCACAGAACACATACATGTACACTGATGCGTATCATTAAAACATATGTAACAGTCAATTTTTCTATTGCACGTAGCGAATAGTGAATGGACAAAAAAAAAAAAAAAAATTCTTCGGCATTTGGATGTCTACCGTTTCCGAATAATTATGAATTCCAAAACATGATTTCAAACGAACGTTCTCTTTTTTTTTTTCTTCCTTTTAAAGTACATATGTACATGCAGTCCTAACGGCCCCCTAATGTTAACGACGCTCCAAAAACTGAGGACGTGACCTATAATTGGCACACCTGGCAAACGATCTGTTCACCTAACTGCCTTATCTGAATAATTTATCCATCAGCATGACTTGAAGTGCCAAGATTGTGTGTAATACTAATTGGGTCTGTCATTTCATAACAATTAAAAATGTCAAAATCCTAGCTCATAAACTAGACACACATAAATACAAGGCCCTCGTAATGGTTCTGTCCTATATGCTGGGTCAGTTAAATATCACAGGCATGTAGTCACAAAAGGAGTGAACCACCAATGCGGTCCCAGTGAGTTCAAGCCCAGCGCATGCTGGTTTTCTCTTTGGCTGTATGTGAGAAGGTCTGCCAGCAACCTGCGGATGGTCGTGGGTTTCCCCCTGGGGTCTGCTTGGTTTCCTCCCACAAAATTGCTGACCGCTGTTGTATAAGTGAAATATTCTTTTGTATGGTGTAAAACACCGATCAAATAAATACCTAAATAGATCAGGAGGAGTTTAATTCTATATGCACTATTTGTAACACAGGTGCTATGGGGCATACAAGTGTCCTTTTCTGAACCTTAAGGCTGGAACTTTTCAAGGCAGAAAGGGATATAAAACTTTCATGTGAATTGTGTTGTATTGTTGCCACAAACTTATTAAAAAGGCACTTTTTATCATTGACGCTCAAACAATTAGTCTTTGGGAACTTTGGAATCTGTCAATTAACCTAGACTGCGTATGGTCATTATGCCCTCTTATCTGGAGGAGTGTGATCCTACCTGTAAGATGCCCAGATAGCACTAGCTATTGTAAAGATAGAAATGGGCAATGGGGCTACAGAGCTTGCACCAGACTTACTTCTTAAAACAAGTTCCAAGAAGGTAGGGAAGGGAGGGTGTGAGTTTCATACTACACTCAAGTATGTCAAGTACACACAGTACCTGAACGTTATTAACATTAAAAGTCACTGTCGTGTCAATCAAAAGCTGTTTCTGTAATTAATATGGACAATCAAAAACTGTTTCTGTAATTAATATGGTCAATCAAAAGCTGTTTCTGTAATTAATATGGTCAATCAAAAGCTGTTTCTGTAATTAATATGGTCAATCAAAAGCTGTTTCTGTAATTAATATGGTTAATCAAAAACTGTTTCTGTAATTAATATGGTCAATCAAAAGCTGTTTCTGTAATTAATATGGTCAATCAAAAACTGTTTCTGTAATTAATATGGTCAATCAAAAGCTGTTTCTGTAATTAATACGGTCAATCAAAAGCTGTTTCTGTAATTAATATGGTCAATCAAAAGCTGTTTCTTTAACTGATATGGTTAAGTCAGGAGATAGACGAAATGAAATCGACAGGTCCACAGTAATTCACCTGCTTGAGACAGTAATTAATATTCGAGACGGCAGACATCCCGGCACTTGACCCGCTTGAGGCAGCGGTCAGCAGACAATGTGGTGAAAGATAACATGGGAATAGACAGGAAAACGGAAAAAAAACACTGGACACTGTTCTGAGGGCTACGACTGATAATGACCAGAAATCTCAGTGTGTTTTACTACAGAACAATCTGCATAACATGTGTAAATTATGAACGTTAACGAAACCTAGTTTTGGACTTCTGAGGCCCTGATGCAGAGTTCCCTTTTAACTTCCATGCTATTTTGACAATGTTTTCACCACCTTGTCTGCGCAAGCAAAGAGTGTTGGCACAAGTAAAACCGCTAATGCCCGGATGTTCGCGATCTCGGATAAAGGAGGATCGTTATGTTCATTTACACACATGAAGGCGCATGTATAAAACAAGGCCTGACTTCATTCTGGTTTTCCTTTTTCCAGTCATACTAACCAAATTGTCAAGGAAAGAAAAAGGACACATAAGAAGTTCATATCAGGCACATTCCAGGACAAGGTTGACTTACACACCATTAACCATGATAGGACCACTTCTTGCAACAAACGGTGAGCTTTCCCCCCTCGTTTTCTCCCTTTAATACCACATGGAACACATTACGCGAGAATAGCTTTAATTAATTTTTGGAAAAAAAAAAGAGAAAAAAAAAGATTCACATTTATGCTTTTGTGTATACATATCTGATTTCTGTCACAATAATGGCCCTAAATGTGCAAAGTCATGAAGGCCCATTATCATAAACGTGTCCTAAGAATGCTATACCTGTCCCAGAAACAGAGCAATGTATTCAATTAATATACATAAGTAGGCCTTTTGTATGAACATTCATGAATAATCTCATGCATATTTATAAGCATAATCAATGATAAAGAACCCATAAAATCACTGAACAGAACAAACATAACTAACTCTATGTTCATGTCATGTAAAAATATTTTACAAACATTGCTACATTGTTTTTTTTTTCCTTGCATGTTTTTTTTCTTTTTTTGGTGTGTAATTTCCTTCACAGTGCTCAACTTAGGCACATACGGAAATAATTCACTGGGATCTTCATAAACCTACATGTAATAACTGTTACTATTCAGAGCTCTAATCCTGATTTACAGAGCAAATGTTTTTATGTTCCTTAACTTATATGTATGCATGGGCACTGATATTTATGCAGCGTTGCAAAACACAAACAATGTCTGACACCATTCTGCAGGCTATAGACAAAGAACTCTCTTTGATGGAAAACATAGCAAACGGAGTCATATACATGTGTATATACTGGTATATGTCATTTGTACCAGTCTCAGTGTGAAACCCAGATCGCAGAATGCAAGGCTTTTGCTTTCGAGGTCAGCGCGTGCGTGGAGGTGGCCATTACTGAGATCAAGGTCTCGAACCGACGGGTCAAGGTCAAAGATGCAGAGCGAGGCTATCGATAGTCATGATAAAAATGCTGTAGATTTGCCCAGTTACCAGAACAGAAAGAAACAATGCGAGTCTGCTTCAACGTCAGTGTCAACAGAACAAACTTCTGTTCAATAATCTCCTGCAATATTGCAGTCCAAACAAGGTGCAGGTCAATGTAATCCGCGATTTTTTGCACGGGACCGATCGCTGTTGTGGCAAGAAATGGTGAGCGTCCAGCTCCAGGACCACCACGTCGTTTCACTGACATCAAATGTTCCATGACCAACTCATCACCATGACGTCACATTAAAACAAGCCCGACGGATACATCGTAACATTGTAGACCTTGTGCTACAGCCAATCTCACACCAGTAGGAGCTCCATCTCGCAAGATTTAAAAACGTGCTGCCTTCCCCACTGTCAGTGGTCTAAAGGATTATTCCATGCGCAGATACTGATAGGAGTGACAAATAGGTTGTTGAGAATAACTGCCAAACAAATTTTCTGTGTTAAAGTTCAGTTATTTCCTATATAAACACTCCAGTTTCTCTCATGAATGGAAGTCAAAATGCCGGGTGTTACCCGAGGTTTGATTATTCTTTTCTTGAATTTTTCTCCGTTAGACTCATAGTAAATAAAATTAAATTTATCTGCAAATTTATTCGAAGGAAGATTCCTCAAGTATGTCCTGTCATGATGTATTTTTATTTCACAGGAAAAAGACCCCCCTCTTTTTCATTGTCAGCATATCTGCGATAGTTAATTGTTGAATATGACACAGGTTCTTCTGTACGAATATTTTTAATGATATAAAATATTGGATAAACGCGTAAAACAAGCTAAATATGTAATGTAACAAATATGGTCATATCAACGCCTAAGAACGCTACATACTCGACTTCTAACAAGAGAGAAAATTGAAACGGAACGAAATCAGCTATTCGCCCCTCCGGTTGTGATGTCACAGAACATTTATAGTCACCTAGATGCATGGCAGGCAAAGACAAAATGTTTAAAGTTAGTAAAATAGTTTGTATAGTGAATGTTGTTCGTTTTCCATATATAGTTCACCCTATAAGCTTTGACGCTATTGTGACTTACATGTGTGAGTGTTTGAATGTAGGAGAAGCAGAGTATAAACTGCAAACAGAAGGAATTTTGACAATGTAGACAGTGCTGAGATGCTTCTTTTATAGAGTGGCTCTCTGTTCAATTTCTTGAAGTCATTTTTTTTTATCAGTTGTTTGCATCAGCTAAGACAACCCCTTACCACCTGTGCAACTTTATATACCCAGTGAAAGTCAGAAAAATTGAATGAAAAGTATGAAATTGTAGAAGACAGCAGACCAGCTGCAGCAATCACTGTGCAACCCACGCGATGTAAATGTCATCCCTGCTGAGGTGTCCTGATTTTTTCTACAGTGTAATATACGGCAACACTGTTTGCTCTGTTTACTGTTCCATGGAAGTTTACTGTTCCATGGAAGAACCAACAAACAGAGGTGACCTTTTTTTTTTTTTTTTTTGCCAATTCAATATCCAAAATGTAGAGTAAATTACATTATTTAATGCTATGGATCGAATCACATGGTAGAATGAAGTTCCAATAAACTGGCAAAACAGTCCAAACATTTTTTTGGACAATTCCTTTTACTGATCAAAAGTATATATTATTCTGATGTAGCTTACTCATAATCAGAAAGCAAGACTTTGGAGTTTACTGCACACTGAGCTAAATATCAAGTAAAGTTTCATTTATTTTTTGCATACATGTTGATTTCAAATAAATAAATATGTAGATTTCAACTTTAAGGAATTTGTCCTCTCTTAAGGAAGAGGAGAGGTCCTCTGTTTCCAGTTGAATACCGCCATGATGTCACACTGTTCTTGACTGGCCAATCAGAACAATGGGTACACATGGACTTGAATACTCATTAAATTACAAGGTGGTTCTATTTAACATAACTCTTATGAATTTCTCTTCTTTATACAATGGTGATCAATCTTATGTGTACAGTATGAGAAAACACTGTTCCTAGGGTATTAAACAGTCAACCTTTGGCAAACAATTGACAGACTTTCAGACTAAATTAACACCACAATTAAACCATGTCTCCTCTTAGGGTAACTCTGGACTTGCAGGAGAACTCTTTACAGTACATGACTTGGCCAGCCTATCAGAAGGTTGTTATATAAAGTTCGTACATTTTCTTGACCATCAAATTCCATGACGCTCCAAGATTTTCCTCTGGCTATAAGTCTTATTTCAGGCCCATTTTTTTTTCTTCAGTTTAACCCTACCTATGCTAATTATCACTTCACAGATCAAACTGCATATACTTAAACTTAACTGTTGTGGGTAAAGTTGAATATATGTCTTCACACATCATTTCGTTAGACATACATCGTATTGACAGGGAAGAGATTCTTATGGATGTAAAACTTCTATTTATGGGCAGACAGCATTTCAGCATAGAAACTGTCATCGTTACAAAAGTCAATAACTTGACTCAACTATAGATTCGATGACGATGTCATAGTTTCTGCATTAAAACGTCTTCCACTAAACAGAACCCATAGGAATGTGTTACCTGTCATGTCATACATAACTGCTACATGCCACTAAATGACATCATACTGCTCCTCAAATTGCACACACAGCCATTGTATTGAATGCTATTTTAATTTTCCATGATTTTCCATGCCCAGCGAGTGAAATTCCATGACTTCTCACACATGGTAAAAGGAACAGTTAAATTTCATGACTTCACACTCCTGATAAAAGGAACAGTGAAATTCCACGACTTCTCGGGATCTCCAAGACTCGAACAAACCTGGACATGTTATGGACAACATAGAAACAAAAACAAACAAAATGAAACAAAAAATAAAAAACGTTTGAGGGTAGAAAAGTGATCACATATACAAATACCTGTCTCGTTTTGTCACCATTTCCACTGTCTCCTCGTTAACGGCTGACCCCACAGACAGCCGACAGCCAATCTCGGGGAACACCTGCCGGGGGGCAGACTTCTTGTCCCCGTCCCGCTTTAAAGGCATCGTTCTTTGTTTTTAACTGTCAAAGTATCTGACTGCTACTAAAACCATAGTCGAGGAGACGAGCCGAGTCTATAGCGCAATGTCGATTATGTCACAACTGACTCAGAGTCGTCAACACATCCTTACACAGTGATCGAGGAACAACATCGGTTAGGCAACAGCTGCACAATCCATCCAGGTAGATATCTGCTACAACCCAAGGTCAGCACTGTATTACACGAATAAACCCTCACAGACGCACACATGTGCACACACTGTATACCTTAGATAACTTCCAACTCGACACCAATCACAGATATTGCCATGTAATAAAATTTCGCACACTCCTTTTAAAACATGCTCTCTTCTTTCCACCCAACACATATTATTTCCTCGACATTCGAACCTGAAGGTTTTAAATCATTAATGATTCCTGCTCCATATGGGAAAATATTACTGTATGTAATACACCCTTTTGTTTCCTTCACTGCGCCCATGAATAATTGAATTCCACTTCATGTGATATTCTTTCCTTAAGGTCAGACAGCTCACATACAATGTCACACCACAGGATACACCCTACCTTCATGACATAACTGTATAAAGTGTCATCAAATTTCATCCATGACAAAATTGCTTACTTTTCCGGATTCTGACAGTTCTATTGATTTGAGAAAGGTTGATTTGAAGTTTGCTTGGAAGGTAGCAGGATATCCTAGTGGAAAAAATTTCGGTTTAAGCACAAAAAACAATGCACTTTTATGGGTGAAATTTTACGTCATTTAGAGTAATGAAATTATCCACCAAAAATCCAGAGGTTAACTACTACAACTTTCTATAACTTTACATGTTCACGAACGGAATATGTGATAATCCCCAAATATACAACCTTATTTTGTCCAAGCCAAAAACATGCACACTCTCATCCATATAAACATGTGTTTTTCTTAAACTATGTATGAAGAACAGTTTCACTGTTAATCATCTTCTAAATTCTCTGCAGGAAGTCCATGACACTGTACGACCTCTGACTGAACCATATCCTTTGAAAGCCCTGGCTATATATATATATAAATCTCATGTCATTCAAGAAGAAATAACCACTGACAGTAAATGACCCAACATTTTGCCCCAAAAGGTGGGTTTTCCAGGCAGGAAGCCATCTAAAATATTGTTAAAATCGATTTCAAGAAAACCAGAAAAAAACTCAATTCAAGTCTGATCATTCTGAATTTACCACATCATAAAACTTAAGTCTGCATACACCTCTTTAGTACACGTATCTAATGCGCACCAAGAACCCTTCAGAGTTATTCCGCTCCTCAGACAGGTGATCTACCTTAACACAGACAGACTTGCAGACGTTCCAATGTATCTTACTACATGTTATTTGTACTCATCATAGCAGTCTAATTACAATTGGCTGACATGCTTTATATGGCACATCTACATACATCTACACTTCACCTGCCTTCCTACTGATTCACCATCACACTATAACTCCACGCACCAATCAATTAGGCACAAGCTCACACATTCGTGACTGAACATATTCTCACCTGGACACAGAGTCGTTAACCCACTCCCCACTACCTCCTTAGGCAAAGACAACATAAATGACAACACCAGAGAGTTGCACATCGGCTCCACTACCTGTACAGGTATTAAAACCACGTATATATCAGAAACAGCATATTAACATATATAACGTGGGTAGTTGCCCATCAAAAAACGGCCATAAACAGACCCTTCCTTGTATTCTATCCTCTCCAGTATGACATAGCCTCGGGCTGTTGGCAGCACACATCTTGCCAAACATGCATCTGTTGCAATAGTTATCTCCCCTTACATTTTTTTTTTTTATCAGCAGAATCTAGTAGGCTTAAATTGGTTTTATTGCAGATTTTGAATACGATCACATTGTCCACGTACACATATAAATTTGTTCACGCACACGTATGCTGAGAAATTTGCGCACATATGCGAACATTCGATGCATCCATAAAATGCTGATATATTAACAATGTTGTCAAACAAAATACAGGGGGCATGTCCAGTCTCTTTATAATATACTCCCCTATTATGCAGGTGGAAGGACCGGTTTCTGACAAGTACAAGGGTATGAAACATCACTTTTTACTTCAGAGAATCAACAAATCCAACGAATCATCAATAAGATTTATGCTAAGTTTGACAAGGTCATTTAAATTGTTTTCCTCCTACCAAGGATCGATATCTAATTTCCCGTTAGTCAGCACATCAAGCTTCTGACATCTCTGCCTAACATGAGAACTGATATTAATGATGTGTACACTGCACAAGGCTGTGAAAGTGAAACTGATCTGGAGTCAGTTATTGTGCACTCATATCAGGACGTTCGAGAGAGGCTCGTCGCAAACATCAAACTGCAGAGCTTCTAAGTGTACAAATGTACCATGTATGTCCTGTTCTGAAAAACCTGGCTCTTAAAGGTCTATTCTCACCTTTGTTCCTTCCCTACAGAGAGTAATGAGACAAGCACTGAGATGTGAAAAAAAAACAAAGAGTTCACAACCTCACACACATTCTACATGTACGAGTAATTTTGTCATTTTAACACTTTGTAGATAATATTTTTCTATAATACTTTTAGTATTAAAAACGATGAATGAATTGTAAATAAGAGGGAACATCTGGTGCCTGGTTAGTACCGGTACATGTGCTTCTGGACTGCATGTATAACAGCACTCCCACTGACGCTAACTATGGCTGGACTGAGAAACCAATGTTGAGTTAGACACAGCTGCACCGGCCACGCCCACAGCACCACAATACCCTTAATGATCTTACATTTCACCTTTGACAAACTTGGTCATTTTTCCTGATTCTGGGAGTTCTACAGATTGCAGGAAGGTGTTTTCAGGGGTGTTTGTCAGCTAAGATGACATCCTATTGGAGAGTTTCGGCACCATGTATAATACTTTTGACATTTGTTTACCTCTAAAAACTATTTTGGACAAATTTTGATGTCAATTAGAGTAAATTAAAATATCCCAATACACTACATTTATTAAAATTTGTGTTCAATTTTACTTCTACCTTAGTGAATTTCTACAATCATTGCGCCTGTAAGTTTTTCAATGCTGCCACAAGAAGACACTGCAAACTGCAGCTTGATGTTTATGAGTTGTGCATGTATAATTTGTAGGGGGATATGAAACAGAAACGAATCTTGGGTCAGCCAGAAAGAAAATTGATGTATTTATCAACACTCATGGATTTTTGAAATAAGAATTATGTCGCCTTTCAGGACTCATACGCACAACACACATGACAAGTACCCTTTCATATTTTATTGATTCCTTATTTCACAGACGGCAGAGTCCATCTCAAGATTCAGCTGTGACCGTCTACAGCATCACGATTAGTGATGGTGACCTTGACCTAAAACTGATGCTGGTTTGAAACCAACGGGTATTACACTATCAATCAACCTACAAAAATGAAAATTATTTTCATGAGATTTATGTTGCCTTTAAGAACTTCTTGTTGGCCTTTCACTTCTATTTTCTTTTTCATCACAGGAAGAATTCACACTTTCTGATACGGAAAACACCAAAATTAAGACTGCATATAATTAAAGTTAATGAATAAACTGTCAATGAATCAATTCACAACAAACCCAAAGCACAGTGATTACATATGTGCCAAAAAACCCCCACAAAGAATGTGACATGGCGCTAGTGTGAAACAAGGCCTTGTTACGTCAAAAATGGGTTGTAGCACAGCATGTACAAAATACAGTGTATCAGTTTCCACTGTAAGATCATTGTGTACAAAATATAGTGTATCAGTTTCCACTGTAACATCATTGTCTACAAAATACAGTGTATCAGTTTCCACTGTCACATCACTGTCTACAAAACACAGTGTATCAGTTTCCACTGTAAGATCATTGTGTACAAAATACAGTGTATCAGTTTCCACTGTGACATCATTCTGTCCTCAGTGTGACATCATTCTGTCCTCAGTGTGACACCATTCTATCCTCAGTGTGACATCATTCTGTCCTCAGTGTGACACCATTCTGTCCTCAGTGTGACATCATTCTGTCCTCAGTGTGACACCATTCTGTCCTCAGTGTGACACCATTCTGTCCTCAGTGTGACACCATTCTGTCCTCAGTGTGACACCATTCTGTCCTCAGTGTGACACCATTCTGTCCTCACACCATTCTGTCCTCAGTGTGACATCATTCTGTCCTCAGTGTGACACCATTCTGTCCTCAGTGTGACACCATTCTGTCCTCAGTGTGACATCATTCTGTCCTCAGTGTGACACCATTCTGTCCTCAGTGTGACATCATTCTGTCCTCAGTGTGACATCATTATGATGAGCCAGAAAAGCACAAGCTTCATTTGATATAAAAAAAATGGCACCCGCCTGGACACAACCGTACATAAACAAAAGACGTAATTTGTATTGTTCATGAGAAAAAAATACAAAACAGAAATGTACCTTGGCTGTTTCAGCATGCTACTATACTGAAGTGTTTCCTTTCACTGCACTAAATACTAGAAAATACTGGTGCTGTATGTGTAAGGGTGGCATTAATTTAAGTACATTGCTATTTTGATATTGGTAATAAAACAGGTCTGCGGTATCCGTATTCCTATCCCCAAATAATCAGACAATTCCGGCTTTGCATTCTTCTGTTACTTTGCCATGAAAATTCAAAGACATGACACATTAGAGGAATAAAAACATTTTGTCTTAAACATTAAGAAAACATGGTTCTTCAAAAAGGCCTGGGATTTATCCACACTCTGTGAGCACCCCATAACCCAGTTTCCTATGTAACACTGAAGAATTGGCACATAAAGGAGTTCCTGTCAGCCATGTTTTTGATGTCTTTCTAATTAAGGCGTGTAAGGAAAAACCATTATCTTGATCTTGACAACTGGGGATCCCTTACAGCTGGAAATGATCTCCTAGGCCCAGGATTCAAAGGTCTCTAATTAGGCTCAGCTGACACTGATGTGGCAAGAACACCTAAGGATAAGGGCCTAATTAAATCTCATCAGAAAATGTGGGAATGGAATTAAACATGGGAAATGTGACACCCCCTTCCTCTCCTGTAGTTATGGGGCATATCAATACATACACACTGCGTACATGAAACGTGTATGCTGGAAAGTGTAACACTCAATCCCAAGGATAATCGAGTCCAAAATTAGTAAAATCTATTCAAAACAAAAATGTACAGTTATGTTTTTTTTCTTTTTTTTTTTCAAGTATTAAATCAGATCAGAACAACAGTGGTAAAATATGTCCTCCCAATTTAATTTCGTACTTAATTAATTTTATATCTCTTGCTTGCAAGACTATGCCACATAGTGTTTACATGTGCATCCCCCCAATCCCCCTCCCCCCGACAGCTGCAAATCAAGCCCTCCCATCCACCCAACTGCATTTTCATGGGTAGCATGAAAAAAAGGAAAAACACATGCATGTGTCGTCTCTGATAAAAGGATTTGTCCAGTCAAATAATTTACATATTTCTTTAGACTGCATGGGAAGCTTAAAGTGATGCTTAAACTGGATACTGAACCAGCACTGCTCTGTACAGGTGAGGTTTTGTGTGTTACATGTCATTAAACATGGCACTTCATAGCTAAGTCTCTGCACATAAAGGATAAAACCAAATTCCGCGAGTAAGAGAGAAAAGCTGTTCTTGAGAACATCAAATCATGTGTAATCATCCAATATTCACGAGCCATGTTAAAGGTCATTTTCAAATTGGCAAAGCACTGGTAATTACACTTGTTGCTGATAATACTAATTGGGCAATTATAAGCATTACGTGATTCATGGGGTGGTAATTAATTGGGGTCAAATGAGGCTCAAAAAAGAGCAAGCTGAGGGTGCGTAGGGGATAACCCCTCTCAGGTTATTACTCCACGGATTAAGATAGGTTGTTAGAGGCTGGTTTGTGATATTGAAGCTGTACTTCAAGGGAGGATATTCAGTGGTGGTCAGGCAGGTTCTCTGGTAAGGGTACATGCATGTGGGGCTTCAGTTGTAACAGCATGCTCCCGTTCACAGCTACACAAATGACATCATCAAACTGAAATGCACCAAACAATCAGTTTGTTGGAAAAACCTGTCATACGACAACTTCAATTCTGACAATGCGGCCAATGAGCATTTTCGCTCAAAAACAGAAATCTGCAATGTTTTTATTTTTTCATGTTGATGGAGTAGAATTAGCCGCATACAAAACTGTCAGATTGCATGTGCTTTCACTCCAAACAGTGCTGTCTATTCTCGTTTTCACTCCAAACAGTGCTGTCTATTCTCGTTTTCACTCCAAACAGTGCTGTCTATTCTCGTTTTCACTCCGTGGAATTTGGAAAAAAATGCTTCCAGCCTTAAACAAAATGAACCAAAGCCATGTTCTCTGTTGCTCCTTACTGTGGTACATGTATGTTTCACTTTTCAATATACTGTGCAGTATGTCTACTCTGGAAACACAAGGCTGGCTTCCTCTCCGGCAGTATGTGGGAAGATCTACCAGCAACCTGTGGATGGTTGTTGGTTTCCCCCGGGCCCTGCCCGCTTTCCTCCCACCATAATGCTGGTCGCCGTCGTATAAGTGAAATATTCGTGGGTACGGCGTGAAACACCAATCAATCAAATAAATGCTAAAACACACGTACAGAACTTGGTACAGACACACAAAATCATTCAGAATCATTCATATTTTAATGTGATAAGACCATCTTCGTGTTGTCAGTCTCTCAGAACTGTCAGTTTCTGAGAATAAGAACTATGTGTACATGTACATGTATACAGTTCTTAAACAGAGGTTTACATTCTGACATGACAAAAAAGGGTTTTGCAGAACGGACCTCTTACGCACTGTTCCTGGCACACTTGTGACCTCCAGCTCCATGTATCTGTGACAGGCATCCTAATCTTTCTCAGATAAAAAAACTGTCTGGTCTCTGTCAGACATTTACTGTCACATCAATTGAGCTCCAGATGTCTCTTTCAGCCATCAGAATTTCATTATCATAGCTAGCATCCATTAAGCCAGACATCTGGAGACGCAGTTAACATGGTACCTGCGATAATCACATCAGACAAGTCTGACATCAGCCGGTGCCCTTGATAGGTTCCAGAGAATCAAAGTTTGCAAGTTTTGGTCTGATATCTGGGCAGGCAATTCAATTGTGACATAGTTTAATACAGATCCCAAGGGAGTTTGTGGTTAATTAATACCAGAGGTTTAATTTCTGGCAATGATGGACTTACGTACAGCTTTCTGAGAGACAAACTAAAGTTTCGAAGCCGGAGAAGCTCAATGTCGTTATTTAATTAACTGTTGTTTCATGCCATCGGCATGCTGGAGAAGATTCCACTTCCATGAAACCTGGGGCAACTATCACAAAACATTTATTTAAGATTAGATGCACATGTATGTATACATGTGTAATATATATAATAAACAAGTACCTGTATATTTGGGTTTATATTTTAAATTTTATAACTTCTTATATTAAAAGACTGACAATAATACAGCTGATTTCAAAAAGCTGTAGGCTCCATGAAACAAGTTTTGGACTGTATTTATTCATTTGACAGAATTATGTATGACGACATACTAAAAATGTTTCACCCTATACACATACACTATGGTTACCAAGTTTTTGGGACACAGGAAATGTGTACAATAAACGAGCAGTCTAACAATTTTCCCCCCAAGATGCATGCGTATGTTATATTGGTGGAATTTCAATATTCTCAACATGTCTTGAATTGCCAAGAGATGACCTAAATGATCGCACAAAGGCTGCTGACCACTTTTTGAGCACTACCAAAATAGTGAGAACATTGGAAGTGGGGAAATCTGTAGGATTCCTTGTATGAGGCTGCGCTTATAAGCCATTTGGGGAAGGGGAGGGAGTTCAAAAAGGGCATCTTAAAAGAAATGAACACATTTATACAACCTACACCTTAAATGAAAGAGCTATACAAACTGTGTGGAATACTATTTTTTTTTTTTAATACTTTTTAAAGATTTCTTAAAGGAGGCAATCTGTTTTAAACATTGTCATTTTTTTTTACAAAATCCACCAATTTGGGGCACATAGAAAGTCCCGCCATGTTTTAGATTTGTGCAATGAAAATCCTCCTTTCCTCCTCTTGAATATTCATTCTGATGTCACTGTGCTCAAAGTATTACACCTACCATTTAATTAACGTGCACTGCCAGTCTAAGCTAAATATGTTCATACATCATGATAACTGTGAATTTTAAGTTCTGTTAAAGCCAACTCTAAAAAGGAAGAGTTGGGGCCTCAGTAGCTCAGTCGATTAGCGCGCTATCGCGCTCTCCAGCCGTACGTGGGAAGGTCTGCCAGCAACCATGGTCGTGGGTTTCCCCCGAGCTCTACCCAGTTTACTCCCACCATAATGCTGACTGCTGTCGTATGAGTGAAATATTCTTGAGTACGACGTAAAACACCAATCAAATAAATAAATAAAAAGGAAGAGTTTGAGATATACTAGAGGGCCCACATCATGCCTATATGCATGGCTGTAGTCTGCCAAAATGTGTCTGGATTGGGATGTTCTGAAGGCAGAGAGTGCAACCTGTCCTGTCACAGATTGCCCCTGTCAAAGCCAGAAATCCCGGTCCCCACTCACTTGAGCTTGATGCGTGGTCGGTTGAATTACCATTCTGAGCCTCACCCCTCTGTGATTAAAACTGGTAGCCTTGTAAGCCGAAGTTACATTCCATATCATACGAGCTAGAGCTGGGGTCCCTACTGAAGCCTTCCATTACGTTATCTACATGACTTTTTTTTTTACCTTCAAAGACAGAAGAGCTCCTTTGCAAAGTTAAGCACGATGACGTAAGCAATTTGTTAAAATGGTGGCCTAAAAAGGCTTCTCAGTCTTGGATGTTTAACTATTAAATACTCAAATAACAAGCACTTCCGCCAGAAAGTTGAGATCTTTTATTTAACCATAAGAAAAGCTCTTTCTTTTAAGGTATAGGTCGTATAAATGTGTTCTTTGCTTTTAACTTGATAATTAGAGAGCATCTTAACCTGATTACATTACAGCATTTCATTTTAGGACTTCAACCTCTCTACATCTTTATGTTGAAACAGTCTCCTTTAACTACCATAATGTTAATTTAAGACAAACCCTTAGAACTTCAACCTCTCTACATCTTTATGTTGAAACAGTCTCCTTTAACTACCATAATGTTAATTTAAGACAAACCCTTAGGACTTCAACCTCTCTACATCTTTATGTTGAAACAGTCTCCTTTAACTACCATAATGTTAATTTAAGACAAACCCTTAGGACTTCAACCTCTCTACATCTTTATGTTGAAACAGTCTCCTTTAACTACCATAATGTTAATTTAAGACAAACCCTTAGGACTTCAACCTCTCTACATCTTTATGTTGAAACAGTCTCCTTTAACTACTATAATGTTAATTTAAGACAAACCCTTAGAACTTCAACCTCTCCACATCTTTATGTTGAAACAGTCTCCTTTAACTACCATAATGTTAATTTAAGACAAACCCTTAGGACTTCAACCTCTCTACATCTTTATGTTGAAACAGTCTCCTTTAACTACCATAATGTTAATTTAAGACAAACCCTTAGAACTTCAACCTCTCCACATCTTTATGTTGAAACAGTCTCCTTTAACTACCATAATGTTAATTTAAGACAAACCCTTAGAACTTCAACCTCTCCACATCTTTATGTTGAAACAGTCTCCTTTAACTACCATAATGTTAATTTAAGACAAACCCTTAGGACTTCAACCTCTCCACATCTTTATGTTGAAACAGTCTCCTTTAACTACCATAATGTTAATTTAAGACAAACCCTTAGGACTTCAACCTCTCTACATCTTTATGTTGAAACAGTCTCCTTTAACTACCATAATGTTAATTTAAGACAAACCCTTAGGACTTCAACCTCTCTACATCTTTATGTTGAAACAGTCTCCTTTAACTACCATAATGTTAATTTAAGACAAACCCTTAGGACTTCAACCTCTCTACATCTTTATGTTGAAACAGTCTCCTTTAACTACCATAATGTTAATTTAAGACAAACCCTTAGAACTTCAACCTCTCTACATCTTTATGTTGAAACAGTCTCCTTTAACTACCATAATGTTAATTTAAGACAAACCCTTAGGACTTCAACCTCTCTACATCTTTATGTTGAAACAGTCTCCTTTAACTACCATAATGTTAATTTAAGACAAACCCTTAGGACTTCAACCTCTCTACATCTTTATGTTGAAACAGTCTCCTTTAACTACTATAATGTTAATTTAAGACAAACCCTTAGAACTTCAACCTCTCCACATCTTTATGTTGAAACAGTCTCCTTTAACTACCATAATGTTAATTTAAGACAAACCCTTAGGACTTCAACCTCTCTACATCTTTATGTTGAAACAGTCTCCTTTAACTACTATAATGTTAATTTAAGACAAACCCTTAGAACTTCAACCTCTCTACATCTTTATGTTGAAACAGTCTCCTTCAACTACTATAATGTTAATTTAAGACAGACCCTTTTACACATAACAATGTATAATGCTTGTGCTTTTATAAGCTACCTTGTTAGTATGAAGGCTACATTTATACAAACACACAAAAACTTTTAAAACTCTATTGCTACCTGTTACTTCAACAAGTTGATTGATCAAGCTCAAGATTGATTTCTTTCTTCTTGACCAATAACAATTCTGTCTGAGCGCTCGTTTGAAACAGGCCGAGTTAAGCTCTGACGACAGGTGGTGGACATTGAGGGCTGGATGATCGTGGATCGCAAACCGGCTACAATATTACACAATGAAAGTGACGCCAGTGAAAACAGCTGCTGCCGTTTCCTCCCAGACATTAATCCATGTGTCAGCATGCAGGTAAGAACAAAATGCACCCTTAATTAATTTCACATTAAATATGAAACAACAATGTGCACGGATAAATTGCTGGCCAGTGAAGGACGACGTGATGAAAACTACTTTGAAATGCTTCAAATTCCTCTTGGCCGTTATAAAGCAGTGCACAATTGTGACAGATGAAGTGTTTACACGGCAATTGAGGCACAGGCTTAACAACCTTAAGAGCAAACTAGGCACAGGTGTTTGATGCAAATCGCTAACGCCAAATTGAAGTTGTCAAGTTCACAAGTCTGTCGTAAAAGATAAAACTTACACGATCCAAATGACCTTGAAAACATATTGGTCAAGGTCACAGAGTGTTTACAATGTCTTGGCGTGAAATGTGGAATAACTATGGCACACCTGATGAGCACTACAAGAGTTCAAGAGCACAGCACTAATTCACAAATTCATACAGGTCACAGACAGACAAACGGTTGGCTCGACCCACCAAAAGGAAGTAGGCCGATTGCTATGCCAATATTTCCAGCCAAGTAGCCAAATTTGGCCGAGACGGATAAAGACTGTACAATTTAGCAAAACTGGACAGAAATCAGTAATCTGGAAGTGTTCATTTCATGATGTCTCATTGTATCATTCTATATTCATAAACATCATACTGAATGAAAATACGAAAAAAAAAAAGAAAGAAAAAGGAATATCTTGAAATCTTTACCCGGTTAGCTCTGTTAAAATTTTACCCCCAAATTCCTAAATTTGTCATGGACCAAAATCTTGTAAATTATAACAAAAAACAATACATTTGTCCAAAATGTGCCCTACATGTAGATTTGTTTAAAGCCAAAATATATGTATGTCTTAAGGATAGAAATCAAGTCAAAATTACAAACGTTCAAATACATTACTGACAGGTATAAACAGCCTGATAGATAAATTACATGTATCACCAAACACTGAACATGTACTATTGTTATCACACCTGCATTATTAATGATCTACCTGTAATAACCGACTTAACGAGCTTGTGTCTGCATGCCCAGGTAGACAGCATGTCAGGGTATGTAGGTTTGAGGTAACTCAGCAGGAATATTGACACAGTGGATCAGGCCTGACATTTTAGGATGGAGAGGTTCTTTCTTGCAGGTTAACGATCAGAAAACTAAAGGGTGACTCGTGATGTTTGTTTGTTCCTCTTCAGGGTAAACGTTACTTTCAACAACAGTTTAACTATAAGGTCATTTCGAGCACATAAATTTTACCCCCAAAATACACAGTGGCATGATAAATTAAGAAATCCATACAGCAAAGCGTGACTGTAAATCAGCCAGAATCTTGTGGACGTTTTCGCAAACTAATTAATAAATCACCCTGCTGTTCTAAGCTGGTGAATATTAGTAATCCAAGACAATAAATCACATAAGGCACTGTAGCGTGATTTGTCAGTTACAGTACCACAGCTAGGAGCACCCTTCACCGTGTCTACTGACATAATGGTCTTAGTTTCTACCACATGGCTATCAGATTGTCGTGTAAATCACCTGTGCTACTTCAACAATTCTCAGAACACCTACCTGATATTTGGAAATATGTAGAAATACAGACGATAAAACCACCACATACATGTACTGTACTTGACCAAGCTCCACTGTTGACAGAAACCACATTCCCAGCTATAAATCACATCTCAAAACCACACAATCCACAGATGACATCCCCCAAAACAAGAACATATACACACGCTGGTGCATCACTAACACTCGAAAAGAGAACAGTATTCCTCCCGGAAAACAGCAGTCATTGAATGGTATCCATGGAAACTTGAAACTGAACAGGTGAAACACACATCAAACTTTTCTTGGATTTCACATCATGTGAACGACCCGCACGGCCTTCACTTTGGAATCGAATCACATCTTCCCCCAAAACCAAACCTGAATGACGACAGCATGATAAAGTATTTCTCTCCAATATACCTGACGACGAATGGAGAAATTTTGTCCCTGCCTTGATCTGCTAGCACCTTCAGACACGTGTTCTGAATTTACCCAGAAATCAATGCTTAGCTAGCACACCTACTTTGAGTGTGATATATGTCAAGTGGAGGGTCCCGAGGGATGGGTGTTGGAAAGATAACTGTCACAGACCTGATACTGTAATATGCCCAGACGGGAAAATCAATTCATTCTGTCATACATGTATAAAGAGTGTGATAGATGGGAATGTTGATGAGGAGGCTCCAGAAGGGGGTATCACTAGCCCCCGTGCTTCATGTTTTCACATTATCTTTGATTTTTATGATGAGGCGAGGTTCAAATCCACCATTTGGCAATCTTTAGGGGAGAATGCTCTCACTCCAATATTAACTACCCTTTTAACTTTTGGGGACGTGGTCAGGGGGTCTGACCTTTACACTCAATACACAAGGAGTTGTAACAGCAATACACTTCTTCACTCTGACATGGTTACCTTCTCTAGTGAGCAACATTACTTTTCTTTTCACACTCTAAAAAAAAATACCTTCTCTAGTGAGCAACATTACTTTTCTTTTCACACTCTAAAAAAAAAAAAAAAATGTGAAAGAAACATGATTTTTTGCTTTCATTAGTACTGTTAAGTCCCCAAAAATAAGAAGAATCAGGATATGTGGCAGACTGTGCAGTCTTACATTTGTTTAAGACAACCTGTACTTCAATTCCACCAATATGGCCTGCATACTGTAACTGTATGTCACATGTGTGAAAGCTTGTTTGTAATATTAAACTGGTCAAACATCCCAAAAGTGGGCGGTATATTCCAGGCAATCAGGCTACCCACAATTATGGTATCGCCATTGATATCTGGTCAAAAAGTTACAGCGCGTTCAAGTCCAGCTGATGTTGGCTTCCTCTCCAGCCGTACATGGGAAGGTCTGCCAACAACATGCAGATGGTCATGGGATTCCAACCGGGCTTTATCTGGTTTCCTCCCACCATAATGCTGGCCGCTGTCATATAAGTGAAAATATTGTTGAGTACGGTATAAAACACCAATCAAAAAAATACATAAATAATTAAATTTGGTGTTAAACTATAATCAAATAAATAAATAAATGAATTTGTATGTAAACAATGTAGGACTTTAAGCAGGACTGGTGATGTCTCTTCATGAATTTGTATGTAAACAATGTAAGGTTTTAAGCAGGACTGGTGATGTCTCTTCATGAATTTGTATGTAAACAATGTAAGACTTTAAGCAGGACTGGTGATGTCTCTTCATTAATTTTACATATCACAATGTCTCTTTCTGTTTGTCACTTTAAATTCAAAAACTAGCAAGTATTGAACAGCTTAGAAAATGCATTTAAAGCTTATATACATTTATTTTATTGCACTTACGTGTACAACTGACATCCACTACTGCTTGACTGTTTTACATCATGAACCCTTTCCTTATCTACCAAACCCAGCTGCCCTAAAATACACAATTAACATTCAACTCGTAACGCCAACCATTATTGTCCTTCCTACCCCTCAGGACCCTCTCCCTACATGTCCAGGTAATTCACCTTTAAACAAACTTATGTGTCCACAATGTAACTCATACCTGACAAACATAATACCGCACCACAAGAAAATACAGTTGAAGCAATTTATTTATTTGGCTACAGTAAACCCTTTAGGCTTACCACATGTACTTTTTGTCCACTGTCGTCTGATTTTTCCTCCTTCCCTGGAAAAAATCCGGTGTTTTAGTATAAATACTCTGGACTTTCAAGGGGTCTGGATATAACTCTAAATTCACTACACGAATACTCCTGCGGCCATTTGTTGAAGAGCTTTCTGCAAGAATACACTCATATTTCTAACGGCCAAATGTCATAAAATCAAATGTCATATATATACATATGCAAATAATATTCAAATTGATTTCATATTTGTCCATAGGAGACATAAAATGATGAGGCATATGGAAATTTTATCAAAATTAGACAACACCTAAACATATTAAAACAGTTAATGTGCATGTACCACTGACCAGTCAGAATCAAGGAAATGACTGGCTATATAATACCTACATGTGTTCTCAAATCTGGTTGGTTGCAGAGCTTGATGAATGTGCACACAACATACTGACAAATTAAGACAATAATGAAAGCAGATAATCCACAGAAGCCAAACAGTGGGGCAGACAGACAGACTCAAATTAACATCCCTGACCTTGTTTTTCTCAGTGTGGCATAAAAACAAATAAATCTCTGATAACATGTTGGCAGAATAATGTCTGTCTAAGTTCCACAGCCTGGTTTAATACCTGGTCCAGAAGCTTAACATGTGTTTCAGCTCATTTATGACTTAACAGCCCAGTGTTTGTCACTAACATCCCTACAACCAAGACACGTTGCCATGGAAACCAACAAAGCAGCATCTGCTAGCTCGATGGCGTACGTTGTAAACGAACAGCCTGCATATACATCACGCAGGTGAGAAGTGTTAACAAAGTGTTTCTGTTTTTTCAGGACGACAGTTTATCTTGTTTAATAAATCTGCGCATGTATACCGGGAAGTTTTAATTGCAGGATATAAAGGAAACCGAGTCCGACCATTTTATAACTCCGCCTTGAATCTATGTGAAAACAGCCTACAACAAACTGGTGTTTTATGTTTATGACCCAACCACATAAAACATCAAGGTTTTCACAGAAGAGTTTACCTTGTTAGCCCTCAATTATATAATTAGGCTTTGCCACGACCTACAGACTACAGACATGGCAGACAAGGAGCATCTTAAAGCAGACTGAAGATCCTCCAAATGACTAGTTTTTCCGGATTCTGAGAGTTCTATTGAGAACAGAAAGGTAACTGAGGTCTGTTTGAAAAACAGGATGATATCTTGCTGGAAAAATGCATTTTTCAGTAGCAAGGATAATGTTTTATGACATTAACATGCCTCTGAAAATGCACCTTTTTTTTTTTTGGCGAAATTTTAAGTCAATTACAGTAATCGTAAGTTCCTAATAAGCTGAAGTGCTGAAGGATCGTTCATTTCAATTCTTTCATTATTTATTTAAATGCTGTTTTAATAATGGTGTAGTCCAGAATTCTGCACCTGAATACAGTATAGGACTGCAGATGTTGCATGTTCACGGGCTGATAAGTGAAGGAAGCAGTGACTAAAACCTTGTGGCTTCAAAAAAAAATAATAAATAAACATACCATTAAATTTACAGGCAATGCTCCAAGTAAGAGAAGCACTGGCATAATCCATTTGGCATAAATACTCCACTATGCCAGGAAGGTGACTGAATGGCTAAAACTAAACACATCTACAAAAAAGTCAGATACATACGAGTACATATACATCCATTTACAATTATTTACTGTGTACAGGAAACTCCTCGGCTCATATAAAGGGAGACCACTCAACTGGAATACAGAGATCACTACTGGCGTGACACCTGCTTGGTGCACGAGTGAGATCTACGGAACAACTCTGTGTACATGTAGTTCCTCCAAAATAAACCAGACGTGAATTCATTTTCAGTAACCACTGGTAGGACTGCTGACACGGTTAAACATCATAATGTGGGGCATTATGTAACTTGAAATGATGCCAACTCCAAGAGGTGTTCAGAAGCCAGAGGCTTTTTTCTGAACAATCTGTCAGTCGAAGGGCGAAAAAATGTTCAAGCCGTTACTTAAATTTCCAATTATTGAACATTACTGAACAATGTAAGAAATTGAAACCAGTAGGATACCAGAACCATATCCACATGGAGCCTGAACAGTGGTGCATACACCTACGCGATCGAGACATTATGAGTAAGTCCCAGTGTTTTCGGAAATTACCTGTTGCTGTGAATATGTAGCTTTCTGTACGCATTGATGTTTTGACTGATATTCAACAGCATTTATTATTTGCATTGAATTAAATAGGACCTTTTAGAATAAGCCGCATTTAAAGAGCTACTGTACATGCACATTGTGCTGTGAACAAACACTACGAAAGGGGAAATAACTCAGCTCATCAGCATACAATGTATGCATGTAACAGAAAAACCATAAAATTTACATGCAAACAAAGTTCTGAGGGCCCACTGAAAAGTGAGATGTTTGCCATATAATACACGAGAAGTGTAACTGAAGAACGTAACACTCGTACTGAACCCATATCTCTAGGTTTATTGCCAACACTTATTTGTCACTCTCATTTTTTTTTTTTTGGTCCTTACTGAGGCAGTTATAACGACGCAGCACAGGCAGACAGGGAGCGCACCACTGGGCGGCCTGTGGCTCACTCTTTGCCTTCTGTTGACTGGAGGTCTACCCTGAATTCTCAACAAATTCAACCACTAATATAGTGCACGTTTTGCTACGTTCGAGAACTGTTCTGGACGCCTCATTTTATAATTTCTGCAAAGTCCAAGACACTGCCTGATCAATACATTTCAGTCTTCAAAGTCTTTCAACAAATTTTGTTTTCACATTGTATCTACAGTGATACTTCACAGGTCAACTTTGTTGAGGATATCAGGTGACACAGTAATTATGACGTACTTGATCATGGAGAGATCATCGGTGATCACAAGTTCATCTTCCGAGTCCTCTTCCTCAAACATCATGTAACCCTTGTCCTTTTTGTCCTTCTTTCCCTCTTTCTTCTCTTTCTTTCCCTCTTTTTTCTTACTCTGCTTGTCATGGTCTTCTTCTGTGACTGAAACACACAAACACTGTCATCAAATGGCCTGAAGTCAACAAAAGTACATGTTGGATAGCCATGATCTAATCCAAGGGGAGATAACCACCCCACATCCTTAGTTTGGCCTTTCTTCGGAGGATCCTTATACCCTGCCCCGTTTTCGTTGAGCACATGAAAGTAGAGCTTGACAAGCAGTCTGTTTTTGAGGAATGTATCTTTGCCCTCTGCCCCTCTTTTTTTCTGCTTTATCTAGGGCCCGTGTTTCTACACAAAACAGTATGTATTTTCGAACAAGTCAGATGTGTTTATTTATTTATTTGATTGGTGTTTTATGCCCGTACTCAAGAATATTTCACTTACACGACGCCGGCCAGCATTATTGTGGGAGGAAACCGCGCAGAGCCTGGGGGAAACCCATGACCATCCGCAGGTTGCTGGCAGACCTTCCCACGTACAGCCAGAGAGGAAGCCAGCATGAGCTGGGCTTGAACTCACAGCAACCACATTGGTGGGAGGCTTCAGTCATTGGCATTGGCGCTGCGTTAGCGCGCTTACCAACTGAGCCACGGAGGCCCCCAGTTAGATGTGTGATGGGATGTATATATACTGTCCTACAAATTAGAGCAGGAAAAATTTGTGGTTCTTTTATCAAACTCTTCTGTCCAGACCACGTCATGTAAGATTTGCATCACCATAATTTGAAAATGAATAAATTACTCTTTGATTATATATACAGACCATGGCTGAAGAAAATATTACTTGACTAAAACTACTAATTACTGCTTCAGTCTGTAATCATTTTCAAATCACATCAACAGCTGGAGAACACAGGATACACACATCCATAATTTGTCAATTAAGCAACATTATGCCTGGTCTGGGAACTGGGTGGGCTAAAGTGAAAAGTTGCTTATTTGGGGTAACCCTCTGGTGGGTAGGTACATGTAGGTTTACTTCTTTTGTTTTCCAAAGAAAGGGTTTTAAGGGTATTGTGTTTGAAAATTATTCTGGTGAATATTCATCACATATTCATCAAATATTCATCACATATTCACCAAATATTCATCACATATTCATCAAATATTCATCACATATTCATCAAATAATTCCCCCATGAAGATTTGGTTTTAGTCTTCAAGTGAATTCTCAAATGAAATCTGATCTACATTTCACATGTGTTGAATGATATGTATAACAAAAACATATTTTAACAAGTCAAAATGCTGATTTTAGAAAAAAAAACAATTTTGGGTGTGGTCTGTTTTTGGTGCAGAGACCAAAGAAACAGTTTTTGGATTTATGTGTTAGGCTAAGATTAATTCTTTTTCTTTTGACTAACCCTATCATAAATATGGTAGGTAGGAAGGGATTTTTTTTATAAAATATGGCCAATGATAAAGATGGGAATCTTAAAGAAATTAACAATAATGGGGAAATTTACAGAAAACTTCTGTCAAAATCCCAATACAAACTTTAAGAGTAGGGTGCTTTTCTTAGGAGCGCTAAGTTAGGCTTATAGTTTAAACATAGTTTTAATGATGGCCTTGGTACATGACTGAGAGTCCATCAGTATGTTTTGTTTCCTCGTTATAACAGTTTACAGTACCTGAGATCTGATCAGGAGCATAGAGACCTGGGAAGTCTTTCTCATTGTCTGGACTTTCAAAACTCATCTTGTCTGCTCTGTGGAGAGTCTAGGAAGCACTGAGGGGTTATGGGAACAAGGCGATTCCTCACACAGGGTGACTCATGGGACCAGGGTAAGAGCTGGCATCAGCTATCAGCTGTGGGCAGAAATCTGAAGAAGATCATGGAAAAAAAAAAAAAAGGAATTAAACATGAATGAAGGCTAAAAAGTGTTTTTGCTTATGATGACGAAACAAGCTAGAAGGAAACTTTGCACCGTCTTGCGCGAACATGAAGGTACCAGGTCTGAAAGGAAATACCCAGAGATACATGGATAAAATTTACCTAGAATCTCAGGTACATGTACATACATGACATAATATACCTGTGCATGTGTGTAAGAGTGGGCATGATTACATGTACAGGTGCTGCTACACACATATATGCTCATGGTATACAGGCATGGGAATTCATAGTCAGACGAATGTCTAAATTAAGCTTGTCAAGGAAGTGTGAAAATACCATACCCTACCTCCAAATTACATTAGCAAATCACCTGTTCTCACAAAATCAGTTGTCTTCCGTTTTTCAAATTTGAAACAAAAAAGTGTGAAATCAGACAACTGGAGGAAAATTTCCATGCCTGAATATATCACTAGAAGACATATGGTCAGCATTGAACATCTGAGTGTGCCTGTTACAGCCACATGAGAACTCTTGTCCACTTACTGTCGCCAACTTGGCCATGCTCAGGTAACAGTGACCCCGTGGGTGAATCTACAAATTCTCTGTCCGAAACCGGGATAGAGCTCACGCCCACGTCTTAATCCCACAGCACCCACTAGCTCCTGGCACAATTTTTATCCCACCAAACCATCTTATATTTACACATGCACGCATACATCTACACGCACGCCTGATATACATCTTCTATTTACACATGCACGCATACATCTACACGCACGCCTGATATACATCTTCTATTTACACATGCATGCATACATCTACACGCACGCCTGATATACATCTTCTATTTACACATGCATGCATACATCTACACGCACGCCTGATATACATCTTCTATTTACACATGCACGCATACATCTACACGCACGCCTGATATACATGTATACATCTACACGCACGCCTGATATACATGCATACATCTACACGCACGCCTGATATACATCTTATATTTACACATGCATGCATACATCTACATGCACGCCTGATATACATCTTATATTTACACATGCATGCAGACATCTACACGCACGCCTGATATACATCTTATATTTACACATACATGCATACATCTACTCGCACGCCTGATATACATGCATATTTATGCTTTCACCTGAAAACAATCCCCAAACCCAGGAGCTATTCACAGGAACTGCACACGACACAGGCCAGGCGTGTGGTCATATCCTGTGGTACATGCTGTACTGTTATCTCTGGCCTCAGCGTCCGGTGTTGGGTTACACCCAGATTTATGACCGTATACAAACTCCACAACAAAACCACAAAAAGCGTGTGACGTTGAGGTCACAATTGTCTTCGCACATATACAGTTATTATTAAAAGATACAGGTAAACTTAAAGAAAATACTTACATACATGCACAAGTGTACAGGTTTGTCAGCTTGCAAACTGTTGGGTTACATGTACGTGTACCTGGTTTAAAGCAAAGGAAAGCCTATGCTGTCAATTCTCCACACCACCACCTCGAGCGTGTACTCTAGGCAAACACCACCAAATACTAATTCCCTTAGGATGTAAAGTAGATGTCTACATGTAGTCTTAATTTGTTTCCTCAAACATGTCACATTTTGTACACTGTCTGCAAAGGAAGTCCCTGTGGATGATTTATATGTATCCTAATAAAGGGTGTATGAGAATATGTATGTGTACAGACAGATCTACATTGTTAAACGTTTTTGTCTCGCTGAATACATTGTACTATGGTAATATTGTATTACAAATGACACACATATATACAGCATAAATACATGTACGGTACATCTCCTTATAAGGGTGCTGAATTACACTGTCACATGACCAATAAGATTCTCTGGTTGCCAATGGTTACAGCTCAGTAGAACAGGTCACACAGCGTCTGAATCAGTGTGCTGTCCATACTTATCTATCTCTACCAGCAGTCATAAGCCTTGACAATGTGTAGACTCCCTGACAATTTATTCAAACTTTATCTTAAGCCATGATGTGGCCAAACAGGTCTGACCCACCTTCCAAAAGAGGTGCCTACTCAAACCTTTTTATTGACATTCTAGTAAAAGTTTCTTTCTGTTTTGCTCTCCATGTCAATTCCTTTAAAATCCCTACAGTTTTACTGAGAAAGAATAAAAAAAGATGAGTCCATACTGACAGACCCTAATTTTTATTCAAAGGGTCGGGTTATGCCAAACAAACTGTTTTTTAAAGATGCCCAATCCAAGCTCTTCAATATATACATGTATATACATATTCCAAGGCCACTTTCACTTGATTGTGTGTTTCTTGTCTGCACCTGTGAAACTGACCTCACAGCCTTTTTTGCACAATCATTTTTCAGACAAAAGACTAAAACTTGCAAAACCTTTGTTTGTTTTGGTTTTGTTGGGGATTAACATCACATGTATCCTTGTAGAAGGCCAGACCCAATGCTGACACATTTATAGTTCTGCCTCACTGCAATGCCATGCTGAAGATACCCGACACAACGACCCTCCTGTGCAGTCACATTATACTCATGTTGGACCGAGCAGCACTTGGCCTAAATATTCCCTTTTTCACTGAACACCAAGGGGTGTAGCCATGATTCATGATGCTAAAGTCTTAGGTACTAAAGCCAAGATTAAAACCTGGATCTACCATCTGTAAGGTTGACGCTCTAGCCACGATGCCACCAAAACCTCAAAATGCCAGCAATTCTACTAAACATCCAAACTAACACAATTTTCAGGGCTGCATCTGCCAGTGTGTCACAAAAAGGTGCCAGACTGTATGCATGCATCATAAAAACTGATTTCAGAGAACCACTTAACATGTGTGAAAAAGTGTGTGGTGTTTGCCATAAAAAAACAACAACGAAACACAAAAACAACAACAACAAAAAAAACCACATGATTATGGCATAATATTAAAAGCATACATCATGAGAACAGAACACAAGGCATTTATTGCAGAATCTACTAAAACAAAATGTAACAAGAAGGCAAATGAATAAAGGTGTAAATCCATAGATGATGAATTTCCAGGATGTGTTTTTATGTTGCGATGTTAGCATGATAAACAAGTGCTTATTGTAAGCGCTTCAGTCTACATGTAACAAAATGATCCATTTCATGACAGTAGGAAATCAGAGTGAGGGCTTGGAGTTTAACGTGATACAGGAGGAAATTGGTAAACAAAAGAAACACATCTTCTGAGAGAAACATCAGCACTTAACTTATATATGAATTCCCACAACTTAGTTTTGAAATCAAGAAATGTCACATTATGTACTGTTACACTTCTTCTTTCAGTTTCTTTGATCTCTCGCATGTTAATAACTTATCTCAAATTCACGTTTGCTGAAATCTAATTTTTGCATAATCTACAGGAGGAAAATTAGTTAAAAAGGGTCAATCTTGACCAAGACATGATTTCACAATTAAATAAATAGGTGTTCAGCCATCCTTGACAACAAAAACAACTGTTTGGTCAAATAAGGCATAAGGGAAAATTGACAGAGATGATGAAAACTGGAAATTATGTCAATATCTTCATGGCTGCCAATTTGGAGAATGCACATATAACGTTTATAGAACTTTGATACAGACCTGAATAACTACATGTATTGTAAGTTACCTTTCAAGGACACTTTCAAGTTCAAAACAAACTGTCAGTGTAGGGTTACTTAGATCATGCAGAAATGGACTACTCAGATGTGAGGTACATATATGTAGCTTCAAATGACAGGCACTGTTAAAAAACAACTGTATACACAGGCTTGTCGTAAGAAGATTTCTTCCCACATATATGTATATGTACATCCTCATGAATAAACAATGATATGATCATTTATTGAAGGCCAGGCAATGTCAAATACAGGGAACAAACAACTCTGAATTAAAAAATACACTTACATGTAGGAGGCCAGAATTTGTATGGCCTGTACATACATGTGCATTAAACATCAAAGCATCCCATTCATACCATGACAATCCAACAATATTATTGCTTCTGAGTGTGTCAGTAATGATTTACATATACTTGCAGATAAGTATATACCATTGCATGTATTAAGTGTCTTCTGAGTATTGAGGTATTGTCCTCCAATTTTGACATTCAGCAAAAATCCTTTGTCCGTTTCTCAGACACAAAGGAACATTCCAGGAGTCTGAGGTTTTTGTCCTGCAGACAGCATTGTTATTTGGCCGTCTGTGTATGAACATGCGTATGAGTCATCCCGCATCAATAGTTATACACGCGAGAATTCCCCTCTCCGGTGTCTGCCTCTGTCGACATGTGCCCAATGCAGCCGAGTTTGACAGCCACAAAAAGCATGCCAGCAAAACGGATTCAAAAAGTACGGTTTGACCCTGTAACCGTTACAGTTTTTTTTAATTCTGTTAAAATTTTCCACCAGTGCAATGAAAACAGTAAAGATTCGGCAAAAGAAAGGCCAAAACTCACCATTCGACTGTCCATAATTCTTCGCTCGGGAAACCTAATTAAATACGGTCGACCGGTAAAAGCTTTCGGGATATTTACTCCACCGGTAATATTCCGATAGCTTTATTATTCATTTTGGTAACGTGGTAGCCAAATAAATTTTCTATAGTACTTTGATAGTAAGAGGAGGTTCTAAATTGGATTTTGAACTTTCTAAGTGAACAGCTGCGTCGAGAAATATATCCAAAAGCTTGCCGTTTAGGATAGAATTCTGAACGCTATAAGAACAAATTAGTCTACCGTGCCTCATAACGGAAATAGATATTGCATTGGATTCTGGGATGTGTGTGGAGAAAATGGCGGTGACTTCGAAACCCTCACGCTATCACAAGTTTTAGGTAAGTTTTTCGTAGATAACGGGGACGGTAATTTGCCTTTCGTATTAATCGATGCTTTTGTGTGGACCAATGCTCATTTGCCAATGCACATTCAGAGTGCCTCATCGTGCCAGTCTCGATAAACAAGACAACTGGTGAGCAAAGGCAGTTGTGAAAAACAACAACAACATGTTCAGACTTGTTTTGACAACTGCCGAACTTGTGGTGAATCAAGTTGCTGTGAACACGTCGAATTGTCGGTGACACTGTAATTTAGAACTTTGAGACTCTTTGAGGTTTAGCTCTATTCGGGATTTGTAATGCTGAGGTGCTGTAATGTGATAAACTGACGTCAAGTCATTGAAGAATGTGCTTTTGATAAGTAACATCTGAGAAGTGGATCAATTACTGGCATTAACATGGACCTTGTCTTTGCAACAGCTCTTAATTCACCTAAAATTTACCAGTGGTTCCAAAAGCTAGTCAGAAATACTAAAAAGAATACATAGGAAGAGTACAACATCCTTTCAGAGTCGTCAATATATACAAACTTTATGGACAGTCATGCACACACTCTATGTCCCCAGGGTCTAAGTCACATTTCGATAGTAGTTCCTTTTTTTTAATTTTTTTATTTTTTTACAGTTTTTGAAATTTAATACTTTGAACACATACAGTTTCCCTAATATACAGGTTTTGTTAACTTCAGCTGAGTATAACAATACAGTAACATTTCCCCTTTGCATTTTATGCCCAAGCCTACTCTAAAACATACAAGGAGTTGAGAAAATGAATGTAATCTTGTCCTAGTTTTCTATGCTGTATATACATATACCACAGGGTTTCCGCCAGAGAAAAAATTTTGAATCGGTTTGAGCGAGTGATTGTCAAGGGCAGGTATGTTGGGGGGGGGGGGGAGAGTGCAAGAAGGGGGCATCCTCCCATTCACAGTAGCGCAAACTTTTGGAAAAAAGTCACAAAATAATGGCATAGTAGAGTACCTGAAATCTACCTTTTATCCATTTTCTGCTGCTTCATTTACCTCTGAATTTTACTGAATAAGTAATGCACTACAATTAAAAGGTATTTATTTCCATTCACAAAGCCAGGTATATGGTGAATTTACTGAAATCAGCCTACAAAAAATGAAAAACAATGTCTGTTTGAGAAGTTGCAGTCATCATGGCAAACTGTTTGCTGAACAAATTTTAGGCCCTTTGTAATTCTTACAGCTCAAAAAAGTTTTGTATCAAAATACTTTATGATGATCGCACAGATACCACTGGTCTGGGTAAACGAAATGAGACTGCTTGTCCATGGCCATGTGTTTGCCCATCATCTCAGTATGGGTTAAACCTTGCATAGTTTCAAGCATCCGGGTACTTCGGAAGGAACGGAGGTGATAAATAACACTGGCTTAATGGGTAAAATGCTGATTTTTGCCGATTTCTAAAGTTGAATAAACTGCAGGCCCCTAAAACTATCATATTTGAAGGTTGATCGGCTCAGAGCCGGTATGACACCACTGCAAAACAACAAATTGCAATGCACAGGCTGGAAATCATCAGCGTAAGACTTCTCTTTATTATTCATAGATTGATTGGTTGATTTAGCAATATTTCACCTATATATATGTCGGCGAAGATATGAATGTAGGAACTATACCAGGTCACGAAATTTGGCGTTAAGGAATTGTGTAGAGGGATAAATCAGTTACGCCGATCTTTTCCCCTAAACGACACTGAACGGATATTCTTCAAACAAAACATAGCGACCGTTTCCAGGTGTCTGGCCTCTCGAAGAGCCTCACTGACCCACACATAACTCAGTTCATCTGGATGAACACCACTTTAACCCATTTCTATGCCATTTTCGTCTTGAGTCTTGAATCCTCTTTTCTTAATTTACTACCTTTAATGCTGAAACCAATAAGACTAACTGGGTGTCTTTTAGTCACATTAGCTGTGAGAACTTCGAAAGTATTGATTGGTTCACCCAACATTTTGAAAAGTGTTGTAACCTGCTCTAGGTTCTTAAATGTAATAGAGTTCTGGTATCGAAAGCATCTTGAAAACTGTGACGAGGGCCTCCGTGGCTCAGTCGGTTAGCGCGCTATCACAATGACCCGAAGCCCCCGACCAATGCGGTCGCTCTGAGTTCAAGACGAGGTCCTGCTGGCTTTCTCTTCGGCCGTACGTGGGAAGGTCTGCCAGCAACCTGTGGATGGTCGTGGGTTTCCCCCGGGCTCTGCCAGGTTTCCTCCCACCATAATGCTGGCCGCCGTCGTATAAGTGAAATATTCTTGAGTATGGTGTAAAACACCAATCAAATAAATTAATAAATAAATAAATTCAAAACTGTGACGTTTTCATTTTCCTCTGTAGGCTGTACTTAAATCTTCATAATACAACCAAGAAGGCCATAAAAAATTTGTTTTTGTCAAGTTTGAATACACGTAAGTTTGTGAGACATGAGCGCGGACCTCACCAAGAGCAGATCCATTGATTTCGAGTTCCGTGGTCCGCTGTCATTTTGTAGAGTTTGGGTGATGAACTCAGGGCTGCGATGAATGTCATTATTTTACAATAACACCCTTAGTCCATCTAGATGGGCTACACGTAAATGTGTCAATGTGGCCTTTGCATACGTGACATCATTGTGTCTGCATGTTGGTGGTTTGGTGGGAATATAGACAAGTCAAAGCTTTATAATTTTACGAATATAATTCTTGAAAGAGATAGGTCAGACATCTTTTAGCTATTATGCTGGAACACACTGGAGCATGAGTGATGCATGTGCTATCCCCCCGTGTATTAGATAAGAGGTCACAGACACATCTATAGATGGTAAAAGTAGAAGCGCAATGACAGATTCAAGCATGGGCCTCATCGGTGAAGTAGTGGATACATAGGAGTTTGGCGAGTTTGAAGATTGGATAGTTTAGTTTAACTACATTTTACTGTGAACATATCTGTAGAGGACTCAGATACTCGACTGGCAATTGAAAAGCTTTTTTTTCTTCCTGCATATTTTGTTTGTTTCAAGGGGAATTTTCAGTAGATTTTGCAGGTGAATGGATCCATTTACCACACACAAAGCGGACCTTGCGGAACCCCTGTACATGTCATAAAAAAACCCCTGATTACTCTGTTGTCACCATTTTCATTACATCACTTACATGGTAAGTGTGGAAATTTGATGGCTTTACTACTATCAGTCTCTATCAATTTCCTCACTCACTTTGTAAATACTATGTATACCCCCTCCACCAACCATTATAACGAAGTTGTTTTCCCCAAGAGGTTTGAAGTTATTAGAAAATTTTTGAAGAAGCAGGAGGTTGCTAGTGCTTTCCTGTACAACTGTGATGCCTCACACAGACTGATGCAGCAGTCACATCTGTTAATAGGTCACATGATCTGCAGGATCATCCAATGAGGACACATCCTTATTTCTTAACTAGACCATTCAGCTTCAAGTGGAATAGATGTGAGTCAGATATTAAAGGAAACCGACACGTTAAAAAACTAACAATGACAAGAATTTGTGCCCACTGATTGCTTTTGATGTGTACTGCACTAAAACGATGTTGGATTGCACTTCCAGGGTGAAAAGCCATACATGTATCATGTCAATGCAGACAAGGGTGTGGCTGCTGTATTTGGTGAGTGGGACAGCCGGTGCACACCAGGGTAATTGCCAAATCAAATAGTAGAGAAACTACTCTGGGGGACAATAATGCGGCATTGTGAAACATGCATATTAAATGCAACCAGTCGTCCAACACATTAAATGCTCAAAAATGCTGTTTCCCTGGCCTGTATTACCTGGAGTAAAAATGGGGGCCAAGCAAATTGCTTTGGGAGGGGGAGGAGTAGGTAGAAAGTAAAAATGGCTTATGTCATCGTATTAAATGCTGTGTTTCAACTAACATGACTAAAGTTTAGCAGTTTTCTAAAGACACATTGAACATTTAATCATGACAGTCTCATTCCTTCCTATTTGAGGGGTGCTGTCACACACGTAGCGCACTATTGAAACAACCCCAAGTGTGCAAATAACACACGCCTGAAATGAAATGGGGAATGCGGATCTAGGTATGCAAATCACACTCCTGCTTAAAATCAACAAGGAAGTTCTGCTGATTGAACCACCTTGTAAGGCCACTTAATGGGGTTTTTTTTGTGAAGTTTGATTCATTTCTTATCAGAAAACAGTTAAATGTTGGCATCAAAAGTATTGCTTTAAGGCCTTTATGTGCTTTCGAAAGTGTATTTTTACATGCTAAACTTGAGAAATGCTTTTTGAAATACTGTATCTTTTGAAGTTACTTTAGCCAAGACATGCTACAGCAGCCTGTGGAGGGGAGTTGAATTTATCTGTGATAGTTTTGCTGTGTTGTAGCTACTCAGGCTATCAGTATGCTGTGACAGGGATACCCTTTTGTGAAGGATGACAGACCTTAGTCTGCTGAACCCAGGCACAAGCCTCCAGTTGGAGGGGGCAGGCAATCAGCTAGAGGAGGAGACGGAGTACCAGCAGGAAGAGAAGGAGAAAGAGAAAGAGGTGAGGTGCATTGCTGCTAGATAATGGTCATGATAGTGTGAGGGATGAACGGGGGAGGGGGGCAATCAGATGGAGGAGGAGACAAAGTACTCACTGAAGGAGAAGGAGAAAGAGAGACAGAGGTGAGGTGCATTGCTGCTAGATAATGGTCATGATAGTGTGAGGGATGAAACGGGGGAGGGGGCAATCAGATGGAGAAGGAGACAAAGTACTCACTGAAGGAGAAGGAGAAAGAGAGACCGAGGTGAGGTGCATTGCTGCTAGATAATGATCATTACAGTGCGAGGGATGAAACGGGGGAGGGGGCAATCAGATGGAGAAGGAGACAAAGTACTCACTGAAGGAGAAAGAGAAAGAGAGACAGAGGTGAGGTGCATTGCTGCTAGATAATGGTCATGATAGTGTGAGGGATGAAGTCGGGGGGGGGGCAATCAGATGGAGGAGGAGACAAAGTACTCGCTGAAGGAGAAAGAGAAAGAGAGACAGAGGTGAGGTGCATTGCTGCTAGATAATGATCATTACAGTGCGAGGGATGAAGTCGGGGGGGGGGCAATCAGATGGAGGAGGAGACAAAGTACTCGCTGAAGGAGGAAGAGAAAGAGAGACAGAGGTGAGGTGCATTGCTGCTAGATAATGGTCATGATAGTGTGAGGGATGAAGTTGGGGGGGGGGGCAATCAGATGGAGAAGGAGACAAAGTATTCACTGAAGGAGAAAGAGAAAGAGAGACAGAGGTGAGGTGCATTGCTGCTAGATAATGGTCATGATAGTGTGAGGGATGAAGTCGGGGGAGGGGGCAATCAGCTGGAGGAGCCTGGCTTCGACAGAGTACCAGCAGGAGGAGGAGGACTAAGAGATGAGGTGCATTGCTGCTAATTAATAGCCATAGTGTGAGAGGAGGAGAAGGTGAAAGAGGTGAGGTTTATTGCTTGTCTTCAAATGGTGTGAGAGGAGGAGAAGGTGGAAGAGGTGAGGTTTATTGCTTGTCTTCAAATGGTGTGAGAGGAGGAGAAGGTGGAAGAGGTGAGAGTTATTGTTTGTCTTCATCTCAAAGGGTGTGCATACAGAGGAAAGTCGTTCACCAACTTTCCAGCAGTCAGTGGTATTTGAGCATACCAGTTTTATCCACACATAAAACTGAACAGGACGACATTGTGTAAGGGAGAATTTTGGAATGTCACCTTGAATGCTGATGAGGTACATGTACCTTTTCCCCATGCACTGGTGACTCAATCAGGACAGTCATGACAGTTGAGTACTGTATCAGCTGTTTGCCCACATGTCGTCATCCCAAAGGCAGTTATGAACGATAGACTTCACGGCTTCGGTCCGAGTTAATTTACATGTAGGTGGGAAAAGTTCCCCATCGCATACATAAATGTCAGATTCAGCGTGTGCTGTAAATTTGTGATTGCGTTTCTCTCAAATGGCGGTGACATCATACTAGCTCGATATTCGATATGTGTGAACCCTTATTCTTACCTGTACATACCAGTTCTGTTTATGATTAGACTGATTGGGGCAGAGATATTATTTCACCTGCAGCAAGCCATTGTAAAGTTGCTCTGCCAGTCTCTCATTCGGTCAAGTTTTTGACACCCCTGTCTTTAACATGGGGTGGGTGGTCCAGTTTTTAACATCCTGTCTTTTAGCATGACTCATTTCGGCCAGTTTTGAAAGGCCTATTTGTTTAACATGGGCTGTTTAGATAACAAGGGGCCTTTCATAGAGCATCTTAAGACGGACTGTTTGCTGAACATCGCTGCCATTTGTGTTACGTTTAAACGTCCAGACTAGAGGGTGTGGGTGATCAAACATATATATACTATTACATAGTAAGCTATATATAAAAAAAAAAAACAACCTCAGATAAAAATATAAAAGAATGGAATTAACAGTTTATTTAACAGTAAATAGTACTTTCATGTGTCAAACTTACATTTTACTTTTTATAATGGGCAGTGAATGAACATGTATGTGTTCATCTGCCTGTCCACAATTATTTTCATGGTGTATTTTTGTAACAGTAGTTTCACATTGACATGTTTTTTAACAAAAGCTAGTGGTTATAAATATGCCTGCTCATACAAAAGGCAAGGAGTGGAATATCCAGTATTTAGCTGAACCTGTACCTCTTAAAGTATTAAAGCATCCATTTAATACTGTATCGTGCTTATTGAGATGACCTAAAAATTCGCACATGTATGTCTGAAATAGCATGTTGTGCCTGCGAGATTGAGAGCGTTCTGTTGATTATGGAGAGACGGTCTTCCTTGTTTGGAAAGCGGGATGTCATCATGGAATTACTGGATAAATGTATGTTTAAACACCATAAGTAACTGTTACATGGATGTACCAATCATCAGTCAACACCACAAGTAACTGTTACATGGATGTACCAGTCATCAGTCAACACCACAAGTAACTGTTACATGGATATATCAATCATCAGTCAACACCACAAGTAACTGTTACATGGAGATACCAGTCCTCAGTCAACACCACAAGTAACTGTTACATGGATATACCAATCATCAATCAACACCACAAGTAACTGTTACATGGATATACCAATCATCAGTCAACACCACAAGTAACTGTTACATGGATATACCAATCATCAGTCAAATATGTATATAAAAATAAGTTTAATTAATATTTGTCTCTCAAAATGCCTTCTTTAGGGCATAATTTGGGGCCATTTGCCATAATTAAATACACAGAGCAAACCTGTTTGTGGTTTTAGCGCTCAGTGCTCAGATGAAAAATATACATATGAATCAGGGTAGAAAAGCTGTTTGACTTGATAGGATGTCAGATTTATAATATTAAATATAAAAAAAGTATAATGTACATCAGCGACAGGAAGACTAGAGTAGCTACAACAGCGTGGTAGGTGGCAGATGTCACACATCACTGGTGAAATCCAACCTGTTGTAAGTTGCTCTTTGTAAGACGGGATCAGGTGTTTAAATGGAGTATATGTTTCTCAGTCTGTTATTGGATTTTTGTCTTTATTGTTATGTATGCTTAAACAATTTGTGGATAATGGAACACTAAGAAATTTTAACAATCCTCAAATTAGGAAGCATTTTAACGACTATCCCTGTGGTATTGCAGCAGTTGTGACTGTCTTTGAATTTGGACTGAAGTCATAAATTTTCAGTGTAGCATTAAAAAAAACAGTTGGAAAGAACATAGAAAATCAATGGTATAGATACTTCTAATAACTCCCTACATTATTAATTTTGCTAGGAGCATATTATTCAGTGATGTGCACCCAGTAATGACAAAAGGCTGGAAGCAAGGAGTGCTTTTTTGCAGATATTTATGGTAGTTGTTATTGTCATTGGGATTGGCTGCCCAAGTTTGAAGAGGCCTTGGTAGTGTTTATGGAACTATACAAAAGAACCTGGCAAAAAATAAAAAATAAAAAAAATTAGATGTGTATTGTAGCTGTCAGTGAATATTTCAGTGATTTAGATTTTTAGAGGAGTGTTTATGGGAAAGAGTTTTTGAGGCATCTGTGGTAGCAGTTGTATTTGGAGGTCCTTGGATTTCAAAACAGTGTGTAAAAAAAAAAAAAGAGAAACAAAGAAATAAAAAAAAAAATACAGGAATGGCATATATCAATTTCTTTATATATTAAGGATGCCAGTCATTGCATATTCAGGAATTTTATGAAAACAGTATTTATTGTAGACAAAACCGAGAAATGAGAATGACAAGTTTTTCAGATATGTATGGTAGCTGTCATTGGTTTGATAATGCTGATGAAGAGAGTAGTAATCTTAGGAGCTGAGTTCAGAGAGAGAACCAGTAGTAGCACACGCTAAATGAGCAACTTAATTTTTGTGCTGTTTACGGCAGTATAGCATCAGGATGTCAGTCTGGTGTGCACACAGCTATTCAGGTGTCCAGCGTACAAGCAGTATGACAAGTCTGTGGGTGTCACAGCGTTAACGAGGGATCTGCGGGCAGGTGGCATACCTGTCTACGGAATTTTGCCAGTTAGTCGGGCAATTCCTGGAGGCCATTGTAAATCCGAAGTGATAGGAGTTCGGAATGGGTTTCATAGAGGAATTCCAGGGTACGGCTGAAATAATGGTTTCCACAGAGATGCCACTTCAACATGCCTGGCTGTAACCCGGGGACAACTACAGTTATCCGACATGTCCCACCTGGTTGCCATGACGACTCAGACTTAAACTCCTGTATGGTGGAGGTGTCTGGTATCCGCGTGTTGGCTGTCAAGGTAAACACAGGTGTGGTTTTATTGCCCTCTTGATGCCCTGCTCTTCACCCAGCACTGGTTATATACATGTACCTGTAACTATATATTTGTTTTTTGATAGGTTGGTTGTTTAGTGTTTGTTATTTGTACGTCATGCACATTCAAATCTGTCTCGACAACACCCAGATGTTCCTGGCCTTTGGTGTCTTTAGTGTAAAAACAAAATTATTTTCGTATAAAAATTTATTTAGTGGAGTAGGTAGATTATCTTGGTGTTAAATGGTGTTGATCAGGTGAAATGAAACCATATTTTAGCGTATTTTTGAAGATTGCGATTTCTGGTGATATTTTTTTCACTCAAAGTTTATTACACGTGTGTTTAAAATTTAATGCAGTGAATGGTTTGATTGTGTGCTGATAAATTGAACGGCAGAGTTATTATTGATTCTGATGATTGTCCAGATTTTTTTCAGTGGTATACTTTATGTTTTATTGGTTATTTTTTTATTATTCTTTGCGTGATTGTGACTTACAAAAAAATTTTAAAACTTCAAAAAAATTTTTTCGGATAAGTTTGGGTTCAAACCCAGCTTACACGTACGTTGGCAGTCTGACAGGAAATTTTGTAAATGGACTACTTGTTCGTGCAATTTCGAATCCAAGACTTTTGTAAATTTTTAGAAGCACAGGCTATAAAATATATTTCCAACCCTGCTTTAGCATACCTTGGTCTTAGTCCCTATTTTCAGTCCCTAAATTCATTTACTGAATGAAATCAGTCTCTGAAATCCAGGTATTCATTCCACAGGTTATGCATATGTTTGTAGAAAAATAGAACAACATCATCTGAAGTAATTACTACGCATTTGTTCATGTGTAGAGTTCAGTACATGTGTATTGGCAAATCAAGTCCACATTTATCCTTGGCAACATGTGTGTATGTATAAAATAGGGAGTTAAGCTTTAGGTGTTTCAAAGGCTTTAGCTGTCTCCATAGCAACGCAGTGACAGTGACTCTTGTCATAACGACTAGAGACCAGTTTATGTGGATGTTGTGTTTTGACCCAGTACAGTATTGATATTTCGCTTATGCAGCGAGTGTTATTGATGGCATCAAAAATTTTTTTTTTTTCTGCACTGGTTTGGCTGCACTAATTGTGCCGCTCGTGAATTGATTATTCTTTGACTGCACTTTTGAATATCAGTGTGAAAGATCAAGAACTGAAATCTTATGCATGTCGAATTGTATTCCTGTATCATAGTCGAAAGATTAAAATAACATGGCCCATGGCGAAACTGAAATTTGCAGGAGGGAATTCTTAAATTGCTTCATCTCATGCTATCACAGCAAACTGAGTCCTCATATGGAAATGTTCGTATTGTGGCCAATGAAAAGGATAGGGATTTTGCAGAACATTTAATTGTAAGACAAAAATATGAAAAAGCTCTTCCCAGTAAAAACTTTAATGGTACATGTACCTTGTTAGGATGGTCAGTTGGATTTTTATACCCAGTGAACATGTTTTTAATCATGGCCCAAAGTTCTCAACAATCAAAGAAAGGAACGGTAATCAGGAACATGTGTAGTGGTTATGATTTCCTGGGTCAGCATTCTGTTATGCCTGACGAAACATTTGATCATTTTAAATCTTTAATATTCTCCATTCCCCGTGTTTCTTTATGGCAGGTACTTGCCAAAGGCATGTGGTTTTAATCCCTCAGGCACTGTATTTTCCTTTGTTAAAGTGACAGGCAGCACATGATGAAAGTTAAGTTTGCCAAACAGGTCGGACAATATTATGTTTATTTCAGTAAAGCATTTTTTTCTAACAACCACAATGACAGGCGAAATTGGCATTTGACTGTGCTCTGTTGACAAACATAAATTGCACCCATTGTGTGTGGGCTATGACATAATTGTTCCAAGTGCGGAACACTCTTGTCACCTAATACAGTAGTAAGCTGCCAGGGCTGTGGTTGAAGCTTACGTTTATATGTAAATTTATAACATGAAATGATAAAGAAACCTAACTCCTGACATACAGTAACACAATGGTCTGGAAATACTTTGCAGTGTTGTTCACTCCTGTACTTGTTATAAGTAAAATATGTAACATTAAAACAGAACATTTAAGTCTCAGCTTTTGAACAGCTGGAAGCTGTCTCTCACAGAGATCGCAATGTTACGCTGTCCTAATCACCATACACCGCCTTTGTACTGCTGACCAGCCTAAGATGACGACTGCTTTGAGAAACAGCTCCCTGATGTTTCCTAGCTCTCAGATTGCTCAATCTCTTATAAGCTCAAAAACAAGGGCACCTTCAGATCCCCAGTCGGCAGTAAAATACTCCACACCTCAAACAAAGATAATTCAGACAGGTTTTGGCATTCCAGAGAGAATTTTGTAATATTGGGATGAACAGTGCCTCGGCAATGAGCTGTCTTTCACTTTAATGCATGGCAATGAACAAAGTGAAATGGCTGAACGAAAATTAGTTATGTTGTCCTGAATTTACATTTAGCTGAAGCTGTTTGTACTTTGGGTTAGGTACATGTTGGATTGAAAAGAAAACGCCGTCTGAAGGAAGGTATGCATGTACACATACAAGGGTTCATGAGTTGTATTTTAGTGAGACTTTTTATAAAACTGTAAAATGTCCATCTGGATGTACTCATCCAGTATTTAGAACCTCTGTTCTGATTTCAGTACATATTATCTTTGTATTAAGTGTACTAGTTATCTTGAAGAGCCGTTGTACTCCGTGTGTATTATCACAATTGTAATAAGTGTGTATTATCTTCCAAGATGTGCTATGTGTACATATACATATACGTTTTAATTATATATGTATTTAGTGTAGGAGCATCTAATCAATGTGGTCACTATATGAGTTCAAATCCAGCACATGCTGGCTTCCTTTCTGGCTGTGCTTGGAAATGTCTGCCAGCCTCCTACGGATGGCCATGAGTTTACTCCGGGCTCTGCTCGGTTTCCTCCCACCATAATGCTGGCCGCCGTTGTATAAGTGAAATATTCTTGAGTACGGCGTAGAACACCAATCAAGTAAATATATAAATATACAGGTATTAGGAGTTGGACTTAACCACTATATATATATGTACCTCATTGTAGACAGTTTTTGGCGAGAGATACATCTACATGCACTCGTCTTGCTTTTCTTTTTCTCCAGCTGCGCGAGTTACTTACGAATGCCTTTGATGATTTCATCGAGGATGATATTCTGTCAGAATGCTCGCACGACGGAGATCTTAATTCGTCCAGGCACGTTAAATCAACAGATGTTTCGCAAAATGAAAGGTAAATAGAGGTTGATGAAATTCACATTATATTGTTCATATTGTCATTGAGACCCTACATTTAGATAGCCTGTCATGGCGGTTGGCTCATTCTGATACATGTTTTTTTTCACAGTTACTGCATGTAGTTTGACTGAATCTTGTGTGTATTGCTTGTGTATTGTCATTTGCTGACTTTTAAAAAAACTTCGTAAATCTTTATCTTTTCTTGTAAATCACGCCGCCTTAAGGCGCCATAACCCAGACGACGTCTTTTACGAGAGAAGTTGTAAGATATTGATTTACAAACTTTGTGAAAGTCACCCCGGGACAATATGACCAGCCTAGGAAAAACTGACGAACGAAGTTTTGTGAAAGCGGTCACTAGTAGGCTGACATGCTGCAGTAAAGGATTGCATGCCCATGTGACAGTCCTACTACTCAATTTGTAGCATTTGACGATCATGAAGGGTTTTTTTGGGTGGGGTGGGGTGGGGTGGGGGTGGGGGTGGGGAACTGGGGCCTTTCCTTTGAGACCGTAAGCTGTACAGGCTCAGCAGGTAAATGTATCTCCCTCAGTTACTCTGCTATAATTCTTCAACCTTTTTCGCATGATTGCAAGGTGTTTATTCAAGTATATTCTAAAGGCATTTTTCAATGTTTACTGATAAAATTATACTTTTTGTGAAGCCCTGAAACTGACCAGTCCAACCAATGTAATTTTGTCACTGAAATCAAATTGAAAATGTGCATAAGATGCACTGAAAGTTGCTTTTTCATAAGCGAAAAGGTTGAGGAATTAGGGAAGCATGAGTTTTCTCCCACCATAATGCTGGTCGCCGTCACATAAGTGAAATATTCTTCAGTATGGCAAAAAACACCAATCAAATAAACAAATAAGTAAATAGGGTACCATGAATCTAAATGGAAACCAAAAGTGTCCATCGCCACCCTCAAAAGGTTTGCCAGGCACCTGCCTCACGTGATGGATTTATCCAGGTACATGTACTTTGGTTTCATACACCAGTACTCCATGATATGATCGTAAAATTTTTGAATACAGCTCTAAGAACCAATCAGATAAATACTCTATTCTTCGACCAGGTGGTATTTAAGCATATTTTGACAGCATTTCTCTGCCGAGATTGAAACAGTTATACATTTCCCTGACATGTTTGAGCCGTTGATATTGGCATGTCCAGATAAGATAACACCATGATGGAAAGATTAAGATGGGTGAATGGCCATCAGAGTCGCCCCCAAACATGCGAAATGGTTGAAGAGAGTAAAGCAATGGCTTTCCTCCAATTTGGTACACACATTGAGCTACTTTGGGATGTATGTAAATTCTTAAATATTAAATTGAATGTGCTGAAAGGAAAAAGGAGAATGACTTACTGTAGAACAGAATGAATACGTGTACAGAGCTGTGAAGAGCTATACATTGAAGAATTGTACGTGCTAGCGCAGCATAATGACCCAGAAGCCTTTCACCAGTGCGATCGCTGTGAGTGCAAGTCCAACTTATGCTGGCTGCCTCTCCAGCTGTACGTGGGAAGGTATGCCAGCAACTCGCGGAAGGTCATGGGTTTTCCGCGAGCTCAGCCCGGCTTCCTCTCACCTCTGCCCGGTTCTTCCACCATAATGCTGGCCGCCATCGTATAAGTAAAATATTCTTGAGTACGGCATAAAATACCAATGAAATAAATAAGTGAATTGGAGATGTACATATCAAAGTAGTTTCCACCTGTAAATTTCACCTCAGTTGCATATGCACAAGTGAGGCACATTTGCCTTTCTTTACAGAGCATAAGTCTTCAATTTAATTAATAAAAAAATATATAAATAAAGAATAAGCAAACAAATAAACAAATGTAATATTTTGTTCCCTTGTTTCAGCACACCTGTCCAAGCCCCGGTACCTTACTCCACAAACAGTGCTAAGAACATCTCATCCACTCCACAAACTCAAAGTCAACCCATGTTGTCCATTCCACAATCAACAAATCCACCACAACAACAACATCAACAACAACAACATCAGCATTACTTCACAGACTCCCATTACCCTCCCTTCCTGGAGGATTCACCAGCAGGGGGAGCTGTGCATCGCTGGCAGCATGAACCCCATTCCCATTTGAACGCTGAAGCAGGGAAGCATTATGAAGCGGATGGACTGTATGGCTTGCCAAATGCAGCAGCACAAAGGGAGATGGATCACTGGGAGCAGGGTCAGATGCATCTCCATGGCTACAATACTGTTACGGGTAGGTCAGCAGGACGTCATCTTTACAGCAATCCTGTGATTGGCCAGAGAGAGGAGGCGGAAGGGGGCAATGAGCAAAGTCATGCTGCAGTGGAGGATGCCGACGGCCAGTGGTACCAGCATCACATGCCTAATGGATATTACATTGATAGCTACGACACATTACAACAGCATGAGCACGATGTTTATGCGGCTGAGGCTGCGGGTGCTGAGCAAGTAGTACAACAACAACAACGTAATGGCTATTATGGAGAAATTGCTGACTCTGGTGGACATTTTCCCCCAAACCATCACGGCTACATTCCTTCCCATGATTCCCATGAGCAGCAAAATTATCTTTATTCTCATGACGAACATGAACAACAAGCATACATTCCATCTCATGACCATGGTCTTGAACCCTATGTACAACCCCAGTCTCATGACGCACATGAGCACCAAGGTTATGCACCGTCTCAACCATATGAAACTCAACCAACCAGCTTGGAGTACCAGTTTCACATAGCAGATCCACCTAGTGGCACAACTTACCCAAGGGCAGCAATTCTGGAGAAGCCATTGAAGTCTTCTGATCCTCAGTTTGATAATGGTTACAAAGTGAATTTTAACCAGGAGGCAGACAAAGCTGAGACTGAGAAGCATTCTGGTCCGTTTGATCGCCAGAATCTTGCCATTGATGCAACTGTTGATCAAGGTAAGATTTACTAAAAGTGGAGAGACAAAAATGGGTGGAAAACATGGACACCTAAACATGATGACGTACATGCATTTAAAGGAAAGTCAGAGGAAGTATAATGTCAACATCAACTGAAAGACTGCAGGTGTCTAATTAATAATATGTTTTTTGGTATTTATTTTCGGAATGGGAAAGGAAAATTAAAAAAAAGGAGAAAAAACGAAAGATTCATCAGAACGAGATATCACATTCAGACAACTGTGCGTCACAGCATAAGTGACAAGTTCTTGAGTATGGCAGTGGAACAATGAAGAAAAACGAAGAGAAACATCACCGAATATTCAGCGTGTTTGTTATAAACATTCTGGACATATATAGTGACTGTTGAATGCCTGTTGTAATCCTCTTCTGCTTAAATCCCGTCACGTACAATAATCATCTGGTTTTCAGACCTCTCCACAGACTCCCAGCAGGTCACCCAGCTGAGGATTCTCTACAAAGCTCGAGGGAGGAAGATAGAAGAGCTGTCAGCTGAGTTAGACCAGTGCAAACAAGAGTCTGCCAGAGAGATACGAATATTGAAACATCAGCTGTCCATGGCGCAGGGTACGGATTTGATCTCCTACTGGGGCTGTTTGTGAGCTAAACTATATTTAGGTTGGCGTCTGTCATCTTGGGTTTAAGTTATCATTGGGATAGAGTTTTAAAAGCTGACGTGATTTTATAAGTAGCATTTATTTGCTTCAGTTTTGTATAGGTTCAGCAGTTATTTGAAATTGTTAAGTTGTCAGGAGAACCTTCTTTTTTGTCTACATTTGTTCTTTTTTTTTTTTTTTTTTTTTCAGGATATACAAGGGATATGACTTTGTAGCTGTGAAGCCTCTCTGTTTTAAAATGCAATAAAACTCAAATGTGATTGAAACATATGCATAACCTCACTTTGGCCTTTGCTTTGCTATTACATAAGATAACAAAACATCCTATCTTCTGTAATGTCTTGATCACGGATCATGTGCTTTAAAGTTTTGTCCGTTCCTTGACCACAGGTGACAGAGAAGGTATGGAAACCAGTTTGAAGCAGTGTCAAAACCTCCTACAGTCGTCTCAAGGGGAGGTAACTGAGCTGAGAGCCAAACTCCAGACAGCTGAGGCTCAAATACAGGCTCTCAAGCAGAGCAAGGATGAGGTAGGTGTAACCTGATTTATCATTGTTACCATGACGATGCCAATTTTGCAACCATTAACACCTGTAAGAGGAGGAAAGATCTTTGTGCCAATTTGTAATGGTTCTTTTTTCAGCATTAAGCTTAAATGGGTCTGCTTGGGGTCTACTTTGTGAAAAGAAGCATTAAGCTCTCCTTGGGTCTACTTTGTGAAAAGAAGCATTAAGCTTTCCTTGGGTCTACTTTGTGAAAAGAAGCATTAAGCTTTCCTTGGGTCTGCTTTATGAAAAGAAGCATTAAGCTTTCCTTGGGCCTGCTTTGTGAAAAGAAGCATTAAGCTTTCCTTGGGCCTGCTTTGTGAAAAGAAGCATTAAGCTTTCCTTGGGCCTGCTTTGTGAAAAGAAGCATTAAGCTTTCCTTGGGCCTGCTTTGCGAAAAGAAGCATGCTTTCCTTGGGTCTGCTTTGCGAAAAGAAGCATTAAGCTTTCCTTGGGTCTGCTTTGCGAAAAGAAGCATTAAGCTTTCCTTGGGTCTACTTTGTGAAGCATATTTAATGAACAGTGTCAGTGTTCAGTGAAATGTATATAAATTCCTTCCTCCTCAGGAAAAAAAATTATGCTTAAGATGAGAATTATAGTAACTGACAACACAGTACATTTAGCTTCATGTACTGGAGTTATGCCCCTTGATGTGCCTTAAATTTCAGTGTGGTTTTTATGGCTTAAAACATGGCTTGTGACACACCGTTGATATACTTGAATTCAGTATCTATCCACAAAACACCCTAATCATTATTAACAATGCTGACATTTCTGAGATAAAGATGGGAATAATTTAAGAACTGTGATCCGTTAAATGCTGGCCACAGCTACAGCAGCGTTTGTGCGTTTATCAGGTAAGTAGCATGACACAATATACACTACAACATGATAACTAAAGAAGATTCTTTAATTGGGTGTTTTCGTTTCAGCTCATCAACAAGCTCAGCTCTGCTGAAGCGAACATCGAGGGCTTGAATGAACAGGTGGCACAGCTCGGCAAGTCGGACACTTTAGACAGGGCCCGTGTTCAGCATCAGAGCGTGGTGAACGGTCTCCAGGTGAAATATGACGCCGAGATTCTCTCTCTGAAGGAGAAGCAGGATTCCCTGTATGAGCTGGTCGCTGATAAGGTGGGTCGCTGTGAGTTAAGTCCAGCTCATGCTGGCTACCTCCACAGGGTTATATCCCGGATTCAAAAGTTGTGTCCTGTATCATTTGAGAATTTAAATTTTAAAATTGTAGGCCGGGGTCCAGGGGCCGCCTAGGCCCCGAAAGCTGAAGAAACCGTAACAGTCTCAGAGGCAATATCCTGATATTTTGGGGTAGGAAACTACCTACTGATGCCTTACAAACAAGCAGTGTTTTTACTGAAAAAAATGCAAAAATTTTGGTCACACATACAATAAATGAGCTAAATTTTGCATAAGTCAATGATTCTTGTGCTACTGAAAGTGTTAATTATTACATAAAACATTAACCCTGTCTACAGAAAAAAATATTAATTTCTTGTAAATTTTGTAGAAGTTATTTTTTTTCTGTGGGCTGAGTACTGAGTAGTCCAGTGTTTAATACTGTTTTATGAACCTCAGATCCATTAAGCATAGTTCAGTATGACCCTCAAATAATACTGATTTTAGTAATTCTGTCCTTCAAATAACCTTTGAAGTTAGTAGCAGATTATAAATGTTGGCTGTGGCAGCTCAACAATGTAGGACTTTCTGTCTCCGTCGGACTCGGTATATCAAAGACGTCCACACATGCATCGTTGTCTTGATCCGACGTGTTTGCCTCAAACTCAAAGCTGTGATCGTCACTTTCAACTGCTGTGTCAGTGTTACTTACTGCTTCATTGCGCTTCTTACAAAGCATAGCAAGGGAGGGCTGTTTATTAGCAGTACTGTTCAGTTTGTGTAGATAGCCGCAAGTTGTAGCCTTCCCACGTTTACGTCCACAGCCTTTCCTACTTCCCCCTGAACGTCCCTTCTGGCCCACCATTTCGACATAGCATTCAAAGCGCGCCAAAGCGCTCTCCCTTTCAGAGCATGTAGACTTAGGTATTTTTCATCAAGTACACCTATGCGCGGAGAGTTTAGCAGCGCCGCCAAACGGCCAAACATGCTTTTGGCTGAGGATTTACCACCCCTTACTTCCTAAAGACGAACTTGATTTGTGATGAACGTACGGTGAAACAACGGAAATTTCGAGAAGTTTTGATTTAACCATTTGATTTATTTGAAAAATGATCATTTGATTTTTTAAAAAGTAGTTCATTTGATTTTTTTAAGTGTCCGTTTTACGGACGCTGAGAGACCCTAGATCTAACCCTGCTCCACGGCATTGCGTGGGAAGGTCTGCCAACGACCTGCGGATTTTTGTAGGTTTCCCACCGGGTTCTGCCTGGTTCTTCCGCCGTAATGCTGGCCGCTGTCATATAAGTGAAATATTCTAAAGTAACACCAATCAAATAAATGAATAGCTGGTAGGGTGGGTGGCTTTGAGAAGTATATGTAGCAATAAAAAGTTAAATTTCAGATTGACAAAAATTTTGTAACGAAGCTGTTTGCTGCAAGAATCAGCTGGTACTCTTCTGCTAGGCCAAAGAAAAGTATTTGGATGAGTAGCAGGCCATGGTCATGTTTATTAGTGCTGTTTTGCTTTCAGTGGCTAGGACACAGGAGGTGTGGGTTCAAACCCGGCACTGGGCAGGGATTTTGTAGTTTCCCTCACTCTCACTGTTTGTGTGACCTTGATGACAGTGGTTGGTCATTTACACTCATGTGACCGTTTTTCGCAGCATAACATTGGTTGAGGACCACATGTCGTCTACCAATGTGGTGTACATGCCTGGGTGTCGCAGGCGTGACAAGAGGGAAATTTCATCAGAAACGTGCCAAAGGTGATAATGTGGCATACCCCAGGTGCCACAATGTTTTCTAGCCGTGAAGCTGACCAACTTCATTTGAGTGAGAGATTCTTGAGTATGGTGTTAAACCAATAACCAAATAAATAAATAACAAAGATCTTAAATACAGCATGTGCCTTTTATGAGTAAAATTCCTATGAAACAAGTAAGTATATCATGTAGTTTGTAAGATAATGCCTGAAGATGTTCTTTCCAAACCAGTCGAGGTGTATGTGTATGTTTTGGTACCTTATAGGAGAGAGAGATCAAGTCTCTTCGTCAGCAGTTATCCGAGGTTCAGCATCAGGCGGAGCTGGCTCAGATTTCCCGTGCAGAGACAATCAACAGGCTAACCAAGAGCCTAGAGGAGAGTCAGAGACAGTGCCACTCTCTGCTCGAGTCCTGTGAGTTCTTAAAAACAACAGCAAAAATATATATATATCTAAAAAAACATATTGTAAATGACATAAAATTTTGTTGCGGACAAAAGTACTTAATTTGCCTGATTCTGAGAGTTGATTTTAGAGACAGATTTTAAGATTTGTTTGCAAGAAGGGGATGACATATTACTAAAAAAAAATGTAAGTTTCCATTCCAGACGGAATATTTTGTGACAGTTACATTTACTTGTCTGTAAAAGTGCACTATTTGGGATGGAATTCAGATAATAAAAAGTATATCTGACTGAAGTGGTTTAGTTTTGTTTGTTTGTTTGATTGGTGTTTTATGCCATTCTCAAGAATATTTCACTTATACGACAGCGGCCAGCATTATGGTGGGAGGAAACCGGGCAGAGCCTGGGGGAAACCCACGACCGTCCGCACTTTGCTGGCAGACCTTCCGTACGGCCAGAGAGGAAGCCAGCATGAGCGGGTCTTGAACTCACAGCAAACGCACAGGTGGGAGGCTTCTAGATCATTGCGCTGCGATAGCGCGCTAACCGACTGAGCCACAGAGGCCTCTTGAAGCAGTTTAGAGTTGCAGTGCTCTTGTGGATTTAGACTGCATTTATGACACCAAGCATGGAGCCTTCGATGACTTATTTGTTTTGTTATTGGATCAGATAATCGTTTGTCCAGAGAGGTCGAATGCTCTAATACTTGTGGGGGCACTCCAGATTCCTCCACTTGACCAATATTAAACACCTGTCTGTCTTTGGAATAAGCGAAGAACTCTTGGCATGTTTGTCCAAAGTGTTGGTTTGATTGGGGGACGCTAGGGCAGCATAATGAACCATGTACTTTTCACCAATGCGATTGCTGTGAGCTCAAGCCCAGCTCATTGGCTTCCTCTCCGGCCATATGTGGGACGGTCCGCCAGCAATCTGCGGGTCGTTGTGGGTTTCACCCATGCTCCGCCTCGTTTCCTCCCACCATAATGCTGGCCGACGTCATATAAATGAAATATTCTTGAGTACAGCGATAAATAAATAGATTGAGTTCACAGGCTCAATCCATCTCTCATTGGTTCTGCCGAAATTTTAAGTCAGAAGAGGCGTAAGGTACCTGACAGGGGGTGTTGGTTTTCTTGAACTTGGGATGGCTGTTAACTAGGAGCAAAACTTTTCAAGTGTAGTATTAAACCCTTGTTTAATAAAAATAATTAAATCAAGTGAGAAGAAATGCACATGGCTTGATCATCCCTAGATACATCTTTCATTGTGAACTATAAAATTTTGTTTTTATTTTCACAGCCGTAAATGAAGAGCTAGGAAAGACCAAGGCGCTTCTAAAGCAGAAAACTGCAGCTAAAGAGATGACAGATGAGATGTGCCAGGCCCTGAAGGTAAGGTTTTTAAGTGTAAAGTGAGGAGTTCAAACCCAGGTTGAGTAATTTGTTCTGCTTGCCTGTGTTTTGGGGGTTATCCTGTGTTCATAATGTCAGGATTGCTAGAGACAAAGTGAAATTCCAGTACACTTTTTAGCTTCACAGTTTTTGTCCGGAATCCTGTATTAGTATCGACAAAATGAAGTTTTTTTTTATTAAATTGTTGACCTCCTCATCTTTGTTGCGGGTAACACAACCCTATCACAAAGAATAGGGTCAGTCGGTAGGGAAGTAGATTCTTGTTAAAAAAAATTAACATGAAGAGAAAAATGAAGAAATAAATTCCTTCTGAAGCTAAATAAAAACTTTAAAGTGGGCTCTTTTTTGGAGGGTCAGTTGGGTTACCCGCAACAAACATATGTTTAATCATGGCCCCAGTGTTCCTGCATTGACGATATTACATATGTATAACATTAACCTTGTCTTGTTCAAGGGCAAAGGGGGGAGTGTTATAGCATTATGGGATACATCAGCTAAACCTGTTTTTTCTTTTCCTTAAAATTTTGTCAAATTTAGATGCATTTGAACTATTATAATTCAGATATGTGATGAGTGTTTTTGTGAGAAAATATTGTATGTTTGGTGTGTTTGGTGAAGGCGACTTCTATTTACAAGTTGTATTGGCCATTCCCTTGTAAAGGGAAATGCCATTCAAAAATGGCAAAAATTTTTTCCATTCAGGTAGTTCATTATCGTTATACATCCATATGTCTTAGTTTTGACAGTACCTGATTTTTCTTTTCACAGGAGGAATTAGTGGATCTACGAGAACAATTAAGTATGTTTGAGTCTGCATCAAGTCTCGGCTTGTTCTCCACCATTTCTTCCTCCAAATCTAAAGAGCTGCATAATGACTCCATGACAGATCTGGGCATCAAGAAGACATTGGACTTCAAAACCCCAGAATCTGTGTCCAGGTATTTGGTATAAAACCCCAGAATCTGTGTCCAGGTATTTAGTTTAAAACCCCAGAATTTGTGTCCAGGTATTTAGTATAAAACCCCAGATTTTGCATCCAGGTATTTAGTATAAAACCCCAGAATCTGTGTCCAGGTATAAAGTCTGAATGAGTTGATTCATGTTTTTGACAGTGAGGTACCTTTCAGCACAGTGGCGACTCGGGCCCAAGTCAAACCGACCATTGTTCTTCTGTAACACATGAGAACTAAGTTACCAGTTTGCCCACAAATCCTCATTGCACAAGCGGGAATGAACAATGACTACACAGCTTGGGACTGAGTTGCTTTAAGCAGAAAAGGATCCCTATTTATTCTCACTGCTAAGTGACCATAAAAAGTGGTCATTTACCCTGGTGTGACTGTTTGTTTCTCACCAATGTGATGTGCATATCTGCATCACATAACATGTGCGGGAAAGTTTTGTCAGTAACTTGCCACAGGTTGGTGATTTACCATGGCATTCTGGTTTCCTTCAAAGTAATACTGGTCATCGTTGTATGGCTGTAATACTCTTGAGTATGGCTTAAAACATAAATCAATCACATTTAGGATAAACAAGCAGTAAAGTTAGCACTTTAACTGCCAGCTCATAAAATTGGAATTCTTGAAATAAATTCACAAAGAAATGAATAGTAACCATCTGCTTGATGTGAGTGATTTATATGGGGTTTTGGGCTTCTATGTTTAACTTCTAGAAAAAAGAAAGAAAGAAAACTTCATTGAATGCTGATGGATAAGTGATGTATTCTTGGGTAACATGTTAATGCATATAATCAATTTATCAATCAATCAGTGAATCTGTTTTAATAACCATCAGGTCAGCTGCGGCAGATGTCCCGGACGATTACGTGGACAAACTCAAAATGGAGCTGGAGCGCTGCCTAATGAGCAACAAGACAAAGCGCTCCCAAGTCGCCAAACTGCAGACAGAGCTAAGGGCCGCAAAAACAGATCTCGACGACCTGTCATCCAGGTGTGATAGGGCAGAGAAAAGTGCAGAGGAACTCAAGGTTAGGGGTTACCTTAGAATTGCTAAATGGTTGGGAATTTGTTGCAGCTCTTGACATGCAGTATCTAACAGTTTCTTGTAGTCGTGTTAGAAAATGTCAAAATCGCTGCACGGGTAAACAGCTTTTAGGCTGCATTGGTCTCTTACTCAGTTTGAGCAGTGTAATGACTCAGGTGCTTGTCACCAATGCAAGCACTGTGACACAGTTCAAGCCCAGGTCACGCTGGGATCCTCTCCGCTCGTACATGTAAGTGGGGATATCCACAGGGTCCTGTTTCTGCTGCATTTCCTCCCTCCATAATGCTGGCTGTTGTAGTGAAAATGAAATATTTTTGTGTACTGCAAAAAAACAGCAATCAATTAAATAAATAAATAACCAGTTTGGCATTAAGCATGCTGTTCTTTTGTTCTCAACTATCCATGTGTCAGGAGATTTGGAGATCTATTTTCATTTATTAACATTCCAGATTAAAGTGAAAAATTATGAAGATGAGTTTAGTCCTGGAGAAGGTGACAAAGTCTCAGTTGTGGAGAAACGCCTCCGGAAAGAAATAGAAAATCTGAAAATTGACAAAGATGCGTTGTTGGTGGAGACACAGGTATGATGTCATTACGCCTATTGTTGGTTTTTTTTTACATATATTAACAAATACCCATTTAGATATATGCAACTCTTGTAGTTTATATCGATGTTTTATTAATTTAATGTTGAATATTTGACATGATTTGGTAAATAGGGAGCAGCCTGTAGGTGGACACCTGGCTGTAGGTGTTCAATCATTAAGTCCAGCTCATGCTGGCTTCCTCTCTGGTCGTACATGGGAAGGCCTGTCAGCAACATGCGGATGGTCGTTGGTTTCCCTCGGGCATTGCCCAGTTCTTCCCACTGTAATGTTGGCCGCCTTTGTGTAAGTGAAATATTCTTGAGTACGGCATAAAACATGAATCAAATAGACAAGTAAATAAATGAATTCAATCATTAAAAACATGAGGGGCAGGTTCAGACCTGGGTTTTGACATGGTGTTAGTCTATGTGTGAAGACCATTTGTCTCCCACCAATATGATGTAGATATCTGTACATCACATGTGAGGAAGTTTGTTGGTAACTGGCCAAAGGTAGGTGGTTTTAAACCTGCAGGCACTCTGACTCTCTCCACCCTTAAAGCTGATTACCTTTGTTTACGGGTAGGTTTAAGTGAAAAATTCTTGAACGAGGAATTAAATCACAAACAGGCACTAAATCAAACAGAAGAAAAGTTCAGAAGATTTGAAAAATGGGATTGAGAGGCCTTGAAGTCAAGGCCATCATTAAAGAGATATTTGTTGTGTGCAACCCCACCCAACCCAACTGGTTTAGGTGGAATATCTTTTTTTATTCTCCCCATGTTAATTTCTCTAAAGTCCTTGTCTATCTCATTAGCAAGAATTAAAAATAAAATATTTCCCAACCAGCTGACCCTATTTTTGTGATACGGTTGTGTTACCAGCAAAAAAATTTTTTAAGGATGGCCTGGTTTGTTGCAGGACTTGAAGCATCGCCTGGAAGAGGTGGCAACCAGTGAAGAGAAGGTTAATGAGATAAACCGTGAGCTGAGCGCAGAAATCTCTCAGATGATTCGGGATTACGACTACGACAAGAGAGAGGGCCTGGACAAGTAAGCAACTAGCCTGGAAATAAGGGCCTGACATTTTTGAAAACGCCCCCGTTTTTGAAAGTGGTTTGACCCCAGTGACCTTTGTCCAGTAATATTTAACTTGGACAACATGGTCATACTACTTCGACCAAGGGGGGTGGTTTTAAAAATATCTGGCACCTATCTGCAGGCTTGAAGCGACAAGCTCATTTAGAGAATGTAGAGAATATCTTGCTAAATTTTGCAAATTTAGTTTTCATTCTTGATTGGATACAGAGTGAATCTGCACTCAGATTTATATTATTTATGTTATTTATTTGATCGGTGTTTTACACTGTACTCAAGAATATTTCAGAATTTTTTTAAGATGGAAAAATGATTGAAGCAGGGAAGACAGCAATAAATCAGAATCAGTGAAATTGTTCAATAGATCTACGCAAAACCTTTAAATAAATCAGACTGGTTTTTGAACTTTGCCTGAGGTTACTCCAAGTGAACCAGCACACAAAATTTTATGAAATTGAGACAGTATTTGGGCCAGTTATTCCATGGAAAACAAAGCATTACAGGTAAATCCCAAATTAATATCTTGACTGGCATTCATGGAAGCTGGGGATGAAAATTATCCCAACTTGTGGGCCTGAAAGGATTTCTTTCATGTGACCGAACCAAAACAGAATGCCTTAAAGTGACCTAAAATTTGCTCTTTTTTTCATGATTCGGAAAAAGTTCTGTTGATTTTAGAAAGGTGTTTTGATGTGTGTTTGGGAGACAGGATGATATCCGGCTGGAAATGTGTGAGGTCCAGCATGAAAAATAATATTTTATGACTACTTTGCTTCTGGAGATGCCCCTTTTTTGGATGAAATGTTAGGTCAGTCAGGGAACTTTCAAAAACACAGATTAACTGGCGTCTGTCATCCCAAGAGAAATCCCATAGATGAATCATGTCTTGTACGCTTCTCCTATCAGATGTCATGAGGCCTACATGCATATGGTGGAGGATGCTAAATCACGGGTTAGACAGGAAATGACCTCTGCTGCAGAGAGTGAGAAACAGGCTCTTGTGGAGAAATACGAGAGCGAACTGGTCATTGTCAGGTAAGATAAGTGTAGACAAAGTATCTTGTAATTCTACTGGCACCACACAAAGCTTCTGGTAAGGTACTGTATTTGACCTAAAAACGTTTGGAAAGTCCTATTTAATAATTTGTCTGGCAATAAGAATAGTAAACATTTGATAACAGAAGGTGAAGGCTGGAGAGTTCCAGTTCAAAGGGAGACAATCCCTTTTGACTAGAATTAGTCAAATAACTGTTGTTGACAGGGAGGAGCTACGCGGAGCGTGGAAGTATTTAGAATTAGTCAAATAAATGGATGAACTGTAGTTGACAGGAAAGAGCTGTGCGGAGCATGGAAGTGTTTAGAATTAGTCCACTAACCGAGTGAACTGTTGTTGACAGGGACGAGCTACATGGAGGGTCGAAGTGTTTAGAGCTAGTCAGATAAGTGGATAAACTGTTGTTGACAGGAATGAGCTGCAGGGAGCGTGGAAGCGTTTAGAATTAGTCAAATAAATGAATGAACTGCAGTTGACAGGGATGAGCTGTGCAGAGCATGGAAGCGTTTAGAACTTGTCAAATGTACAAGTGAGCTGTTGTTGACAATGATGAGCTATTCATAGTGTGGAAGTGTTTTCAGTTAGTCAAATAAAACAGGTGAACTGTTGTTGGCAGGAATGAGCTGCAAAGAGGGTGGAAGCATGTAGAATTAGTCAAATAACTGCGTAAACAGTGGAAGCATTTAGAATTGGTGAGATAAATGGGTGAACTGTTGTTGACGGATGGGTTAAACGGAGCGTGGAAGTTTTTAGAATTAATGAAATAACTGCATGATCTGTTGTTGGCTGGGATGGGCTGCGCAGAGTGTGAAAGCATTTAGAATTAGTGAAATAACCGTGAGAACTGTTGTTGACAGGGATGAGCTGCGAGGAGTGTGGAAGGAAGTGGACACAGCCAAGGAGCTGTATATCAAACTGTCTGAGGAGAAGACGCAGCTGGAGATTCAACTCAGGGAGGAGTTCCAGGTTGAAATGGAGGTCGAAATAGAGAAGGTAACAGTTAGAAAATTCTTTCTTGTGGGTAGGATATTCCTGTCCCAAAAGCTAGGGTCTGACCTGAAAACATTTTTTTTATATGAATGGTAACCACAGTGTGTATAGCCATTTGATGTGTAAAGCCAATAACTACACCTCAAGGTAGGTGCAGTTGTGTTTGTATTTTACCTCCTTTGAATTGCTCTGTCTTACAGTTACAAATTAACCATTTCAGGTTACAAGTCGCCTGTTACAGGAGAAACAGGAGGAACTTGAGAAACTGAGAAAGGAACTGGAATCGGAAAACAAGGCAGCCCTTGAGGCTGAAGCTAAGGAGGCCTGGCTGAGAGAACAGGGAGAGATTTGGCAGCAGAGAATACAAGCAGAGGTAAAGTTTCACTCGTGAGAGTTCAGTCATTACAGGTGTGACAATGTTCAGTGGCGTATCGTTGTTTTGATTCATTTCAGTATTTGTTAAGTTGATTTTTGGTGCATGTATTTTCTTTATTGACATATTAAGGAGCGTGTGATGTCACGGCCATGTTGTTTGCCATAGTGTCACTGGGACTGGGCGGGGTGTCACATCTGTAATCAGTATGTGACTGACTGCGGTGTCAGGTCTGGTGTCATCTGTTGTACACTTCAGTGAACTAACACCATAAATGTACATGTATACATTTGCAGCTACGTAGAAAACAAAGAAAACAAATTACATGTAACCATCAGTGTAAAAAATGGCCCTCAGGTATGGTCATGGGTATAGAATATTTGTAAACCTAACCGCATGACGTCAGAGGTCAGTTGGGTGCAGTGGTTGTCTCTCACCATTCCGGTTTCAACCACACGTGATCTAGGTGTCAGTCCTGGGTCGGTCATACCAAAGATTTTAAAAATGGTACTTGTTGCTGCCTCGCTTGGTGCATAGCACTGAGAGAGGTGAAATCAAGGAAACAGGACTGTTCATCCTGGTGTCAGTATAATGTGACTGGGTAGGATGTGTCAGTATAATGTGACTGGGTAGGATGTGTCAGTGTAATGTGACTGGGTAGGATGTGTCAGTGTAATGTGACTGGGTAGGATGTGTCAGTATAATGTGACTGGGTAGGATGTGTCAGTGTAATGTGACTGGGTGGGGTGTTCTATTTGGTGGCTGCAGCTCAAGTTGAAATTTCATGAGTATGGCATTAAACAGCAATCAAGCACATAAATAAACAAATGTTTCTTCAAAATGAAGCAGCAAAGGCCCTTATTAACGTTCAACAAAGCCACACTCTTTCACAATTTGCCAATCTGTTGAATATTCAGGTGGAGAAGGCCAGAGCTGATTGGCTGACGGAGCAGTCATCCTCCCTGCAGGACACCATAGACTCTGCCATACATGCAGCAGAGGTAGAGTGGAGGACACTGCAGGAAGTTGACACGGAGAGGGAGATCAAGGAGCGGATAACTGAGGGTGAGGAGCTTCAGCTACTTGGTTGATATGTTTTGTTTGTGAAGACAGTTTTGTTTCTGTAATTATGACATCTTGCTAACGAAGTAACAAACAACCTTATAAATTTAATACCTTAATAACTGGAGGGGCATGAAATATGTAATAAATATCTCAGGTGGTAACTTTCTACGTAATATATTGTAATGTAAGTGCTGTCAAAGTATGAAATCACCTGTAATTTCATGAAATTTTTCTGCAGGTTGTTGAAAACTGGTCAAATGTTAAATTATATTTTTGTGCAGTAAATCACATATACATGTAACTTCATATGATTTCAACAGTTAAAGTAACACACTTTTTGTACCTCAGTTCATATAGCAGTGCGATATGATGTTGAGAAATTCCATGAAGTCATAATTGACCACTGTAATATGGACAAAATTAACTAAGTTTTATTTCTGACCGGCCTTATGTGCCAGCAACCTGCAGATGATTGTGGGTCTCCACCGGGCTTTGCCTGGTTTCCTTCCACCATAATACTGGTTACCGTCGTATAAGTGAAATATTCTTGAGTACGTCGTAAAACACCAATCAAATAAATAAATAAATAAATTTCAGACTGTTATATGTGTCCTTGTTTTATATATTGTACATATTACAAGCATTGATGGCTTTGGTGAATGCTTGGCAAATAGACATAGAATAAAGTTTACAGAAAGCTTTAAACTTGATTTTTGCATTTTTGCATTTCAGTTGAAGAAAGGCTGGTATCTGAAAAAAAGGCAGCTATAGAGCTAGAAGTGAAATCTCGCCTGGAGGAAGAAAGAAAAAAGTGGACAGAATTACTGGAGAAGGAAAAATCAGATGTCTGCAAGGAAAGAGCTAGGGTGAAGGAGTGGCTTGACGAAAAGGCCCAACTGTGTGAAGAAAATTCCAAACTGCAGAAAGACATCGACAGCTTGAAGAGAGCTCATGCAAAAGTTGAACAAGACCTGAAAACAGACATATCGAGACTGAAACATGAGTTGTCAGAGTTCGAAAGCGACTCGCAGAATTTACAAGAGGAGAAGAAAGCGCTTCAGGAAACGTTGCGAAAGGAATTTTCTGATATGCAGCAAGAAATGAACAATCTGTTGTCAGAGAAGAGCAAGCTTCAGGCCTCAACCTTGGTAGAACTGGATAAGTTGCGACTTGAAAATGTTCGTTTGCTGGAAGAAAAAGAGAAATTGATGGCAGCGGCCAAGGCCGAGTTGGAGGCCAAAGTGAAGATGGTAGTCAAGGAAGCAGAGGAGAAGTTCAGACAGGAACTGGAAAAAACTGTGTCCATGGACAAAGACAGGCAGCAGATCTCGGAATCTGTGATACAAGAAAGAGTTGAGAAACAGGTAAACTTTTTGACAGAAGAAAGTTGAAAGAAGAAACTGTGTACAGGAACTAATGTTGAATTTTATACCAGAGAGACAGTGGAGAAACATGTAAGGTTTGCATGGAAAATGGTCGAGAAACAGGTAAAGTTTATACTGGAGAGGGTTGTGAAATAGGTAAAGTTTGTACTGGAGAGGGTTGTGAAATAGATACAGTTTGGACTGGAGAGGGTTGTGAAATAGATAAAGTTTGTACTGGAGAGGGTTGTCAAATAGATAAAATCTGTACTGGAGAGGGTGGGTTAGGTGAAGTTTGTTGTGGAGAGGGTGGGTTAGGTGAAGTTTGTTGTGGAGAGGGTTGTGAAATAGGTAAAGTTTGTAGTGGAGAAGGTTGTGAAATAGGTAAAGTTTGTAGTGGAGAGGGTTGTGAAATAGGTAAAGTGTGTACTGGAGAGGGTTGTGAAATAGGTAAAGTTTGTACTGGAGAGGGTTGTGAAATAGGTAAAGTTTGTACTGGAGAGGGTTGTGAAATAGGTAAAGTTTGTACTGGAGAGGGTTGTGAAATAGGTAAAGTTTGTACTGGAGAGGGTGGGTTAGGTGAAAATTGTCCTGGACAGGGTGGGTTAGGTAAAGTTTGTACTGGAGAGGATGGATTGGGTAAAGTTTGTACTGGAGCGGGTTATTGATTAGATAAGGTTTACACTGGAGAGGGTTGAGAAACAGGCCAAGTTTGTACTGGAGAGGGTTATGGATTAGATAAGGTTTACACTCGAGAGGGTTGAGAAACAGGCCAAGTTTGTACAGGGGAGGGTTATGGATTAGATAAGGTTTACACTCGAGAGGGTTGAGAAACAGGCCAAGTTTGTACTGGAGAGGGTTATGGATTAGATAAGGTTTACACTGGAGAGGGTTGAGAAAGAGGCCAGGTTTGTACAGGAGAGAGTAATGAATTAGGTAAGGTTTACACTGGAGAGGGTTGAGAAAGAGGCCAGGTTTGTACAGGAGAGAGTAATGAATTAGGTAAGGTTTACACTGGAGAGGGTTGAGAAAGAGGCCAGGTTTGTACAGGAGAGAGTAATGAATTATGTAAGGTTTACACTGGAGAGGGTTGAGAAAGAGGCCAGGTTTGTACAGGAGAGAGTAATGAATTAGGTAAGGTTTATATTGGAGAGGGTTGAGAAAGAGGCCAGGTTTGTACAGGAGATAGTAACGAATTAGGTCAGGTTTACACTGGAGAGGGTTGAGAAAGAGGCCAGGTTTGTACAGGAGAGAGTAATGAATTAGGTAAGGTAGGTAAGGTTTACACTGGAGAGGGTTGAGAAAGAGGCCAGGTTTGTACAGGAGAGAGTAATGAATTAGGTAAGGTTTACACTGGAGAGGGTTGAGAAAGAGGCCAGGTTTGTACAGGAGAGAGTAATGAATTATGTAAGGTTTACACTGGAGAGGGTTGAGAAAGAGGCCAGGTTTGTACAGGAGAGAGTAATGAATTAGGTAAGGTTTATATTGGAGAGGGTTGAGAAAGAGGCCAGGTTTGTACAGGAGATAGTAACGAATTAGGTCAGGTTTACACTGGAGAGGGTTGAGAAAGAGGCCAGGTTTGTACAGGAGAGAGTAATGAATTAGGTAAGGTAGGTAAGGTTTACACTGGAGAGGGTTGAGAAACAGGCCAAGTTTGTACAGGGGAGGGTTGTGGATTAGGTAAGGTTTACACTGTAGTTGATACAGGAGAGGTGGTTGAGAGGAACAGGTTAAATTTGCACTGGAGAAGGTTATGAAAATTGTAAATCTGATGTGTATTGAATTTATACATTGAATCTTCATATGTGTACATATGGTATTCAAGAGAAGAAGAGGCGCACGTGCTGAGGAGTTAACTTATTTTGGGGGAGAGGGGTGAGGTCTTCTGACTGTGGGAACTTGATGAAGAGCCACCAATAGCCACAACAAATTTTCAGTTTCAGTAGACGGAAGCTTTGAAGCTTTGTCACAGACTGGTCGTTTCTCAAATCAACCAGGTATAACTTATGTCTGTTAACGGAACTAAACCGTTCAAAGCACGGATGTAGAGGCCCCAATTTTTTTGCTTTCGTAATACTAATTAGCAACTTCTAAATCTTATCACCAGCTCCTCAGAAAGAAAAAAAATTAAACCTTGCAGCAAAGACTGTGTATCTGTGAGTCCGGGGATTACAACATGTCACTTCTTGACAGGTAATTTGCATAAGAATGTCACTGGGCGTGGCTGCGGGAAATATCCACGCCTATGAGTTCAGTCTATGGGAAATTCTTGTGTTACATATAAAGATTAAATTGTATGTTACCACTGGATTTTGCGGTGTTTGTAGAGTGCAGGTTTGTGCAAAAATGGAACTCTGTCGCTGCTCACATGAACGTTATGAAGTTACAAACCAACGAGTTAAATGTACAGGTGACCAGTCAATAAATCTTGCCGCCAAAATTTATGTCTCAGCCATCAAAATACCTATTTCTTATACAGTGACAGTTGAGGGTTTGACAAGTGTCAGTTGTAAAAGCACAGACGGCATATTTTTGTGTGTATACAACATTTAAGAATACAGGTTTACGGAGGAACAAGCATCGGCAACATTTTATGCCGATAGTGACGAATTTATTATTAAATAGCAGTTGATTAACACTGTGTACATGTGCATGTACCTGTTTTTGACTGGTGGGGAAAAATCGGCTGATGTTCAACGGATTCACTGTCGAGAAAATTACGACTGTGCTCCGAATCATTCAGCTAAATTATCCTGCCATCAGTCAGTGATAATGTGATGTAAATTCATTAATTCCAGAAGTGCAGTTAAGTCAGTGTATTGCAAATGTAATGAAATGGATTTCTGTGGGTAAAATCACCCATGAAGAAGGCAAAAGCCAGTGCGCTTACTGTAAAATATTTAAGCCGCGTATCAGGCCCCAAAATCGTGGCAGCAAGGTGTTCAGTTCAGGCGATCGTCATGAACTGTTTTAATATAAGGCTTTTTAAGGTTAAAATTTTTAAGCAAGCCGTTCACCGTGGTGACAGCAAGTTCATAAATATGTCATTTTTATCGGTTGATTTCAGAAAATTCAACTGTGTATGCATGATTTTGTGAGATCTTACGTAAACAGAAGGGTATTGCGTTTCCAGTAAAATACGGAGGTAATTGAAGCAGCAGAAAACGGATGACAAGCCAATTCCGGCTGCTCTCCTATGTCATTATTTATTTAGTGATTTAGTGACCCTCTAGTATTTGTGTGGACAATCCTATCCGTCATTTGGTCATGTTGTGAAATACCAGTACGCTGACCGTTGTTCAGTGAAGTGTGAGTGTGTTGAGCAGTTTTGTCAGAACACTCCTCCCACCCCACTAGTACCCAGCTGTGATCAATTAGCAATAATAACAACTAGTTGCAAGGTTAAGCTTTCCGTCATAAATGGTATTTGTAAATGATATACCAGAACTTTCAGGTGAGATGGTGAACAGGTGACATTTATACGGATATATCTGAAGTACAGTGAGATTACCTTGACATATAGAGCTCTCCTAGATATTTTATCTTGGTATAAATTACCTACTTTATGCTAGATTATCCCACTTATTTACTTATTTGGAATCCCTCAAACGATTTGTCTGTCGTCACCATCTAATGCAATCATTCGTGTAATCTGTCAGAGTTTGTCTCTTTTCACCGTCTCCTTCCATTGTTCGTGTATTTTGAGCTGTGCATTTATTCGGGAATAAAATTACTTCATTTTCTTGTTGGACACCAAACAGTGAATTATATAGCAATGTTTGTCAACCAGTTGGAGTGAAAAAATGCGCATTCGGGTACGTAGAAAAGAGTTATCACCACCTTGAAATAACCTACAGATTGCATTGCCTTTCAGGCTATTTAACTTGTCGTAGTTTCACGCAACAAAAACTTGCATTATTTTGTGCAATCTGACACCTAACAAGGGAGGTAATTCAATGCAGGTCAGTTGGGTCACAGTGAGTTCAAATCCAGCTTATGCTTTTTTCCCCACTGGCCTCATGTGGGAAGCTCTGCTAGTGCATTGCAGGTACTTTTCCGACCACAATGCTGGCCGCCATTGTATAAGTGAAACATTCTTGAGTATGTTTGCTAGAACACCAATCAGATAAATAAATACCTCTATTAAACAGGGTGACCTGGGTTCAGATCAGAAAGGAAACAAATAAATGTATGTGTTTATCATAGGATTGCTATTGCCTTTAAGAATTTCCCTTGCAACAAAAACCATCAGCTATTAATTGCAAAGTTATTGTATCAATACATACACATATGGAGCTGGTGAGCTTCATATTGTGGTTGTAGTTAGATTTTGGCAGAACTCACACCTGTTAATCAGTGTGTGTGTTGTCTTTGTGTGCTCCAGGTGTCTGAGGCCCTGGAGAAGGCTCAGAAGTCCTGGCAAACAGAGGAGGATGTGAACAGGGCTACAGCTGTGTACGAGGCCCAGGAGGGTGTGAGGGGTGAGCTGGAGGCTCGGCACAAGGCAGAGATAGCAGTTATAAGAGAGGTAATTAATTAGATAGTGTTTGTTCACACTTAGTAGGTGCCTTGCTTGGCTCACTGAAGCTATAAGGCCCTTAACCAGCGAGGTCAATAAAGCAAGCCTGCAAATAGATGCCTGACATTTTTAAAAACACCCTTGTGAATGTTGTTTGTAACATGGAAAACATGGTGCTACCACTTTGTCTACACGTGTGGCAGGTGTCTGATTCAGCAGTGTGTGAGAACAGAACTGGAAGCAGATATTGCCATCATGAAAGAAGTGATAAATACTACAGCTGCACTATTTGTCCAAAAAAAAAAAAAAAGAAAAAATCAGTCTTCTGACTGTTTTTATATTTTATGATGACCACTGACCATGTGAGATTTGCTGTAGTAGATCTGATTTTGTTGACAGGAAAGCAGCAAATGGCAAGCTGAGGTAGACAGACTGAGAACAGAGGTGTCTAGTCAGGTAGAGAGATGGTCAGCAGAAAGGGAGACAATCCTTCAAGAGAAAGATGCTGAGCGCAAACGCTGCGTCGAGGAGATTCAAGCGCAGTGTGAGCAGGACATCAAGCAGTTCATGGAGAACCACCAGCATACGCTCACCAGCGCTCTGAAATCAGCGCGTCAGCAGCAGACGGCGGAAAAGGTGAGTGGAGCCTTTAGAAGGGGAAAATGTCAGGGCTAACTTTCACGAAACTTCGTAAATCAAACTTCAAAACCCCTTGTAAATTCTCTCGTAAATCACATTGCCTTATGGTGATATAACTAGAGGAGATCTTCATGAGAAAGATTATGAAAAAGGTGACGTACAAAGTTTTATGACAGTGGGTCAAAGACTTTCATCTTGATTCCGTGAAATTTGGCTGGAAGCATCCTATTACTTTGGGAGACTGCCTCAGTTGCCTGGTGGTAAGGACGTCCGGCTTGAGGTTGAGAGATCTGGGATCAATCCCGGGTGGGGTCGTAACAAAGACTGAAAATTGTACTTCTTGCTACTTCGCTTAGTGGTCAGCACTGAGAGGTTAGAGGAAGGAAACAGGACTGGTCGGCCCAGGGTCGGCATAATGTGACTGGGTGGGGTGTCATGTCGGGTGTCACATCTGGTGTCCTCTGGATGATGTTCCAGTGGTGGCAACATTTTGGCTCTGTGGACCCATTTTGGCTACACAAAGACACAGTGATATACGTTCCAAGGACTCGTCGTCGTTGTATGACTGAAAAAGTGTTGATGTAAAAATCCAAACATACATACTTATATATCGCTGTGGGCGTCATGTGAACACATACATTCCATGAACCAGCTAATACTGAGTTGTTCCTGACATTCATGAATGCCTTGAACAAGATTTGGAGGGGCCTGGCCGTCTCATTCGGGCATTGTTGACCAGTTTCAGAAACACTGCATCATCTAAAAGCCCAGACTGACATTCCAAATATGGTCATCTTGATTTTTTTTTTTTTTGCTGTGAATAAAATGCAAATAAAGATGGCGGTCCTAGGAGTGACTTGGACCGTATAGAACATATATGGATATACGTGTCCTTCTCATGCATTGATACTTATATTTCAGTATTTGATAGGGAAATATAACAGTCTCGATGGCAATTAACAGCAAAAGCAAACTGGTGCCAGCAGTGTGCTTCAATTCTTCAATATGATCCAAAAGTCCCATTGTCTGAAAAAATAATCCATGAGAGCAAAATTAACTATTAATCAAAAACACAAACGATTTATAAAACCAGGAATCAAACTGATTTAAGACTTAGATTTTTCTCAGAATTTATAGGTAATTTAAACCCACACAAGTGACTTCAGAGAACACAAATTTGGAAGCGACCTCAAACTATATCATGATGACCTATTTTCAAACATGTGCATGGTCCCTGACAAAAAAAGATGAAAACAGAAAGAACTGTTTAAACTAAAAATTTTCTTTTCTGTCAACAGCAACGTTTTGAGCAAGAAATCAAAGATCTCAAGACCAGAGAACAACAGCTACTGGGCTCCCTAAGGTCAACTCCTAATACCTCTGAGAACTCTGAAGGAAGAGCTCTCTCAGAAGTGGAGACAACTCCAGGGTCACTATCCACCAGCTGTGGTAATTGTGAACAGTTGGAGAAGGAACTGAAATCCCTTAAGGACATAGACAATTTGGAACAAATGCGTGAAGAGAAAGAACAAGTGAAGGAAAAGCTGACGAAGTACAACAGCCAGGTGAAGAAACTTCTCCAGGATCGTCAGAAGCTACAGGTGTCACTGCAGAATCTACAACAACGACGACAGCTGGAAGAGCAGCACTTAAAGCTGAAAGAGAAGCAAGCTTCGTCTGGTGACGATTCCAATGCGTCTGACCAGTCAGAACCAAGATTGCGTTCCGAGGAGGGGCTAAATGCTCAGCTCCAGAAAACTGAAGCTCTGGTGCGTGAACTGGAAGAAAAAAGAGTGTCGGAACTCAAAGAACTCAGGTCATCTTTGGAGGCAGAACATTCAGCTGCCATGGAAACCATGAGAAAGAAAATTTTGGAGCTCAGAAAAACTCACTCCGTTGAGCTGGACAAAGTGCGCAGGAAGTTTTTAGACGAAAAACAGGAATTGACGGGGAAGATAGAAAAATTAAAATCTCGATGTTCAACAAGCACTCCAGTTCAGGTGAGAGAATGGCAGCTGAAACGAAACTAATCCTTTGAATCAGTCTAACAGATCGTTTTCGAAGACCAAAAGCATGACTGGTCCATGACCTGTAAGTAACATGGCACCCTGGAGAAAGTATGAAGAAGGCTGCAGTGCTGCTGTCGCCAGTTGCAGAGTCTAAAGTTTGTTGAATGTCATTTGTCTTCATGGTGACACATTTTGTTTGTTAGTCACTTGCCAAAAGTCAGTGGTTTACCATTTGCATTCTGGCTTCTTCCACTCCCTAAAACCAAGTACCTTCAACCGGCTGTGTTGAAAGAAGAGTTGAATTAAATCAGTGAACATATGTGTTTGAATCCAGCTAAGATAAGTTGTTTGTAACCAGCACAAAAACATTTGTTGACAAACTTGTTTGCATGGTGCTTGCCAGATAAATAATCAAGCAAATTAGTCATTATGATATGTTTGTTTCTCCATTCAAAGTTTCAATGGCTTTTTACATGTTTTACTTCAATAGAAATTGCTCTCTAGCCTCAAATATTCAGTATCCTCAGCATAAGCTATCTAATTTTGTTGTTCAACGTGCAAGCACAATGCCCTATTTGCTTTACATTTAGGTATGGTGGGCTCTGTGTCAGCTCTATTCCTAAAATATCAGGAGTTCTGTAATCTGATATTCACACCAGCCATCCACATGTCTGTTTGTCTTTGTGTGTTCAGACAGAGACCTCTGAAGCAGAGAAGAGTGCTATCCTGGAGGTTAGAGCACATTACATCGATGCAGTTGCCAAAATCAGAGGTAAGACAACACAAGAGACAGAGTGACTTGGTCAAAATGTCTCTGTCTCTGCGGTGCATTGACCCAGGAACCTCTTACTAATGCAGTGACTGTGTGTTCGAGTCCAGTTCATGCTGGCTTTCTCATCGGTCATATGTGGGAAGGTCTGCCAGCAATCTGCACATGGTTGTGGGTTACCCCTTGGCTTTGCTCGGTTTCTTCCCAAAAGTGAAATATTCTTGGGTAGGGCATAAGACCCCAATTAAATCAATTGAATAAAACACATCACCAAACGATTTGGCCGTGTTGTACATGATGGCATAATATGTGACCAACTTTAACTAGCTTGACTTTCATGTACACACGCTTAAGAATTAAGACTGACTTAATTTATAAAGGTTGGGTATCTAATAAATGAATCAGGATTCCTTGTTGCTGGTTTAAATTTTGTGTATCGGCATGTATGTACATATCCTTAAATGTAGAATAATTTTCCAAAGGGTTTGTACGGTTTCTCTGTAAGGCGCTTACAGTAGAGTTGAGAAATTAAGATGTCAGCATTAAAAAGCATTAAAAAAGAAAAAAAGATGAGCAGTATTCGAATAATTTCTTTCAAGACATTACACTTAATCTTTTTTTTTTTTTTCACAGAGGATGTTATGAAGCATGTCACAGAAACAAATTTAAGGGCTGCTGAGAAAATTAAGGAGGAACTGGCCCGGGGGAGGAGCTCTCTAGTGTTGGAAGTGAAAACAACATGTCTTCAAATTATTCGCAATATACTGGATAAAAGCAGATTGGGGTGAGTACTTTTACCTGGTACAGTCATGTAAGTGTCTGGGGCTGATCTGAGACTTATTTCTAAGCATTTAATGAGTTAAGATGCATCCTGGTTTGTGTTCAGGTTTTGCAGATGAAATAACTGAGTTGATTCAGGTATATTTCAGACTTTTTGGGTAGAATTTCAGGTTTCATCACGTCTTGTTTACTACCTTGGTATTTATGTTGTTCACACACTGATTGGCATATTAAGGAAAACACCCAGTATTGAACATGGGTTTTGTTTGTATCTTAATTTGTGGTGTGTTTCGTGAAGCTACTTAACGTAAGGATCTCAGTATAACATGCTTTGATGTTCTTTCTCAACAGGACAAACACAACTTCCATCACAAATGCCATAGAGAAACAACTGGAGATCACATCTGCTCAGATTGCGAGCGGAAAGACGAAACCTGAGGAACAAAGCTCCGCCTCATCTGCTGCTGTTAAGCTGACCGGCGGCAGGGAGCCACGGAGTGAAAAAGACAGACGGACTTTTTCACGTCAGTTGTCGCATAAGTCTAGTGAGAGGTCAAGAAGTGACCGTGCAACTGATGAAAGAGCAGCATCAAATCGAGTGGTATCCAAGGAAAAGAAAAGCACCTCCAAGTTAGATGTAAATGGGGAGTCAAGGAAAGACATGGGCAGAGCCAAAGAATGTGCCGTGAGTGGTGTCAAAAGGAATCTGGAGAATGGACATTCATGTGAAAGAAACGCCATCAAAGACGTAGAGCAACAGAAAAGTCTAAAATTTGTAGGCTGCTTGGAAGACAAACTGGCAGCCGATCCTGTACAGGACTGTGATACTTCAGCACAAACGGTCAGTAGTGAGGCTCACCTTCCTTCAAATGGAGGATCGTTGAATATTTCTGACTCCATGTATCTGCCTTTGGTCGCTGATAGTACCAAAAATGCTACACTGTTCCAAGCAGAGGAAGAGGAGCTCAGATTCCACAGTTTGCCTGCCAATCCAGATGGTTTGTTAAGTGCCAAACCCAGCAGAGATGTGAAAGTGACAGGAGCATTACAAAAGTTGAATGGCAGCCGCCAAGGTTACAGACGGCAGAATGACTCGCCTGCTGGTGAGGTTTATAGAACGCGATCCAGTAGTCCGCGTCCAAGACAGAGAGAGGAGCGACAGTACCTGTCAGCCACTAGTGAGAGCAGGTATGGGAGACGAATGAAGGACACATCTGTCTGTGGCTTCATCGAAGACAGGACGGCCAATTTGCCATCGAGGACTTCAGAGTTAACGCTGGCACATACAGGACACAAATCTGTTGGCTCATCCGGTGCCCCTGGTGACAGTGGTATAGGCACACTGGGTCGTGAAAGGCGCATTGGATCGGGCATGGCTGGGCGAAGGGCTAATACTCTTTCTGAACCTGGTATAGGCGGAGATATGGACGGGATTGCCCAAAGGTTTGACCACCATAGACCTATGTTGTTCAGACAGAGCTCTGTGAACAGCTTGTCCTCATCTTTTCTCACCCAGTACGAAGACGACTCGAGCGGCCCTAGCACTTATCGGTCCACAGTGGAGGAAATTTCACCTCTTGATTTCGACACGGAAGGAACTTTGACGTCTCTTGGCTTAGGGCAACGATCGCCGCGAAAATACAACCCGGTTCCTGAAAAAGATGTTCCAAGAAGACGACTCCCGGCTACAGACGACAACAAGGAGTACGCCTGGAGACGTTCGATGGAGACTTACCGCGAAACAAATGTTGCGGACACCAGAACCCAGCCGGCTTGGGATTCAGCATCTGCTTCAGGTCCATCTGCTTTGAAGTCCTCATCGACTCTGTCCAACTTCAGTTCCCACTCCAGGAAGGAGGGCTCCAATGGAGGGAGGGAATCCAATGTATCAGACACTAGCGATGTATCGTATAATCTACGGTTGTCGAGCACCTTCGATTCGAGTGTACATGGAGCTCGAGAGGAGCTGGGTCAGTCGTTTATCCCGAACATTGATCCCCCGCGTTTGGGAGGTCAAGGGTTGGTTGAAGCTGTTCGGAGGCCGGTACCTGTCATGGGTAGGAGAGTCCAGGATACAAAGTCAGCATTCTCTGATCCACACAATTCATAATACAAGAACTGGGATTGGTAGAAAAAGTTTGTCATACCAAATCCCTTGCCAGAAAAAAAATGGGGAAGAAAGGGGTTTTGTTCCTTAGTAAAAATGTGTAACTAACAATTAGATAATTATAATTATTTATATTTCCACCTATACACCACACTCCCTCAGTATGCTCTTGAACGATATTATTACTATTAAACCAATTATCTAAGGGATCCCTGAAAAGAGTTTCTGTGATAGAGTCAGAGATCAGTATAAATCTGGCATCGATATTAGTGGCTTCATCCTAGTTCTTATTTGACGGAGGTAAAACTACTTTGCAATACCAAACAAATGTTCTAAACAGTAAAAGTGGCGCTATAAACGATTGGAAGATTTTCGGAGTGCAAGGTGACCAAAACAAGTAATAGCGTCGCGATTGGAATGGAATGGTGCTGACAACTTTACCTTACGATACCTTGCGGGCTGAATTGCTGCCGCCGTGCCCATAGATTCTATTATGATAGAGGCCCCATGGCCTTCACGTCGACCATGGTAAGGGATAGGTTTCAACATACATAATTTTCGCGGGACAGATTGAGGAGAACATCCCAAGCTACCTTGATTTCGTGTAAATATTTTTACTCTGATTCCATTTTTTTCGAGTGGTGAAGTCTTATCAAGATAGACCTTATGGCTGATAGGTAGCTATATTACATGTAAGCAAGATGATTTAAACTATATAGCCAAGTCAGTGTGGTATCGATTTTGAATTTTACCTGCTTGAAAAGTTATAAAGTTTTTTTTTTTTTTTTTAGGCTGAATTTTCGTTTCTGTCCATACACCAATAGATTCTTGATTCTTGTGACTTCTACTTCTGAAACTGCATTTCCTGCACATCTGGTTTCCAGTTTGACCAAGCGCTAAACCAGCGTGACATGCACTAGCAAGCATGGCAACGTAATGCTTTCTTACCGAGTAAAAACGCGGTAAAAGAAAGGTGTTCTTCAAAAAAAAAAATACCTGTACTACTTTGTGTAAATGATTCCATTTTTAAGACTTGGCTTAATGTGGTTTAACTTGTATCATGCTGTGATAAATCCATTGTACGCAGTGGCACGTTTAAATTACGATTTGTGTAAGCAAGTAACTTTTTCTGAGTGTGTTTAGTGTAAAGTCTGCCACACATGGCATTCCTGTTACTACATAAACTGACTCGAGTCAGTCACAAGCCTAGGTTAAGGTACACATGTTTACGGGGTAACGAACGGTGTCAATTTTGTGTTTGTTTTGAGATATCAAGCCAGGGAGGGCGGAGGTGAAAGTGACTGATCCTAATTGTGTTAATATTAATTCTGGACAATGTTCTTGCAAATCGTCGTGGATTTAGCGCGGTTGTAGACAAGCTGTACTCTACCAACACACTACAAGTGTACACTGACCCAGTTGTTCAAAAGTGTACTAGTCGTTAAGCTCAGTATTAACTTAAGCTTGGACTTAAGCCTAGTTAGTTTGGATAAGACGGATAAATATATTCACACCAGGGTTATCTTTTAAGACACCTTTAAACAACTGACCACTGGTCACTGATCGTCTGTCTTTCTATGATATATGGACATGTATATATTTGTTGTTTTCATATCGCTTCATACATAATATGTATATATATCTTATGAGTACCAGTGTGCTGTAGTTATGTATATCTAGATGTAATCTAGATACAGTTAAACATATTCGTCACACCCACATTGTATATCATTGTACATGTGTCAAAAATTGTGAAATTCACTATTAATATATTTTTGTAAATATCTGTGATGCATAATACTTTTATACGCCACGCATATTAGTCATTGTTTTTTGGGTTTTTTTTCAACATTGGGCTGAATTGCTTGGTGTAGTGAACTGACGATTGTAGATGTCCACGGTTCATTCCTGAGGTTAAAAATGGCACTTCTTGCTGTCTCGCTTGGCGCCCAGCACTGAGAGCTTAGAACAAAGAAACGGAACTGGTCGGCTCGATGTCAGTATAATGTGACTGATTGGGATGCCATGCCTGGTGTCTTCGGCATGATTTTGCAGTGGCGGCAGCACCTTGGCGGCATGGACTCACCCCGCCACAAGAAGACACATGTTATATACTTTCTAAGGAATCGTCGTCGCGTGACCGAAAATTAGCTGAGTACGAGAAGAAAAAAAAAAAAAAACAAATTAAAAAATATAAAAAATACACAAACCCAAGCATTATACATACATACATACACTCCCGAGGTTTGTGAATCGTAAACTAGTAGTGGGCAGGTGTAAGTGGTCCCTCCTAGAAACTGGCTCAAAGTTTAACTCTCGATACAAAACACTACAATAAAGGAGAGTAAACCCAGAGCAGCGACTTACTCATTGGCAAAAGGTCACATGTAACCGAGCCCGTCACCGGATCCTGGGTTTTTAAGAAAGTTAGATCCAACGCCCGCATGGTAAACTTGAAAAGATGTACTGAATGAGATGGGTTGGTTGACATATAGGGCCTGTGTTAATAAACCATGGTTAGAGATCCCAGTTAGTGCCAATGCGAAACATCACTGGTTTGAGACTCCTGTTTCCTTCAGAGTTTACAGATCCACTCCCTCCCCTCTGTGTCACTGTTCGTGGGGACCAAGATGACTAAAGCTAAGTTCACGCTATGCACGGAAATCTATCCGGGGCCGGAATCGAATTGGTGAGCGATAATGTTTTCGCAGGGTTGCATTCACTCACGGGAAATTCGGAGCACGGATTAGGTTTCCTAAGTAAATTTATTTCTTGAATAAACTGGTCGTTATTTAGTTTGACAATGGATCATCAGGTAATGTCATTAACAATCAACATTTAAGAAGAAATTTACGAAGAAATTACACCTTGTGTTGTTGTTTTTGTTTTTGTGTTGACGTGAATTAACACACTATCTAGGTTATACAGTGGCCAGCTTTCGATGCGAGGCAAAGTAGCTAACCCGCCAAATGCAATACATGTAATGAAGTTACTGTTTTCATTTCCCACATGCTAGCCGATCTCACTGCACACATCCCTCTTTTTTCTTACATCTCTGCAATTGCTATCCCTTCGTATCAGACAATAGTTTATTCCTTCCACTTCATGAATCAGCACTTCAATGCCATCTGTACTTGTCGCCATGTTTAAAATGTTGAACGATGCTGATTGGTCAATAGTGAAAATCCGTTACGCTTTTTCTCTCCGGACCGGGAAAAAATGGGTCCGCAAGCCATCTGCCCGAATACGTGGCCAGAGACGAATTCGGCTTGGGTGCATGGGAACGGTGGTACGTTTTAGTAACACCCATTTGCCACGAAATCGGCACGGAATTCGCTACGGCCCCCGGACCGATTTCCGTGCCTGGTGTCAACGTAAGCTTATAAGCGGTCGAGTACGTTCGTGTGGCCGTTTGCATCGCTAGTCTAACGTTTGCTGCAAACCACTTATCTTCTACAATATGGTGTGTATAGTTGTAGATCACATGTGGAAAGTTCGTTTGTAACTGAAGTGCCAACGGCTGGTGGTTTACCTCTGACACTCCAGTTTCCTCTACCCATGTGGCTGACGGCTAAGACATAAGTAAATATTCATGAGCATGGTGTTAACCACAAATCAAATAAAAATAAAACGTCAGGTGTAGGGCCTACCTGAAGAATGGCGGCAATTTACTCACCCCTCTTGGGGCCGATAATGTAGTACGTACCAAAATTGTAGGCCTAGTAATGAACAGAAACTGCATGACGTCTTGACCGATAATGTTATATCGACCGATAGATAGTGAAAGTGACCGACAAGCTTTTCTGTATATTACTACAATATCGGTAAAAAAAAAAAATTACTACATCATCGGTTAGAAAGAAGTTACCACGTATATCTGTGAAAGTTTACTACGGTCTCAGTTGAAAAAGTTCTTATATCATCGGTCATTTTTACAACAGTATCGGTAGTTGTAACGTTATCGTTCCAAATATGATACAGCATCGGTTGGTCACTACAGTATCGGTACGTACTACATCATCACTCGCAACAGGGTCTTCTTTGCCACGAGGTGAAAGTGTCCGTTATAGAAGAACGCCCAGGGGTTTGTAACTTGTGCGTAACTCTGGATTATATGCACATTACATGCAACGTCAACATATATCATTATATCCGTGGCCGAGAGGGTTAGCGCCCTAATGCAGGACAATTGCCCAGAAGCCTCCCATCAATGCGGTCACTGAGTTTGTTAAGCTCTTGCTTGCTTCCTCCCCGATTGTAGGCCTACATGGGAAAGTCCACCAGCAACCTGCGGATGGTCGTTGGTTTCCCACGGGCTCTGAGCGGTTTCCTCCCACTGTAATGTTGGCCACCGTCGTATAAGTGACATATCTTTGAGTACGGCGTAAAACACCAATCAGATAAGTAAATCTATACATATATACCATAAATATACATATTATATACAACACCAACACAGGTGGTCTGGATTATACCTGTTATATACAAACACCAACATGTATTGGTCTCACCGGAGTACATGCATCTTATATACAACACAGACGTGTGCTGGACTGTATTGTGAGCATCTTCTTTCACAGCTGTGCCCTGACCTTGAAGGGATTTAATTGCAGAATAAACACTGCTATCTGTATGGTATTCGAAATCCCTGCAGGCTTTGGACAACAAAGTCAATTTTCATGTTATCGACATACCTGTCATGCACTATAGGCTAAAAAGACACGTTTAGTACAATACTGAATTTCTTAGCGCTGGTCGTTAGCGTTGACGTTAAGATAATACAACAGCTGCATCACAATACCTCAAAATTGTGTATAGGCCTTATTTGCAAGATGAACATTTGAGACAAAAAAAGAGGTTACGTTCAGAACAATTCGATTTAGACCGCCAAGGTAAGTCTGTTGGTCTAAGTTCGCATATACACGTATGTACTGTGCACATTTTGTTACAGTTTTATCAATTCTCCTCAATAAGAAGCATTACTTTTTGGTTTAATACATTTTTTTCTTTCATTTATTTCTAACGTACTACTACTTTGACAAATTGTAACTGTTTTGATTAGGTTTTTTAAAAATTTTTACACATTTTTTTGGTGTACAAAATAAAGATGGTGTAATAAGGTCCAGACGTTTATCTTCTACGTGTATGTGGTTCTTCAAATATAGTGACTCCGTGTGATCTTAGACCACTAAGTATTTGGCTTACTTGTCTGTATATACAATAATCTCTCCATGACTTAAAAATGGGTTTTCTTTTTGTTTTTTTTTTTCACCGTTACTTTAAATCAGGAGCTTTTTTCTCCCCCAGTGAGGTCAGTTGTGTTTTTGGTAACGGCGTTCATTTGTTTGTCTGCCTCTCAGCAACTTCACGGAAAAAGCTTTTCACCCATCAGAATTAAATTTCATGCACAACCTGGTCCAGGCTCCGATTTTTCAAATTTTGGTGGTGATTGGGTTCTGGGATTCGCAAGAATCTTTTTTACTATGGAAAAGCTCTTCATTTGAGTGGACATTTACTCCGTACTCAGCTACTATTTCACTTATAGACCATTGCGTATATATTTCATGGACTGCACTTGAGTGTGTACCATCTGTCACCTGACCACCGTGAACAAAATAATTTGGGCTGTGACCAAAAACATGAAGGACTTGAAACTTTGGTTTAAGAAGGGTATTTAAAAAGCGACCAAAATCATTAAGATCAAAAAACCTGGGTCAAAGAAAAAGAATATGGTGAACGGGAAAAAATATGGTCAGTAGAATGAAATTTGGTGGATTCCCCAGAACTGCTCATCGCTGATTATGGTCAAGACGGAAAACTCTAACAGCTGATTATGGTCAAGACTGAAAACTCTAACAGCTGACAAAATAAGTAGTGCGTCAATACTGTTAACACAGTGGCAATATGGTCCATTTTCTGGGTACAGAAATGACAAATACTTCGTGAGCCACATAATTTTTGACTGAAAAGAATGTCCGACGAAAAGCAAGATCCATTTATTAAAAATAAGAGTTACAGACTTTGATATCCTGAGGAAAAGGTCTAAACGTAATCAGGAAAGATATTAGTAATATTTTAAGTAATATGTATTAAAAATGAACGTGTACATGTATACCTGGCGGTCATTAGTCACATTTGCCCTATAGCAGTCCATAATGATGTTCAGGCAGTCTTACATAAAAATCTGTAGTTGTATATAAATCTGGTTGTAAGTGTAAATCTGAAGTCCAGCCTTAAATACCCAATAAAACAAACAAATATAAGGAAAACCCGATGAACTTATGATTTCCCAGGCTCTGAATGTTACAGAATAGCAGTGAAATTGAAGATGGCGGAGCCTCGTTTCACACTTAGCTGGGCCGATTACGTCATATTCGCCGTCATCATCTGCGTCTCTCTCGGCATCGGGGTTTTCCACGCCTTGACCGGAAGTCGTCAGAGGACGATCTCAGAGTACCTGTTGGGAGATCGTAAGATGCGTTATCTTCCCATGTCTCTGTCTTACACCGCTACTTTCATGTCGTCCATCTTTTTTCTTGGGCATCCCACAGAGATGTACTTCCATGGTATTCAGCTCCTTTTCATGAATGCAGGCATTGTGCTGGCCACCTTCATGACAATGGGCTTTACTGTACCACTGTTCCATGACCTGAGGGTGACTAGCGCTTATGAGGTAGGTTAGAGTTCTATGATTGTTAAAATGACAAGGTGAGGTCTGAGATAGGCCCATGAAAAATGCGACGGAGATTTTTCGAAGTAATCAGGCCGCTGGTTAAAACTCTTCTGATGAAATAGTTAAAAGCTTAAAATACCGCACAACAACCTGTAAGTCATGTACAAAAAGCGAGTTATGTGTTTTTTGTTGCTTCCCACGCTTCAGCTTTATGCCGGAAGACACTTGGGCGCAATGTGTCGACACCCGTCGACCTGACTGACAAAACTGGTATTGTCGGGGAGTCTCTGTGCACATGTACAAAGTGTGGATCTGCATGCATCCATTGGTGTCATTTTTTATAAGGCAATGAAGTCATAAGCCCCAGATTTGACTTCTGGGGCACGTTTTAAAAAGCTGTCGCAACACTACGCCAAGCTCAGTTACCACAATGAGATCTCTTCTCTGTATGTTGTCATGGAAGTTACGCCAGGCGCAGTTTGCGACTACTTTGTAAAGCAGGCTTCAGTTTTTGAATTCTGACCTCTTCCCAGTCAAAAATTTACGTCCCGGAACCAACAAACCAAATTTAGTCTCAAACCACAGTCGAACTGACGTAAGCCAGATTTGAACTGCCGCTCTTCCTGACCTTAGACGAGTTGTCTTGCTATCCATTTTAGTGCACCCTGCAGTTCAGGGACCTTTACAATGTACTCCAGCCTCAAAGACAACTGTGGTATTGTTGAATGAAGGATCAGACATTGCATACCACACCAACATATATGTTCGGCCATGTCCCGGATTGTCCGCTCGGCATCAAGGAACGAAGGATGGGTGTTATGCTTCAGAGCTATCCACGACAGTATGCCTATGAGTTTGTGCTTTTAAAAAAGCACATTTTTATATATATATTTATTTATTTGATTGGTGTTTTACGCCGTACTCAAGACTATTTCACTTATAGGAAGGAGGCCAACATTATGGTGGGAGAAAACCGGGCAGAGCTAGGTGAAAACCCGCGTCCATCCACAGGCTGCTGGCAGACCTTACCACGTACGACCGGAGAGGAAGCCAGCATGAGCTGCATTTTTATGTATGTTATCTACGATATTATATTTACGCGAATAGTAACGTATAAAACTGTGTTCTCATATACGCCAAGGCCAAGATCGTATTGAAATATATAAATGCATAACCGGGTCCCCGTGTTTCCTGTTTTCTTTCAGTATCTAGAACTCCGGTTCAATTCAGTGGCGGCGAGAAGACTAGGGTCCTGTTTTGGTATATTAACCAACGTAAGTTTATTCAAAACGTATCAAAAAATTCCAACTCCTTCTCGCATTTAGATTGGTTTTTATTAACTGAAGAGTGTCGTGTCAGTGCATATTTATGAATAATTTTCTTTGTCAGATCGCAATCAAATGTAAACAAGGTGATGTTATGAAATTCTGCTCAAGGTTTAGTGAAGATTTGTAATAAGAGAAACAGGCTAATAATAAAAAGTTTCATAAACTTGAAACAAGTAAAGTACAAGTTAAAAACTACATTCAGAAGGCACATGGAAAGCGCTTGCCTCTAAAAGTAGTGCAAAATCTTGGAATTTTCCCCCTTTCGTCAACCATCGGTTTGGGAGTGTTTTCCCCGTACTCACCCATGTGTGGTAAAATGCTGTGTGTGATAGTTTCACTTATACGATGGCGGTAACTTTTATGGGTGAAAGAACCGGAGTCCCTTTGGTAAGTTTCTGACTAACTTTCCCACAAGTGACAGGCCCACAGATACGCACACCAGGTATTGGTATAATAGATGTGGTCTTCGACTGCGTGAAGGATCTCTGGAACATCGCTAACCATTTATTGTCGCCAATGTCCCACAAAAAGTGAGATGAGGGAAAAAGCTGCAAATTCGAACAAATGTACAATTTCGACAAATCAACAAATTCCACAAATTCCTTGCCAAAGACTGCGTATGCACCCACATTTCTTTTGTCCCAGCGATTGAAATTCTACCACCTTATTAAACCTTCCTATCACGACCCTCTCCTTCCGTCCCCAGGATGCGTGTATTTAAAATTGTTTTAATATTACAGCTGTACAGTTGGGAACTTCATGGTTAATCAGTGGTAAATCTTTCATCTGCAAGGTCAATCAGTATTTTTGCACGAAACCAGATGATTTTCTGAAAAGATTGATCTTGATATCAAAATTTTCATTTCGAGATTTAAATGCTGCGGGGTGAAGTTATGGTGCGAGAACAGACAGACGTTTGTCTGATTGATCTAACTGAATGGTTTCTATAGTCGGTATAGGTAATATTGTCGTCTTCGAAATACTAGATTCGCAAAGTGCAAGTATACACCCCCCCCCCCAGGACTCGTAGAAATAGTAAAGAAAACATTTGTGCGCAAGTATACGTTTGAGAAAGTCTGTTGGTCTTCTGAACAAGATTTATTCAGTGAACTAAAGTATATACACACAGAGGATGGAAGGCTTCCAAAATACAAGCAGGTGATCTATACAAGGAATATACAAGGCATATAAAAGAAAATCAAAAATAAAAAAAGAAAACGGTCCCATCCTAAAATACAGTACATATGTATGTGTGCTGGGATTTTTCAGCTATATATATATGTATACATGCATGGTTGGTGTATATTTATACAGAAATATATATATTATATATTCAGAATACGTCTGTCGCATGGTTAAACACCTGTTCTTCTCTGTTGTCACAGGTCATATATATGGGAATGGTACTATTTGGACCGGCTGTCGCACTGAAAGCAGGTAATAAACTGCGACAAGCAAGAGTGTTGGAACAAGCGTTTATTTGGTGTGACGAACCGATGCTGATCAGCTGTAGACCAATAATGTTGCAACAAGCGATAATGTTAGAACGGACGATAATGGTACTACGAGTGATAATGTTATTACTAGCGATAATGGTGGGACGAGCGATAATGCTAGAACAGGCTATAATGTTACTGCGGGTGGAAATGTTGGAACGAGCGATAATGTTAGAACGGGCAATAATGCTAGAACGGGCCATCATGTTACGGTAATGTTAGCGGTAATGTTGGAACGAGCGATAATGCTAGAACGGGTGATAATACTAGAATGCCGCGGCACCCTTACATAATAACTATAACAGCATCACCTGGGGAAGAATTTAGTACAGATTTATTTACTTATTTATTTATTTGATTGGTGTTTTACGCCGTACTCAAGAATATTCCACTTATACCACGGCGGCCAGCATTATGGTGGCAGGAAACCGGGCAGCGCCCGGGGGGAAACCCAAGACCATCCGCAGGTTGCTGGCAGACCTTCCCACGTACGGCCGGAGAGTAAGCCAGCATATGCTGGTCTTGAACTCACAGCGACCGCATTAGTGGGAGGCTTCGGGTCATTGTGCTGCGATAGCGCGCTAACCACGGATGCTCCCCCATTTAGTACAGGAGCAACATCGGTATTAAAGAGGCAAACATTACCGCTTTATTTGTCTGACCGTCCAAATCAAGAAGCGTTACCACTGTAGGAGATTCATGTTCAGAGTAGGAAATTTTCATAAATTATTAATATATATGCATTACGTAATTGGAAGTGAAATGTTTGGTTTCTTACTCTCCATAGTTTTCAGAACCTATGCCTGTCAATTCATGTATGTTAAACATATTGTGAAATATTGAAAAAAAGGCCAAAATATCAGTCATGAAAAAGATTAGTTTTCATTTTCTCAGCTCCTGAAGTTCTGTTCACCGTGAACTCTTGCGGTATGGTGGATTAAGGTGTTTTAAACGTTTTGCAAAGTGTCTACATCATCTACATCAACAGAATAAATGAAACTTTTAGTAGATAATCACTTTTCATGATAATACCATTATGGTGTGTAAAAGTTAACTCTATAGAAGAAAAGCATTCTTCTATCAAGCCAAAGCATTATTTTGCCCAGGTATTTTTAGCTATTGCAAGATTCATGTTCTGTATAAACATGTCTGAAGTTAATATAGTACATGGGTGACAAAACTGCTTTCGCACAAGATTTGTGGGTACCGTCATTTTTTAGATAAGATGTTAACGTGTCTAAAGACTGATATAGCAGCTCGCCAGACTATGATTTTTACGCTTAATCAACGTTCAAGATGCAAAGCTAAGGTTTTGAAACGGTTTAGATCATGTTGTGGAAGCAACACCACAGTATGCACTTGTCCATGGAAGCAACACCACAGTATGCACTTGTCCATGGAAGCAATACCACAGTATGCACTTGTCTATGGAAGCAACACCACAGTAGTGCACTTCTCCATGGAAGCAATACCTTAGCAGTGATAGTCCATGGCAGCAACACCACAGTATGCACTTGTCCATGGCAGCAACACCACAGTATGCACTTGTCCATGGAAGCAACACCACAGTATGCACTTGTCCATGGAAGCAATACCACAGTATGCACTTGTCTATGGAAGCAACACCACAGTAGTGCACTTCTCCATGGAAGCAATACCTTAGCAGTGATAGTCCATGGCAGCAACACCACAGTATGCACTTGTCCATGGCAGCAACACCACAGTATGCACTTGTCCATGGAAGCAACACCACAGTATGCACTTGTCCATGGAAGCAACACCACAGTATGCACTTGTCCATGGAAGCAACACCACAGTATGCACTTCTCCATGGAAGCAATACCTTAGCAGTGATAGTCCATTGCAGCAACACCACAACATGCATGTGTCCATGTGCGCGAAAATCATCGTCACAGAAATACGCAGCCGAGGCTCCGTTATATGAGCATGTTCATGACTGTATTTGGTTTCAGTGACGTCATTCCCCACGTGGACATCGGTGCTGGCGACTGGTTTGGCTGCCATCACCTACACGGCCGTTGTAAGTATAGACCTCGTAAAGTTGTTCAACTTCACACGTCACAATATGACAGGTTCTATTTAAGTTGGTACAATGCGTCCCTTGATTGCGTCTAATGCTACACGTACAACTAGTTCGACCAAGTTACAAGTTAGTCTTACAGTAGTTTTTGTTGGAAGGTCTGCCAGCAAGCTGCGGGTAGTGGTGGGATTTCCCGCGGGATTTTTCCCGAACTCCTCCCACCACAATGGTGGCCGCTGTCGTATAATTGAAATATTCCTGAATAGGCGTAAAACACCAATTAAATCAATAAGTACATGAATATGAACCTTTGTTTCTGCCTTTACCGCGTTTCCTGCAGGGTGGCATCAAGGCCGTCGTGTGGACAGACGTCGTCCAGGTTCTCGTCATGGTCACGGGACTGGTCGCCATATTCGTCAAGGTAAATTATTTCATTCCACTGATTTAAAGCCACATTCAGTAATGTTTCACTTGCATGTGTTCCTGATAGCAGTCAGCTTCTGTGGGTGGGGAAAATTGGTGTGCTAGGAGTGAACCACCGACAATTGGGAAGTTACTAACGGGCTTTTCAACATGAGACGTATATATGCATCCACACTATAGTGGTGGAAAACAAGTGGTCTTCATGGAACCTTAGGGGACATAAGTGAAACAAATCTTTGGATGGAACTTAATTAAATCAGTGTAGTTTTTGCTTGTTAGAAACTAGTCCATCATTCCGAGCAAGTTTTCCTTAATGAGAAGGCACCCTTGTCACAATGTTGTGACTACCGGTAGTTTAGAAATTTGATCGTCGGAGTTTTTTGGTAAGTACGGCATATGTTATGTTATTCTACCAAACTTTATTTAGAATATGTTTATCTCGATCTGTTTGAAATTTTTTTCCTCAGGCCATGTTTGAAATCGGCAGCTTTGAGCGTTTCTGGGAACTGAATTTAAACGGGCGAAGATTTGACTTCAGGTAACATTGTTAACGTCTCGATACAATACCAATTGTTATGCTAACCATTTACAAGTTTAGTAGCTAAAGAGCAAATTTTCTGATTTGGCAATGGCAGACTTCTCCTGTATATAAAGACTGTTTGTCATCCCCTGATCAATGTATATAAAGAGTTATTCAGATGTTCATCCAGGTATGGTCACATGATAACTTGGCCTCAGGGTTGATCAATGTGCATACAGGGTTGGTCAGATGGCAATTTCCGTTTCAGGGTTGATCAGTGTGTATACAGGGTTGGTTAGGTGGCAACTTCCGTTTCAGGGTTGATCAATGTTCATCCAGGGATGGTCACATGATAACTTCCGTCTCAGGGTTGATCAGTGTGTATACAGGGTTGGTTAGGTGGCAACTTCCGTTTCAGGGTTGATCAATGTTCATCCAGGGATGGTCACATGATAACTTCCGTCTCAGGGCTGATCAGTGTATATACAGGGTTGGACAGATGGCAATTTCCGTCTCATTATCTGCAAGATAGAATCTGGGTTTATTTATTTCTTTACTTATTCATTTGATTGGTGCTGTACGCCATACTCAAGAATTTTTCACTTATATGGCGGCGGCCTGCATTATGGCGACCCTTCCCACGTGGGGCCGGAGAGGAAGACAGCATGAGATGGACTTGAACTCACAGTAACCACATTGTTGAGAGAATGTGGGTATAGTGACAGTGTTAACTGTTAAATCTGTTCTCAATCAAATTTCAGCAGTACTGTCCATGTTTTCTCCAGAGGGGTAATGAACGTTCTCTAATGCGTTGTAACACATGAGCCAGATAAATGTAAATAACATACATGTTCTTTTCTTTAGTTTCAGTCCGGACCCCAGAATCGCCCGAACAGTCTGGACGTTTTTCGTCGGCGGAACTATGAAGTGGTTTAGTTTTTCCTTCACTGAGAACTCTGTTGTCCGATTTGTGAGTGTGCCGTCCATACGAGACGCCCGCAGGTGAGAACGATAGTACAGTCGTGAGTGTGTGGTCCTTACAAGACGCTCTCAGTTAAGAACGATAGAACATCGTGAGTGTGCCGTGCTCACGAGACGAGAGCTTGTCTGGGACATAATTTGTCGTCGTATGTAAGCTAGGAATCCATCAGTACATGATCTGGCCCAACTGGATGCTGGCTTGCACCTGGAATGGCAGGGACTTCCCCTTCAAAGCATCAGTAAGCTGACATGATAGAAATGCATGTGTGTTATCATTAAATACATGGCTCCCTGTCATTTTGTCGCTTTTCATTAGCCACACAGGGTAACAAGGTTCACAATAACGTTTTACACACTTTTGATACAGAAAACAATGGTGAGCCAGGGGGTGAGGGTGGGTGGGTGAGGGTAGTGGTGAGGGGGGGGGGAGGTCGTAATTACGTCGGTTGTGTAAATTCTCACTAATATTTAGTTCCAGGGTGCGTCTCGTCCATAAGATTGTAAACGTCAGATTCGACATTCCTGTACCACTCGTACACTATTTAGGGACGTTCCAAGTGAGTAATCGCAGCACCCAATTCCACAGCAAGTTTAAATACCCGTCCCCAAGAATGACAAATACACACCCAGAACGACAGGGGACAACATTTCGTGAGTCTGGAGTCACTGACAGACACCATCAGATTAGAATGAATGAATGAATGCTTATTGTTTAACGCCCTACTCAAGAATATTTCACTTATACGAAGGCGGTGTCTCCTTGGTGCAGGACGGATTTCCACCGTATCTTTTATCTGGTGCTGCCTCACCGAGACGACTTGCCGAAGACACCCAACAAGCCCCCTCACCCAGTCACATTATACTGACACCGGGCCGACCAGTCCACCCTCTATCCTCTTATTGCTGAGCGCCTAGCGAGGAAGCAGAATGTACCATTTTTTAAAGTCTTTGGTATGACCCGACCCAGGTTTGAACCCAGATCTCCCCGTCCGAAAGCGGACGCCCAACCAACTGCGCTATCCGGGCGGGTTCATCAGTTTAGAACGATGGTTATCTGACTCCCTGAGCCGGCCATATAAGGAATATGGCTAATGAATCTGGCTTCGGTATTAACACTTGTACAACTGAGAACGATTGAGCAAAAGGGAACAATTGCACAAGTGAGAATGTTGGTATACATAGAAACAATTGAACAAATGAGAACGATGTTAAACATGAATTCTAACGATGGTAAGAGTGAGAATCATGGTAAACGTGAGAACGGTGGTGCGGATGAGCACAATGGTACAAGTGAAATGGTATAGTTGAGAACAGTAGTACAAGCGAGATGGTATAGTTGAGAACAGTTATACAAGTGGGATCGATGGTACAGGTGAGATTGATGGTACAAGTAAGATGGAGCAAGTGAGAATATTATTTCGCTGTCTGAAAGACGAAACAGTGGCGTTCTGTTCATTTGAGGCTTCGACTTTCGGAACGTCGTCATAAACAAATGTCTAGCTGAAGTATCGTTCCTAAAAAATAATGTTGTTTGTTCAATCACTTGTGACCTGCTTGTGCAAGTGGCGTAGTGTCGCCCGTGAAAAGGTTACCATACACTTCACTTGAAGCTAGAAATACCAATTTTACCACTTTAGATTTTACGTAGACAGCGACACAACGAATGTTGTATTTCATCTCGACGGTGTTGTTTTTGTTTTCCAGGGTGCTCCTCCTCAGTTTGCCGATCATCTTCTTACTTGGTCTGATCGCTGAGTCAACGGGCCTGGCAGCGTACGCTTACTACGCTGACAAACGCTGTGACCCTTTTGAAGACGGTGCCATTTCAAACTCAAACCAGGCAAGTTATGACAGAAAATGCGTCATCACGTAAACCAACAACAGCGGTTAAAAGAACGATAGTAAAGTGCTTCTGATTAGAAGGCATCCGCCAGAGCTAAACGTACCCCCCCCCCACACACACACTGCAGAACGAAGGGAGAATACTCTGTAGTCCGTCATCATTCAAATATTAGAGTTAACAGAGGATGTTTTTGGGGCGAATGAGCCGGCCGAAAGCGTCAATAAGGATCTGCTTATTGAAGTATGAGACTTGTGATAGAAAAGTCGTTGACAACAAATGGAGCACTTTTTTTTTTCTTTCTTACTATTTCCACTATAAGCTGCGGGTCTACCAGAAACCTGCGCATGGTCATGGGTTTTCCTCGGGCACTCCACTGTTTTCTCCCACAATAATCCACGCCGCCGTCGTATAAGTGAAATATTCTCGAGTCCGGCAAAACACACCAATCAGATAAATGAATAAATAAATATAAACGATATAGCGATAGAAGTATTTTGCATAATCTACACTTTTCTTTTCAGATCTTGCCGTATTTTATGTTAGAACTGTTTCATACCATGCCTGGACTTCCCGGACTTGTTCTAGCTGCGCTTTTCAGTGCATCCCTCAGGTGATTAAAATTCATGAGAGCTCGAAAAATTCAAATGAATACCATTCTAGAAAGAACCCAGAGGAAGGGAAAATGAAAAAATATAGTTGCAGTACATTTCAAACCAGAAACCTACAAAATTTAGCCAATAACACCACTTTACTTGGATTGTCCCTCCGCCATTTGGCATGCTCTGATGCGCCTTAATGTTTTGTATGCAAATAATCTCATGTGATAGAACAGCTTTGTGGGCAAGTCATAGGGAGGAAAGTCAATCAGAGTTCATTGACGGCATGTTCGTCAAATTGCTGTATAGGAATCCTGTTAGCAGTTCCGCTTTCAGCCGAGTGTTCGATCTGAGCAACCCGGCTGACGCGTGAACGGCTAGATTTTGCGAGACTAAATATATATGGTTAGATTCTTAATTAATGTTGTTGTTGACTCAATCTCATTTTTGGCATGCAAAATGGGCCCCGCAGCGCTAAATTAAATCGCCATTTAGGTGGTTTTATATGAAGTTTGATATGGTTAGCTCCTGTATTCAGTGTATTTCTGCATTCATTGAATGCTGTCTCTGTTGTTGTTGTTGTTTTCTGTTGTTAATTTTCTTAGCCGCCATTATTTCCATTGCTATAATATACCCGAAAATATGACTTGGTGAGTGATCCTGCAAGGTTTTGACGATTATGCGTCACGATGTAATGTATACCTGTTTCATTTCCCGCCCCCGCTGCCAGTACCCTGTCCTCCTGTCTCAGCAGTGTCTCGGCTTGTACCCTCACAGACTTCATATGGCCCGCGTTTCCCTGGATGTCGGAAGAGCGGGCCACACTTGTTGCCAAATGTATAGGTACATGTAATGATGTATTTGTTTGAACTACCACACGTTTAATGGCCTTACCAAGAAAAGAGTTGAATATTTAAGCGGCTTACATAATTCGATGTGAACATTGTTACCTGGCTGACACGCCTATTAATTGTTAATTATGCAAAATATTGTGCGTTTGTCCGTCCATCAGAATTATTTCAAAAGCTTCTAGAAATCTATATTAACTAATTAAAGAACTAAGTGAGACATGTTAATACACGAGTTGTTAATGTCAGGTAACTGTATTTTAAGAAGTCACTATCTTGCCTAGAATCGATGACGTCACCTCACAAGATGACGTCATGCATTAACTTTAAATAACGTTATAACTTGGGAATCACTGTAATCGACCTATACCATACGGCGCGTCTGGTTTTCGCGTAATTACACGGGAATCAGAGGCTTTTATTGAATACAACCAGCAGTGACTAGCTAATTGGTTGCCCAAATGCAATGACTACATGATATGTTTTCTCGAAACTGCATATTGCATAATCTTTGCTTAGTAAAACAAATAAAATATTTGTGTTCTTTTTTTGCAGTGGTAGTTTCTGGAAGTTTGGCAGTTGGTCTTTCCTTCCTCATTTTGCAGCTAAGTGGAACTATGACTGAGGTAGACTGGATTTAGCGTTGTAAATTTGAAGCCAGGTTTTCTGATATGCCAGGCGTAATGACCCAGGTGCCTCTCAGCAATGTGGTCGCTGTGGGTCCAAGTCCAGCTCATGCTGGCTTCCTCTCCTGTGGTACATGTAGAAAAGTCTGCCAGCAGCCTGCGGATGGTCGTTGGTTTCCCACGGGCTCTGCCCGGTTTCCTCCCACCATAATGCTGGCCGCCGTCGTATAAGTGAAATATTCTTGACGTAAAACACAAATCATATTTATAAATGAGTAAATAAATTCTAACTGATACACACAGTTCTATTAGAGGAGCTCGTTGTCGTGGGAAGATTGGGTACTTCTTTCTAGGTCGCCAGCATTACGAAGGTAGCTTGTAACCCATCAATTTGTTCATTTTTATTTTATGCCCTGAGCAGATGAAGTTACCTGCCAATGAAACTTAAGTCTGGCCGAGATTTTGAGCACGTCTAACATCGATGTCGTTATCGTTGATTTTGAAAGTCTTACCTTCTGTTGTAGATCGCCATGAGCATTATGGGAGCTGTGAACGGACCAACATGCGGCATGTTTCTGCTGGGTGGTCTCGTACCTTTCTCCAACAAGTTTGTAAGTATCTGTCAACACTGTGACAACAGATACCTCAATCCTGGATGATCCTTCAAGTGTTTGTGTTCACAAATAGTTCGCATTGCTAATTTTGTCTGTAAATCCGTTCTCACCGCGTGTTTTAATCCAGCGGAGATGGGTACCATTGATTTCTGTCTTACCCACTCTCCACAATAACCTTGGTAGATGTATATGAGGTTTTGATCAGTATTTCGGTGTTACAATGTAGATGTGACCCTGTGGGATTTTAGAATCGAGGACGCTTTGTACCTTTGGACGATTGTCAGGAAGACTTTTTGGAGGAATTTACGGGTGTTTCCCACAAGAATTTGATAGAAAGTGTTCTAGCTTAAGTATGGCAAGAAATATCTACCGGGGGAAAACTGAGTAACCCTATTAGTGCACTCTGTTTTCAATTCAGCGATTGGTTTAGAGTCACAGTCGCAACTATTTGTACGCGTTGGCCAGTAAAAACTCCTACAAAAGGAACAGCCGTATACTGAGAGGGTGTGTTTCTACCTAGAAAAAAGGCAGTCGCGAACTTACAAAAACATCCCCGCACATGTTTCTTTCCGGTGCAATACGAAGTAGCTCTCTGGGCTAAGAATGCTTTGAATGTCAGAGGGGGTTTGCTAAACAAATCCGATTGTGTACGACAGAGCCTGCAAGCAAAAAACGACTTTGAATACTTTCCGATTGATGTTAACGTCCACGACGGCTCTAATTTTTTCAGGGTGTCTTAACAGGTGGCATTGTTGGTTTTGGTGTCACTCTTTGGGTTTCTCTTGGGTCCAGTTTTTCTGGGAGAAAAAGCCCCTGGCTTCCGCCTGCGCCGACTGATGGATGCGCAGCAGCTAATATTTCCGGTTCTTTCGCGGAACTGCTGAATATTACCACGAACAGTGCCGGCCACGCAAAAGATTTCTCGACATCAGATACAAAGTAAGACATTTTTAGGTACAGCGAAAAATTAAAATGAAACTTCAAGGCGCTAATCCCTTTGATCTTCTGAAACGTAGGGCTCAGTACATGACTTGTATTGACTGTTGTATTGATCCTTGTGTATCAGAAATTCAGAACGTCAGTACCAATTTATCAAAAATGGAAAATGTCAGTAAAAAACGTGAATTCGGAACAACCCTGTAACAACATCTAGGAATTCTGTCCGCTGCGTCTTCGGGCAGAATTCTAAACAGAAGGTTCATGTAACCATATCAGCGTCATGGCTGCATGTGCACATGTGGCTGCCGAGAGGAGCTTCTAAACTAACACGAGTTATGAAAATCTTCTCTGTTATATTTTCGCGAGTGTTTGTTTTGTGAAGATCTGCTAAGCCATGAGAATGATAAAGACAGTTCTAAACATAAACGTCCTTTTTTTTCTCTGTACTCTTTCAGTCCAAGCTCGTGGACAAAATTCTGGCCCATATTCTGTTCAGTATTCTCTTATTACGTTTCAGGTCATTCCTCGAACACGTGTATGCCCTGTCCTTTTTCTATCACGCATTTTTGGGCATACTAGTTACACTAATGGTCGGCTTGGTAGGAAGTCTTCTGACAGGTAAGTTTCTGGGTGTTTTTGACATTTTCATAGTAAACACAAGGGTTAACGCCGGTCCTACTCGGTATCCTCCCACCATACTGCTGGCCGCCGTAGAACAGAAATATTCTTGAGTATCCGTAAAACGTCAATCAAATAAGTAAGTAATGTAATCACACAGGCGCATGGCGGCTTGAGCAGAGTGTTTCTGCATGAATTTACCCATACGGCTGGTGAAGTACGAGGCCCTCCCGTACCCCCATAAACAGAAAGAAAATCCATACCCACAAACAAATAAATATATAAATAAATAAATAAATAAATAAATATTTTATGTAGAAAGTAAACAATATGAATGTGTTACCAAATGACTAGTTTTAGAGAACCATGACCAATAGATTTGTTTTTTTATTTCTTTACCTGATTGGTGTTTATCGTCAAACTGAAGAATATTTCACTGATACGACGGCGGCCAGCATTATATTGGGAGGAAACCGCCCAGAACCCGAGAAAAACACCACGACCGTTTGCAGATTCCAGTGCATTTGTGTCAAAGATCATGCAACCAATATTTCCAAATCTATACATGTAGCATGCGCTTTAAAGACTTTACATAAAATCGGCCACATATGTCTATTATTGGTGTAATGCAGTAAGCTGATATTTATTTTATTTGTTAACGTGGTAAAAAGTGCTTATATCTGGGTGTTGTTGACATCGTTTGGCAATCGCTGACATCCATCTGTCGATATCTTTATTGAAAATGACAGATGCTGACATCATGGACCCGAGGGTTAAGTGCGCTGTGTTCCTGCGGACACACTCGGTGTACTTCACACGTGCACGTGGCCACCGCCATATAAGAGAGATAGTCTTAAGTTAAATGAATATACCAGCCTCTCACGCTTTCATGTATCAGCCATGTAGGGCCATTGAAATGATGTTTTCTTTCTGTTGATTTTGAAATAATACGATTAAAACAAATGTTTTCGTTTCAAGGTCCAACCAAACGTGGCCAAGTAAACTCAGCTCATGTGTGGTTCGTCGTGAGAAGGTTTTGTTCTAAACCCCAAAGGGGTGCGGACAACAGCGTTGAACTGGCGAACAACAAGGAGGTATATGCTTCATCAAGATGTTCCTAGTCAGTAAGTTCACTTATTAATTTGGTTGGTGTTTAGCGCCGTACTCAAGAATATTTCACGTTTATATGACGGCGGCCAACATTACGGTGGGAGAAAAGAGGAAACCCACGACCATCCACAGATTGCTGGCAGACCTTCCCACGTACGACCGGAGAGGAAGCCAACCTGAAGGGGCAAGAGGCTACATGTACAGTGTAACAAGGATTGGCAGATGGCAAATGTTTGAAGAGTACCACAGATGTGTTTTCTGCTTAAGGTGTACTTCTACCCAATGTGAACCACTGTCCTCTGGTTAATGATGCTTGTCTTCCAATCTCCGAAATACACGGTTCAGAACTCGGCCGCCTTGCACAGCTTTGTACATTTTGATTTCCTTGTCAAGCCTTGATGACAGAAAGCAGCCAGCGCCGCTCGAGAGGCCAGTTACTTCAAGGTTTACTTCTAAGGTTCGTTGAGAGCCATCCGTGGTCCGCCAACATAGTGTGTGTATTTATGATCGTGGGAAAGTTCGCTAGTGACTCGCCAAACGTGTGGTCATCGTTCACACCGCGGGCACCTCGGTTTTCTCCCGCCAAAATATACTGACCGCCGCACGAAAAGTTTTTGACTACGGCGTTAAACATGCAACGATCAAATCAAATAAACCATTTTGTATGCTCACTGCCTCATTCGGGTTAACTTTGTTTTGGCCTCTAACGGTCACACCCTGGTCACGTGCGTCCGCACGTTCGAATCTGGCCCTTCTTTGTCTCGCAGCAACTTTACGTATTTTGCAGACTGCTGGTCAAGTTTTTTCTCTTTTTCGGGCACTCTTGTTTCTTTGCCAGTAATCCCCCAAATGACGTTAAAATGTTATCAAATGGTGTTAAATACCAATAAAACACATAGGCCTATCAATAAAAATATCAAATAATAACATGTCAACAAAGAATTAAATCCAGCTATGTATTAAATTTCGTCTTTTCTCTCTTTCAGAAAGTTCGTTTCATGGAACCAGACCTTGTTGATGAGATTTAATGTGCGATTTGTCTATTCCACACCTGCATATCAGTGTGCATATTTGTATGTTTGAATGATGTTTACTGCAGTATTCAGGAAATCTTAGATTATTTTTGCCCTGGGTCAGTTTCATGGGTGAATGACGCCGGAGTATATTTGGATTGAATCACCGTCATTTGTCATGTATCTGTAGAAATGTAGACTCTGGTGAGGGTTAAGTAATGTCATTCTTGACTTATTTTCCCTCTGATTTCCCCCAAAAGAGGTCATATATAAGTAAAAATGGGAAAGGTATCACGTGCTCGAATCCAATAAGAAGAATATGCTCATTATAATACATAAAGTTTTTTCTTGGTGGAGTAACAAGTACACCCCAAAACTTCATATATCACTCCGCGCGTACTATAAATAGTAACCAAATTGCGTCTACTTGTATCGCCTTGATGAAGCGGGTGAGCCTAAAAATTCTGATAGTTTTCGCTATATGGGTGTGTTGACGAAACACGAACTCTAGTGAGGGTTATGTAATGTCGCCCTCGAGTCGTCCTCTCTTTGATTTATCCTAAAAGGTCAATTCATCAGTAAAAATGGGAAAAGTATCATGCACTTAAATCCAAAAAACACATGTCAAAATTAGGTCATGTTTACATTGCTTATAGTTTAGGGCCGTATCAACACAGATGGTGACGCGCGGCCTGAAACTATATACCTTGTTCCATGTAAAGCTTTCTGTTTCTTTAATTTATTTATTTGATTGGTGTTTTACGCCGCCCTCAAGAATATTTCCCTTATACGACGGCGGACAGCCTTGTGGTGGGAGGACACCGGGCAGAGTTCTGGGGAAACCGGTTGTTTGCTGGCAGACCCTCTCACGCCAGCATGAGCCATAATTATTTCATGTGAAAGATACTGTTCAGATACACAAAAGATCAACGGTTTATCCTGGGCATTGTGGTTTTCTAGACCCACAAATCTATACAGCATAGCTGTAAAATATATGGGATATAGCCAAATATATGCAGTAATATTTTACAATTTATATGAACTAAAGGGCATTTAAATCTGATGTTTCTCTTATTTTTAAGAAAAATACTGACCTGTATTCATAAATATGAATATGTAATTGTATTCCTGTGAAGGATAGTGTTCAAACATACAACAGTTTAGTTAATATAATTATAATAATACAACCTTTTCCAGCTCTGCAAGACAAATATATTGTCTCAAGGATTTTATCCGGTGCTGGAAGTCAATCAATCAAAGGTCATCTGCATGATAAGGAGCCACAAATTTGCTAATAAGAAACTATCTAGCCTGTCGTCGCACAAATGGTTTAATGTCTTTCCATCGTGCCTCATTTGTGGAGGGTAACAAGTTGGCTAAGGGAATAACGAAAAAAAAACAAAAAAACCCCCAAAAAACAACAACGTATCATACACAGTTGAATATAATACACAATTTTTCAATGCATCACTTCAAAGTATATTAGTCTTAAAATATCACTATGCACCAGAAGTACATGTATACAAGACTGTGTCAAAAAGGCTTTGTATCCAAATACACAAGAAGTACATGTATACAAGACTGTGTCAAAAAGGCCTTGTATCCAAATACACAAGAAGTACATTTATACAAGACTGTGTCAAAAAGGCCTTGTATCCAAATTTTGTAATTTAACATAAGTGCAAAATTAGTGTATCTATGCCACATTTTTTAAGCAATACATAAAGCCTTGAGAAAAAAAAACACTCGTGATACGAGACCAATTTACACCAAAGCAGGAAGGTCAGATAAATGACATTTTTGAAGCGTGTGGGTGAAAGAATACTGGATGAAAATAATTTAATCTGCAGATGTGTGTTGATGTTTGAGACATTCGATTACTGTCAATTATTTAACATCAAATCAATGCATCAGGTACATGTAATTATGACCTTCAAGCCTTATAATTAATGTGTACCCCTCCCAGCAGTTTTATATGCTGTCGGTTTTGACCAGATTTTACACATATATAGTATCCTATCACCGTCAAACCTCCCTATGCTGTACACCACATGAGAGAAAAATTTTCCTAATTTCGTCGAATGAAGGTGCCCAGGCTTCACTTGAGTGATATTTACAATATACAACGCTCATAGGGACCTGTTCGCCGTTAACGATTTTGCTTTTGGTTGCCATGAGTGCAAGCATGGCTATATTTTGTTTTTGTGCTATAGTTAGCCTTCAGCGGACTAATATGCGGGGCGGGAGCGGCCGTTGATTTCGGTCGTGAGACAATAGGACTTAGCTTGTGCTTCGGCCTAGTTCGACTTGGACTTACGAGCTTGCAAAGTGGGTATGGCACCTCTGTTTTGAATTTAGGACGCCTCCTATGCTTAAAAAGCGGTGTACCGTTCAAGTTTGTGGCTTAGAATATATCAAGTTATCGATAAATTGGATCACTATGTTCATATTAACTTATATACTCGTATATAACCTTTACTACATGTGCTGTTTTATGAGAAATGTGTACTAAAAAGTTGTTAAGGAAATAGTATACTTGTTTGAATTTGTCGCTAACACTGTAGCGAGTTGTTCCTTAACTGAACCGAGGGGCTTCCGTGGCTCAGTCGGTTAGTGCGCTAGCGCAGCGCAATGACCCAGAAGCCTCCCACCAATGTGGTCGCTGTGAGTTGAAGTCCGACTCATGCTGGCTTCCTTTCCCGCCGTACGTGTGGAGGTCTGCCAGCAAACTGCGTATGGTCCTCCCAGCATAATGCTGGCCGCCGTCGTAGAAGTGAAATATTCTTGAGTACAGCGTAAAACACCAATCAAATAAATAAATAAAATAACTGAACCGCTGTACTCACATCAGCTTACGTACCTGATATATACTTATTTGAGTCACAGTGTAACTCTCAAAAATCGGATACTGATAAAACCATAATGCACATCTCTCTCTTCAGTGACAATCAGACGTTGAAGTGCATGAAAAAGTCATTCTTTAGGCATTGACACTCCAGCCTCCTTGCTATTCTACATTTTATTCCGGAATTTGCTCTTCCAAGAAAGAAGAATCAAGTGGTAATATCAGATAACATAAGCATGGCCTCGTGACCTGCCCTATAACATCTGTGACTCTACACTTTTTCTCACCCGTTCTCCAGACTTCTGGGAATACACACCTGAAAGAGTCATTCGGATGTTGAAAACCTTATCGACCACAAGGACAATCTCGGTAGTATTCAGTAACCATTTTTCCAAATACTCAGTCCAATGAAACGAGAACTGAAAGCGAAGGATATTACACTGGTTGCGTTCCTTGATTTTATAATTTGTCTGATATTTACAGACGAGGTTCTTTGACAACTGGAGTTGGTCGTGGAGTAATTGTTACGAAGAATGGTTACATGGTATATGTAAGGACAAGCAATGACTGGTAGCTACCTCTTGTTTATATTGGCCTGTGCGCTTTACGTGGGTGAGTTACATTTACATGGAATCCACTTACAAGCAGTGATTTGATGATTCTGAAAAAAAAAATGCATTGATGTGCAGTCTTATAACTCAACCTATTACATTAAACTTCCGGCTACAATCTGCTGCAAATTTCATAGCTGAACAATTCATAATGTGTAGCTCAGTGCGTGCATTTAGGGTGAGCAACTCCTAAGCACGAGGCTCATTGTAGGTGTAGGTTTTTTGATTCCGGTCATTGTTGAACATAGTAGCCTAGGTGATAAAAATCTATCGAGGAAGCAAGCAGTGTAGTTTGCACAGCGTTACGTTCGTTGGAGATCTCTTGTCTTCCACGAATAATGCATTTAAGTTTGTATGTCAAATCTGCGAAGATTCGTGCAGAATGATTTGCCAAATGTAGGATTCTCTCACGTCCGCAAGATTTCCCTCAACCCGCAACCATGGCCATTTCTATATAGCTAGCATATACACGTATTTCTGAGAGCATATTTCTGAAAGCTCACTGCGTAGGAAAAAATGTTTCACAGTGCCATGGGGACTGATCCGCAGTCCAAGAAGAGAATTGTTGCCGAATTGAACATATAGTATATATATATATATATAAAGAAAGTTATTAACAATGTCAAATGGTAATGTGTATAATGCATTATGCAGAAGGGGAGTGGGGTGTTTGGTGAACGGAATTGGAAGATTGATTCATGAAATGTTCACAAACACATAAACCTTTGAAAAAAAATGGTAACACGAGACAAGTTTACACCAAAGCGGGAAGGTGAGATAAATGACATATTGTGATGTGAACTTAACCCCTAGGAAAATTCCGGGGATTCCCCGTTCTGTATGTCTAAACGCGGCAACTTTGGAAGATATTTCAGTGCAAATTAGTTCATTTGATTGTTGTTAACGGCAATACTCGAAAGGATTTTACTTATATCAAATCGATCAGTTTCATGGTCGGAGGAAACCTGTGAGCCTGCGACAAACCATTCAGTGTTGGCAAGATACAGACAGCAGTACACTTGCACAAACTTACACCCCATATAGCTGGAAGACAAGTTGTTCATATTTGTTTATTTATTTGATTGATGTTTTACGCCGTAGCCAAGAGTATTTCACTTGTACGGCGGAGACTAGTGTTATAGTGGGAGAAAACCGAGGCGAGCCATCAACCATCCGCAGTGATAGCTAAACCACCTGAAGGACCCATTATAAGTAACTATGGGTCAGAAATATGATAATGCCAGAACATGATAAACCTGTCCTGGGGAGGAAGATTAAACTTTACAAAAGGACAGAGAAATGAAAGATTAAAAGATTGAGAGGCAGGTGTGTAATCTATCAGAAAAGAGTTTTGCTTACTATGGAATAAACAGTAACAGTAAATGGGACATTTATATATTTCATCTCGCTTGGGAATAACTTTAAGGAAAAGTTTCATAGAGGGAGTCAACTTCCCTACATTCGTTTGAGTTTTGAGTGTTACTGACAACTTCTATCAACATTTACTTAGTGTCATTTTAAAGTTTTAATTCAAACACTTTAAAGCTGACTTGTGGACACTACGCATATTTTTTTCTAATTTGGCTATTTTGAACCATTATCATATTGCAGATGGTCTCAGGCTGCTGTCTAATTACACAACACCTGCCTCCTCAAGTCATGGGGTTGACACAACAACAACAACAACAAAAACAACGACAGCAACAACAACAACGACGTCGCCAACCGTAGCAACAACAGCGCATTTTGAAATAGTTATTGAGCGCGGGAAAATATTCCTCAAGCTACCCGACCCGTGTTACGACTCTCAGACTCTGTGTCCAGTCGAATGTTTTGTGGATTCGGCGATACCTAACACAGGCGCTAACAAGTGTAACATTTGCAACTGTACTGCGGTCACAACGCCAGGTATGTAAAAGGCAATTGTCACTACACTGGTGCGCATGCTCGTATACCCTCGCAATCGTCACCCTGGTCCGAAAAAATAAGATTACCTTCAAGTGTCATAATAATTTTTGGAAATATGTATCTGAGTTACAGAGGCCCCTTGTTGTAGAGATAGGAAGTGCCCTTAACTAAGTGCTACTTAACACTAAGTATGCCTCATGAAACCGGGCTCAGGCCCAATCTGCAAGCTCCAAACCCCCAGACCGTCTTGTCGACCGACACGAGAACCCTAAGTGATGGAAATGTTGGATGGAAATTTGAGATACACCCTCTCTAGCACACGGCGGGATCACTAGTCGACTAGATCGACAAGCTGACAACAAATACAATGATTCTTCACTTGGCTTCCCAGTGTGTGCATCTGGCCAAATATAGATTCCGTTATGTGGTACTTTCGGATTAATTTTAAGGTAGCGATATATTTCCATGTACGCATACCTATTATATGGGGTAAATGGATAAAAAGTTGTCCTATCATTCTCTAGTTTTTTTTATTGCTTCAGCGATGTCATTCGCTCTGCTTTATTGATGTTGTGTACTTTTCTGTTTCTATGTTTCTTTTGAGAAAAAAAAGCGAAACACGTGGCAAATTTACTAGGTCTGTTAAATGTGGTCACAATATTTCAGAAATGGTAGTGAATGGTGCATACACGCAGTTTCATCGGCGGTGTCATTGTAATTGCATTTCATAGAATTTCCTTACTGTAAGGAATTAACACCACACAGTCTGCACTCTTCAGGGCTGTTCAACAATCACAAATTGAAATCACCAAAATGTGTAATAAGTGTAGGACATGTTTCATTGTCGTTTAATTTAAATGCTTCTGTTTTCTTTTATCTGTTCAGTTTCAGCCATGCTGAACCACACCACAACTCCTGTGAACCTATCCACCACAGGTACAGGTTATCATTTCTGAGTTTTCGTTTTACTGCACAAGCGATGTAAAAAAGGAAGACTTGACGCAGTATATCTGTTTAATCCATGCCATACGATAAGATGATGATGAAAGCAAATAATGATAATAATCGTTATTGGTAAGAGCATATTCTCGCTGACTCAGCCAGGAAATGCACTGCCGATTGGTTTATGAGAGCTGGGATCGCGAGTTCGAATCCAGCCCGTGCTGTTTCGCCTTGAAACCTTCCTTCCAAATACAACGAAATATAATTAAATGGAATACGAATGTATCATACAAATGACTAGTTTTTCCCTCCTGAATTTCTCATTAAGCATAACTTTCAACAACTACGACATGTAACTAATTTCAATACAGAGAAAACTATACAAGTAATCATTTTTTTTCTCCTCTCAATTTCCCTTTCAGCAAAGCTTCCAACAACCACGACAAACAGAGAGATTGTGATTATCGGAGGGGTAGCTCACCTGTTAGTGGATTTCCCGTGTACCCCGCGGGATAACATCTGCCCTGTGGATGGGTGTGTTATCGATGGAGTGATGGAGGGGACGGAACTGTGTTTCAAATGTGAATGCTTACTGGCAACAGAAGCGCCAAGGACAACGATGGGTGAGTTGTGAGAAACTTTTAGCTTTACTCAGTTACTGGAGTTTTTATCGTGACTTTCAAGTTTAGCTTCTCGGTCTTCGCAGGAGGTTTGGGATAAACAATCTTTCTAATTTCACAGGCAGCAAACACAATGACTCATGAGCTGAACCAAGATTTCATTCTTTTTTGGATGTTTTTCGCTTGTGCCTAATCCTTGCAGTTTCTGTCGTGGATTCCGGTTTAGCTTTTAGCGTGCTTCTCATGATGTCTAAAACCATCAACCACGCTCTCAGCAAACAGTAGGGCGGTGTAAAGTTCCTCGTATAGCTTTAGCTATGCATCAAAATTACGGACATGAAAACTTGCGGAAAATCTTTGAAGTATTGGTATACACAGTCCATTGATTGACATGTTATCCTTTAACTTGCTACCCTCACTTAACGAGCAGCCTAACGCCAAGGCAACTTCCACTTTTTGGGACGGCTATAGGCCTATATACGGATTCTAAGTTGTCTCAAATAAAGTTACATACTTTAATTTCCGCTACCTAGCACCCCCGCAAATAAGACAGGATTCCAAAAAAGGTTAAGAACAGTTGGCATAATTTTCTATATTTCCCACATAGCCAGTAGTTATTAGTTTGAAAATTTCTTTTTCATGAATCCTTTATCCTGTGCACGATGCGTTTGTGTTACCGCAGCGCCATCTACAGTTTCATCCGTCACCAGTCCTGGGAACGACGGTTTAGGTGAGTTGGCCTTTCGCGCCTGTGGGTTGTTGTTATGCCGTATGTGCATACGTGAGAGCTTTTACTTTTTGACGGATCAGAAGTTCGTCGGTTGATGACACATGTATTAAAGTATTGCGGTCATGGGTTCAAATCAGGCACTTTGCAGGGCTATTTTCCGGCGGTTAGCTCCTCATTTCAATATCTAAAGGTCTTGTAATATACGCAAGACATATATTAGATACGGAAAATATTGTCTCTCGCATATATATTCTGTTGTGTTGTTTTTTTTTTTAAAGAAAAAAAGCTTGGGCCCGAGTTACCACATTGTAAGCACGTCGTTTAAAAATCAACATCCAGAATGATTTTTGCTTCCACGATACATATATAGCCGAACAGGGATCCATTTCCCTCTAATAAACGTTAGTTTTTTTTTTCAAGGGAAAATAATTAATAATAATTAATATCGTTAGGAATTACACCTAGGATATTTGTTTGTAAATACATCTGTAATATTGAATAAACATGCATTGTATTAAGGAAACTTTTGAAATCTGGCAAGTTACATGGAACCGCGCTGCAGATGGCCACTATTAGTAGAGAGTTCGAATCTCAGTCCGGTCAACACTTTCCCCTTGATCTGGAGATGACTTGTGGATTTACATAAGCATGATGTATATACAGCTGGGATCTGAATTGAGTACTTGCGTGTAGACATTGTTGACAGATGACTCAATCTCCTACACTCTCCGTTAACCTGGCCGCCGTCATAGTTAAAGCGAGAAACATGAGCACGGTAAACACCCGCCAATCAGTGATTCTGTCATTCAATAAATCAAGCACTCCATATGGCTTTAATTATAGCCTCATCCACAAGCGACACGTTGGAGGTGAACGGTGTGTTAAACTTCATCGTGAGTAAACCGTGTCGATCTGAAGACAACCTCTGTCCAGTAATCGGCTGCAGCGTGGACCTGACCACAAGGGGAGCCAGGGTGTGCTTTGAATGTACCTGTGCAACAACAACACGTAAGTCTTCCCTTTTCACACAGTGTTATGTGCCATGTGCACGCTCGTAATACACTAAGATTGTGCGCGGTGACTTGTCCACGTTCCCTAGCACCACAACTGAATCAGAACATGGTAAAGAAATTGCACCGATGTTAATTGTAGGTTACAAAATGTCAGTGTTCCACACTGTAAAACGACCATTGTCCAACGCGTTTAATGGGTGATTAAACTTCAAATAAGCGTGTTTACATCGAAATTTACAGTATAGGATTGCTGAAAATGCTGCTTTGTCATCACATTTGCTAAGCAGTAACTTGAAAAAAACCCACAAAGGTAGATTCATAACCAACTTGAAGAATCCGGGTCTCTGTAGGTACACGGCAGAAAAGACTGAAGCGTGGAGAGTGGAACCAAAGCAACGACGACAGTTTGATCATTGGCAAATGGTCACATGTAACCCGTGGAATCCGGCTTTTTGTCAATCCTTGTCATAAGAGATATAATCCTGTCTTTTATCTACACATCTTAAATACTGACAAAGTTTTGTTTTAGCACAGGCCTGCGTAAGAGGTAAAATTTATCCTGTAATAAGGCAGAAAGAAAACACAGTTTCCTGTACGAAGAATAATAAAATAAATGTGCTTTATTTTAAAACAAGTATTATTTTTTACTTACGCAGGTAGAATGATCGACACAAACCAGTGTATTACTTGCGGAACTGGGGGCCTCCTTGGCTCAGTCGCAGCACAATGACCCGAAGCTTCTCACCAATACGGTCGCTGTGAGTTCAAGTCCAGCACATGCTGGCTTTCTCTCCGGCCGTACGTGGGAAGGTCTGCCAGCAACCTGCTGATGGTCGTGGGTTTCCCCTGGGGTCTGCCCGGTTTCCTTCCCGCATAATGCTGGCCGTCGTCGTATAAGTGAAATATTCTTGTGTGCGACTAAAGAGTAGTGTAATTTTCTGCTGTGTTTTCTTACATTGTAGCGACTACCGGACTACCAACAACAACAGCATGTAAGTTGATGCAATTGTTATATATGTCAAACTGGTAAGATGTGTAGGAATATTTGTCAAAGGAGGATCGATACATACGTGTTGAATTATTGGTAGCATAACGGCTGTCCTTCATGATTCAACCGTTTAGAGGTGTTACAATAGTGTTATGTACCCCATTGTTGAGACACATGAGCGTTTTCTTTACCGTATCACATATTAGTGTATCACATTGTTCGTATCATGATCATAATGAAACATGTTTATTTAGCCTATCAAAACTGTTTGGTATATCCAACCGTTAGTGGCATGGCCATTATTTAGCCCATCACAATTGCTTCGTATATCACAGCATTCGTATCACGACCAATTTTTAGCCTATCGAAATTACTTGATGTATCACAGAGTCCGTATCATGACCATTATACAGCCTATGAAAATTACTTGATGTGTCAACAAGTTCGTATCATGACCATTATTTAGCCTATCAAAATTACTTGATGTATTACAGAGTTCGTGGCGCGATTATTATTTAGTCTGTCACAATTGCCTAGTGTATCACAGTGTTCATAGCATGGCCATTATGTAGTCTTCCACAGTTGTTTCGTGTATCACAGCGATCGTAGGATGACCATTACTTAGTCTATCACAGCTGTTTGGTGTATCACATTGGTCGTGACATGACCGATTTTCAGTGTATCACAATTGTTTGGTGTATCACAGAGGTCTAAGCATCCCCGTTATTTAGTCTATCACAAATGTTTGGTGTATCCCAGCGGTCGAAGCATGGCCGTTATTTGGTCTATAGCAATGGGAGACTTGGACGGGCTACACAGAAGGGTCCTTTACGACAGGAGGGATAATTTCAACAAGAGGGATGATTTCGATTTTGATATTGTGAATTATTCTTACTTGAATAGCAATATACCAAATGATCCTGCATATGGCGCATAGATATTTCGCCTGGTAGCATTTGTTAGATCATGTGTGCTCTGTGATGATTTCAATCAACGTCACAAGTTATTAGTGCAAAAACTAGTGATATTCCATCAAACGCCTTTACTCCAAATTTCTCAAATTTTTACAATCATTACGCCTCTTTTCTTGGTATAAATACTGACTGAGTGCTCAGAATCTTTAGAGCTCTGGTTTAAAATTGTGTCTAATTCCCCTTAACCCGGGGCTAGAGGCCGTATGTTTGTCGTGTTCAGTGTGATCGCTGGATATATGAACAATTGCAACCAATGCGAAACTGAGATACATAGCTGATTATCGACACACCATATAAAATAGTACACGATTTGGAAACTGATTTTATTGATCCGCCTAGAACATTCATTACATTATTTCGTCATCATTGAAAACTCTTGACGGTTTCTATTTTCTTAGTTCTTTGGTGGTTTCTGTTATTTGTCGTTTATGGAAACTGGTTTTGCGATTATTGACCCGGAACGTCCATTTTGATTGACGGCTGGTATACGAATGTCGGTTTCAACGCCTAGGTTCAAAGGCTTCGTTTTCTGCCCCGATGCTACAGAGTTTGTGCACGACCTAAGTGCTTTCTGAGCATACATGCACCTAAAGGTGTGCCGTAATCCAAGAAGAACAAAGGAACACGGCTTTGTACCCCTGACATAATGGCGGGAAGGGGTTTGACGAGTTTCCAATTGTTTGGTGTATCATGAGTACCACAATTAGTAAAAATGTGTATATAGAATCATGACAGTAAATAGAATGAAGACTATCAAATTTCTAAAGATTATCACAGTTTGATGTGTGGAGAGATAATAATTGCCTTCCATAGCAATACTCTGATAAAAAATATTGAATAAACGAGACATGCAGGCCCACAATTCAGCTAACTCCAAGAACGTTCCCATCCCGTGTATATCACACATATGTATCTATACATATTACCCATAATTTGATCTGTTACAGCATCCACCACAACTTCGAGCGCCCTGCAGACTGTGATGGTCGCCGGTACAGAATACACCATGCTGAAGGACGCCTGCACACCCAAAGACAACCTGTGTCCAACAGGCGTGTGTCATATCGAGGCTCACGTGGGAGCAGATAAGTCCGTCTGCTTCGCGTGTCATTGTTAGCAAAGTTATAACGTTTACAACGCTGTTATATTCCTTCATATTTCAGTAAGCAAATAAAGAAACCAGAATAATGGTAATATTAGTTCATATCAACAAGCAAGGCTCCAGAGGGCAAAACTGAAAACCCTAATTGAAACGTGTTATAAAGTGGAACGCAAATGAAAAAAATTTTTCTCTATTTTTATTACAAAGAAGACAGAACCGAGTTAGAATTATTCCGCGGAGGCTGACATGTTTTATAGAGCTCTTGGGCAATTAAAATTAAAAGTCGACGAGAGTGTGATATCATGCCATCACAACTGACACGAATGAGAGCTCTACAACATGGCTGAATACAAAGCGTACGGTTGTACAAACCATCGGGGGTAATGTTAAAAAAAGATTTTCAGTATTCCAGACGTGTAAATTAAGAAACCACTTCTTTGTAAACAGATTCTAACATGTGAGTGTAAATATAGAATCAGATTCGTGTGGTGACGGAATGACGTCATAATTTTGGCACTGAACGTACACGGCGTCATAATTTTGGCTAGACAAGATCTTTGAACGTAAAGATGTAATCAGAAAGGAATTATGTTTGTTGTATCTTTCAGCAAGTTATTCGTCTTCTGGAATTCAGAGTTTTTTCTGCAGTTCTGTCTCAAATCTGTCAGACAGGAAGTTAATTATGCAGTACCGTGTTTCGGTTTCGTGTTGACAACGTGAACTGTTCCCTAGTAACGATGAAACAATTCTTCTTGACAACGAACGTTTCCTTATTGACAATCAAATGTGCCACTTTGACAGTGAATGGTTATATTGTTACTATAAATGCCATGTGTTGATGGCAAATCCCTTGACGGCAAATCCGTTGACAAGGAAGTGCTACTAGTTTAAACTGAATCCTTCCTTCCTGACAATTGACAGTTCTGCATTTACAATGAATGGTTATCTGCTGACAACGAATGATTATCTGTTGACGTCGGATGGTTATCTGTTGACAGTGAAATGTTTCTTGCAAACCATCACCGGTTCCCTATTAAACAAATAGACTGATCTATAGCGGGGTTAAAAACCCGACGTTTCAAATGTAGGCTGAAGTGTGCCTCTACAAATAATTAAAATGAAATAAACCTATCGTAGGTAAGGTATCACACAAAATATAACAAAATAGACAATGTGTAAAAAGCAGAGACGACTGATATCAACATCGGTGATAAGGCATTTACGAACAATTCAGCCTGAGTAGCTGAGTTGTAGAAGCCTTTAAGGACGGTGAAATCCCAGGGTTGAAAGAGTCACATGCGATGGCGATGACGTCGCATCACCTATTAACTATTGATAGTTATGAGGGTTTCCTATGGCGAAAAGATAGATGTCTGAGCAATAAATCGGTAACACGAGATACATGAACTTATACGAGACTACAGATATCTTGTCTGGCACTCCAATGCTTGTAATTTTTATAATCTTTTCAGTATGTACTTAAATAAAATAACCTGAGCTTCTGAAGAGACAGTAGCTCTACTGCCTGGAACAAAATTATCACGGAGTCGATCACAAGATTATGTATGTATAATGGGCAATGGACAATATAAATTGAAATTCCATACTCCGAAATATGTATTTTGATTCACTTGTACCCAGTTTTGGTGAAATTGTACAAAAACTATAACAGTAACTAGTAGCATTTTGAAAGAAATGTTAACATGTGCTGGATGAATAGACAGGCAAACAGACAACCGATCATAGAAATGGAAATACGATACTACGAATTATGTATCTCGATGTAGTCTAGACTTAAGCCAGCTTTTGTTGAAATCAGTTAATGCTGTAGGAGGAGTAACATTTTGAAAGATATGCTCACATATTCTGGATAAAAGACTGACAGACAGACTGACAGACAAACGCATAGACGGACAACTGATCACCGAAATTAAACATGCATGCTACGAATTATGTATCGTGATGATCCAAGTTTCATTGAAACCCTACAAAAAACTGTAGGAGGAGTAGCATTTTAAGAGAAATGTTAACATGGTAGATGAACGGACAGACAGGCGGACAACCGATCATCAAAATGGAAAATCGATACTATGAATTATGTATCTCGATGTCGTCAACACTTGAACCAAGTTTCATTGAGATCGTACAAAAAAAAACTGTACGAGTAGTAGCACTTTGAAAGAAATGTCAACATGGTGGATGAACGGACAGACAGACGGACAACCGATCATCAAAATGGAAAATCGATACTACGAATTGTGTATCTTGATGTCGACAACACTTGAACCAAGTTTCATTGAGATCGTACACAAAAAAACTGTACGAGTAGTAGCACTTTGAAAGAAATGTCAACATGGTGGATGAACGGACAGACAGACGGACAACCGATCACTAAGATGGAAAATCCATACCACGAATTGTGTATCTTGATGTCGACAACACTTGAACCAAGTTTCATTGAGATCGTACACAAAAAAACTGTACGAGTAGTAGCACTTTGAAAGAAATGTTAACATGGTGGATGAACGGACAGACAAAGTGGAAGATAGATAGAACGAATTATGTATCTCGATATTTCAGCCTGTCACCACAAGACATGCGCATTCGTGTGGTATAGACAAAAAAAATCACCTCTACAGACCTAGTTGTGTCAACCTAATCGGAGATATACGTTACGAAATGTTTAAAACGTAAAACCGGTATGTTGTAACTGGTATGTACATCTTTAATATACAATATGCAAGTGACCCAGTGGGCTGATGTTTAATCTGTTGAAATTCAATCTCTACTTGTACTTTGTTCTCGGTGATCCTACTTTACCTACATACATGTAGGTTATAAAGGTGATTGAGTCAGGTATAGTCTTGGGGATACATTGGCCTGATGTTTTCTATTTATAAGAAACGGATTTTCTGCATGTGCATTACATGTATTAGGGTGTGTACCTTCTGTCTGTGATGCTGTTCCAGTGTATTGGTAAATATATACCTGGTAAGTACGAACATCAATCTCTAAAAGCAATATATATAAATTTAAATCATTAAAATGCGGAATCATCATTCGAATTTTTCAAGCCTACGATTTACTCTTACAAAAAAAATTATCATTAAAAACAAAGAATTTAAAGTATATCCAAGAAGTAACCAACGCAGACATAGGAACATATTACACAAAATTGATAAATTCAGCTTTAAAATTCGAAACACCAGGAAGTTTTCTCCGCAGTGTAAACCGATTCTCCACGGTATGAATGTTATAAATCTTTTCTCCGAAAGGAAGGGATCTTCTGGGCGATCTAAAAATTTTCAACGCGGAGAGTTCACATCGCGTGGAAAATTTCCGAGAGAAAGTTTACACCGCTTACATCTAACTTTTTTCGCCGTGTAATTCCTTCTCCGCAATGGAGATCTAAAATTTTTCCCCGCGATGGAAAGATTGTATACAAGTTTACAACGCTTATATTACTTTTCCACCGGAGGTGCAACTGTTTTCTGTCTAAACAATTTCTCCGCTGTGGAAAGGTAAAAACTTTTCTTCGCGGTGCAGCCTTTCCACCTTTTATACAAATAGCCAAAAGGCATTTTCCGCAGTAATGTTTCATAAAATCAAGGACATCACACAGGTAATTTATTCAGTCAACTTCCGCTATGAATGCTCAACCCTGCCTGATGAAGTTGGAGATTATAATTGACAATTATAATCACAGGGCGATGTCCCAATGTAAGTAAAGGTTAATTGCATTTTCCACAGCGCTCATTACAGACGGGAGTTTCACTGGGTTTTCTGTAGCAACACGGGGCGATGTCTTCGAGTCCAAATGCCGTGATGTTTGCAGTAAATCTTTTCAGAACACCCGAGTCTTCAGTTAGGAATGCTCCGAGCTGCAAATACATAAAACCAAGTATGAAATTGTGGGACATCTAAACTGCCTCTCTGTGATATAACGGGAAGAACGTCTTCTGCATAATCATCTAACATAGAATCAGAAGAACTCCACTGTAAACCATTTAAGGAGGAAAACTAATCAGGAATGTGTGCTTTCTGGTCATCTATTCTAGAATATGACAAAACACAACTTGAAACAATGTTACCATTCGCTAATTGACCAAGGTGATTGTAAAGTAGCCTTCTTCTTATCCTAAATCTTATCAAGCTATACATACTGTACATGAATATTAAAGGGAAAGGCAACAAATCATGTAATCATAGTTATTTCGAAAGCAGTTTGGAACAGACCAAAACAGTCACATCCCCGTTTTCTGTCGCCTCACCTCCTTTGTCCTCGGTGAGAGGTCAGCTGGGTCAACCACGTGTGGTTCACCTGTCATCAGTGGTTTGATTCCATGCTTGCTGTACATGTAAGCGCGTCAAATATTCCTCTGTAAACATAAGAATACCCTCTGTAAGGAAATGAATTAAACACTTCTTAGCTTGAACTGGAGATGTCAGATCCACAGAGAATCGGGTTACTCCCTCGAGAACAGCAGCATATACATGCACACTTACAAGTGAACAGAAAATGAGAGCTAGATCCTAGCGCGCATGCGTTATTGTGAGTACTACCAGAGCCCAGAGCCTACAAAAAAAAAAAATAATAAAAGAGAAAGAAAAAAATGAAAGGAAAAAAGGACAGCCTCTTCAGTTTACCTCTTTGACCAAGCTGCAGCCAGGTGGCGCTAGTCTCTAAACTAGGAAGTGTTACTGAGAATCCTCGTGTCACATGGTAGCTGAAGGGGTAAAAAGGCAACATAGCGATGCACGGTATTTGATAGGCTCTGATGACAGACAATGGACAAACATCACACTGGCGTATAGTACACCGAATACCTATTCATACATAAAACTATGTAAGTTTAAAAATATATGAAAATTCAGCATGAAATGGAAACATAAAGATAGCTCTTCCCGTCTTGAAATAAGACCTGCAACGAAACGAAATCATCGTGAAGTAAATAAATAACGCTTTTTTCAAATAAGCAAATGGCAAGACGAATATCTGTGGTGTTGATGGTGGTGGTGGAGATGGTGATGGTGGTGGTGGTGGTGATGGTGATGTGATGGTGGTGATGGTGATGGTGGTGATGGTGATGTGATGCTGGTGATGGTGATGGTGGTGATGGTGATGTGGTGATGGTGATGGTGATGGTGGTGATGGTGATGTGCTGATGGTGATGGTGGTGATGATGATGGTGATGGTGATGTGATGGTGGTGATGATGATGGTGGTGATGGTGATGTGATGGTGGTGGTGATGATGGTGATGGTGATGGTGGTGATGGTGATGTGATGGTGGTGATGATGATGGTGGTGATGATGACGGCGACGGCGCTCGGCGGCGACGGCGTGACGCGACTTTTGCTAAGACTTGGCGACTTATGTATGACTTGGCGACGTGATTTGCGGCGGCGGCGACGGACGGCGACGTGACGTGATTTGCGGATGGTGACGGCGGCACGGCGACGTGATGGCGGCGACGACGACGGCGGCGACGACGACGGCGACGGCGTTCGGCGTTTTTATTTCTGCGACGCGACGGCGGCGATTTATGCCTGGCGGCGATTTGCGACGGATTTGCGGTGACGATGACGGCGGATGGTGGCGGATGCAGTGACGGCGATGGTGATTTATTTGGCGACGACGGCGGCGACGGGCGATTTAGTGGTGACGGCGACTTGGCGGCGATTTGACGACGCGATTCATGGGTGATGGGTGACGGCGGGTGATGATGATGGTGGTGATGATGATGGTGGTGATGGTGGTGGTGGTGATGGTGATGGTGGTGATGATGATGGTGATGGTGATGGTGGTGATGGTGATGGTGATGGTGATGGTGTTGATGGTGGTGATGATGATGGTGATGGTGGTGATGTGATGGTGGTGATGTGATGGTGGTGGTGGCGATGGTGGTGATGTTGGTGATGGTGATGGTGGTGGTGGTGGTGGCGATGGTGATGTGATGGTGGTGATGGTGATGGTGGTGATGGTGATGTGATGGTGGTGGTGGTGATGATGGTGATGATGATGGTGATGGTGATGGTGGTGATGGTGATGTGATGGTGGTGATGATGATGGTGGTGATGATGATGGTGATGGTGTTGGTGGTGATGGTGATGGTGGTGATGGTGATGTGATGGTGGTGATGATGATGGTGATGGTGGTGATGGTGATGGTGATGGTGATGATGGTGATGTGATGGTGGTGATGGTGATGGTGGTGATGGTGATGGTGGTGATGATGATGTGATGGCGGTGATGGTGATGGTGGTGATGATGATGGTGGTGATGATGATGGTGGTGATGGTGGTGGTGGTGATGGTGATGGTGGTGATGATGATGGTGATGGTGATGGTGGTGATGGTGATGGTGATGGTGATGGTGTTGATGGTGGTGATGATGATGGTGATGGTGGTGATGTGATGGTGGTGGTGGCGATGGTTGTGATGTTGGTGATGGTGATGGTGGTGATGGTGGTGGTGGCGATGGTGATGGTGGTGGTGGTGATGGTGATGGTGGTGGTGGTGATGGTGATGGTGGTGATGATGATGGTGGTGATGATGATGGTGGTGATGGTGGTGGCGGTGATGGTGATGACGGTGATGGTGGTGATGGTGATGGTGATGGTGATGATGGTGATGGTGGTGGTGATGACAGTGATGGTGGTGATGGTGGTGGTGGTGATTGTGATGGTGATGGTGGTGATGATGATGGTGATGGTGATGTGATGGTGGTGGTGGTGTTGATGGTGGTGATGATGATGGTGATCGTGGTGATGTGATGGTGGTGGTGGCGATGGTGGTGATGGTGGTGATGGTGATGGTGGTGATGGTGGTGATGGTGATGGTGGTGATGTGATGGTGGTGATGGTGGTGGTGGTGATGTGATGGTTGTGATGGTGATGGTGATGATGATGATGGTGTTGGTGGTGGTGATTGTGGTGGTGGTGATGGGGAAATGAATGCACAGTTCTCCGAAAAGGATGAATAATAGAGCAGCATGTAGTGTACACTGGATTACAAGCGGTAGTCACGCGGTGCCCCGACTGCGCGGACTGAGTGCTGTTACGCGTACACCATGATATTGGAGATTAAATGTAAGTGAATAGTTTGATCAGGCTGTAGTTTAGTCAGCATGAACCTATAACAATGGATATGGAGCAGTAAAAGCCCACGGCTGTTGTGTATAACTAACTACTCGATAAACTGTGCTAACATGAGCTATAATAACAAAACACATTTTGTTGGGCTGCCATTATGGACGCGAACTACTTTATTCTATTACTGCGCGCATGTAAAGTGGTGGGTTAGTAGCGATTTACCCTGGAACATCACAACGGCCACTCCCATGAAGCTGACGTTTATGATAAATGTATAAAGGTCGGCCAAACTAAGTCTGGCCTGTTACAGAATTCACGTCTGCTTACAGAACGAATGCGATTCTCTGTCCGGTTTCCTTCCACCATAATGCTGATCGCCATTGTATCAGTGAAATATTCTTGATTACCCGGTAAAACATCACTCAAATAAATTAATAAATCAGTATTGTTTGTTTTCATTGTTGAATAAAGCGTTGTGGGACACTATAAGCTAAGTATGTATACGTAGTTATAACGCAATACATTATTTGAGTGAGAAATCAAGCGTAGATCAGTAATTGGTAATTTCTGTGGAGTTTTTACAAAGAAGCATGACGAAACAGTCTAGACAAAATTAAATCATTAACAAATTGTCACATAGTTCATGGAAATGACAAATGTCCAACGTTACACATTCCTTATCTTTAATTTTCCAAGTGAACAAAACTTAACGTGCTTACATTTATATCAGATGTAGGCGTTTACAATTAAGTAGTATTACTAACACCATTTGTATGTTATTCTTAGCTGCAGTAGAGACGACCCATCTGAGGTCATAGCCGAAACATGTGACAGTTGCGTGAAGAGATCTGTTTAGACAGGCTTAGTATGGAGAACAAGTAGTGCAATAGTTCCAGCGCAAGGTTCAGTTAAAGGAATGATTCGTACCTGTAAGTAAACACATATAGACTTCCCCCTTAGCACGATCACAGCGCATGCCTGGTGTGAAATAATGGATTTTCAGTGAGTGCAGTGACACGATGAGGTCAGCCCCACTTAACCTGCTTTTGTCCTGCATGTGACGGCTGCACAGTGCAGTTCTGTGCATGCCCCATGTCCCTCATAGTCATACGGTTATAAAGAGTTAAACAGCGAAGCATACTAGGTTGAACATACAACACCGAAGGGTGGGAGGGGTAGTTTCAGTACGAGGTGTTACACTTGCTACATATGTAAAACTGCAAATGTTCAATAAATGTTTAATAAACCATTTCGCAGATATGTTTAAATGCGCTGTATAAACATGTGTATCTTCCTTCAATAATTAAGAACAAATCTGGAGATGTTATGTCATCCGATAACTACCGCCCTATAGCCGCCGCAGTTGTAATTTCTAAAGTTATCGAGTAGTTTATTATTGAACAGTGTGAATTGTATTTGTACAGTTCGGATTTTCTATTTGGCTTCAAACAAAAATGTTCTACTGACCAGTGCATGTACGTCCTGGAAGAAGTCGCCAATTTTTATCGATCTAACGACAGCCCTGTATTTATATGTTTTCTTGACACCAATAAAGCATTTGATAGAGTTAACCAATGGACTTTGTGAAAAGGAGTAAATGTACACAAATTGGCAGTCACATGGAGATCCACTTTACCACCTTTCTTTAATGTCACTAATGGTGTCCGGCAGGGTGGGATTTTATCCCCATCTCTGTTTTTTTTTTTTGTATTCACTTGACGTTAAGTTATCGGAATTAGGAGTTGGATGTAGCATTGCTGGCATGTTTGTTAATCATTTATTGTACGGTGACGATCTGTGTCGCATGTGTCCGTCAGCCAAAACATTGCAAACACTCTTACAGTGTTGTTCAGATTGACCTCTCCTGAAGATGACAAGTAAGACTTAGTCGAAATATCGAGAACGTCAACCATGCGTTACATTTCTTTATTCGGAGTTTCTATGCTTTTGCACTTTGTTAAGCTAGTTGGTGGATCAACAAGATTTTGGTCAAAGCAACGAGCCACCGACCCAACAAACCATCGTTGTTCAGATTACTCTGCTACTCATGATAGCATTTATATCGTTAAGTCAGTTTGCAGGGTTGTACCTCCTGCTGGCTACAAGGGTTTTACCCCTGCACGTGTCATGCTTAACAATGTGATACCGTGATTATCTGATAACCTTGATATTGTGGTGCACAAAGTTCTCTAAATGTTCTATTATAGTTAAAATATCACTTGTTCCACACGAAAATAAACGTACCGGTTCCCGAAGTTACAACGATTGTATATACATGTATTATAAGGTTGCCATTTGTTTATTTATTTACTTATTTATTTATTTGATTGGTGGTTTACGCAGTATTCAAGAATATTTCACATATACGACGGAGGTCAGCATTATGAGGGGGGGGGGGGAACCGGGCAGAGTCCGGGCGAAACCCACGACCATCCGCAGGCTGGTGGCAAATCTTCCCATGTACGGCTGGGGAAGAAACCAGCATGAGCTGGACTTGAACTCACAGCGACCGCATTGATGGGAGGCTTCTGGATCATTACTCTGCGCTAGCGCGCTAACCGACTGAAACCTAAACCAAGGTGCTTTGGCTTTTACCTTTTCACTGTCATTAAAGGCTTTTTGTCTCAAAACGTCTCAGCTGATCCGTTTTTTGCTTTCACTCTGCCACTGCCATCGAGTGCCATTCGTGTCAAAAAATCTTAACGTATCACCTTCGTGTGCTTTTATTTCTCCACTGCCCACTGAGGGTCATTAATCTCTAAGCAAGTTAACTGATCTTCTGCTTTTGCTTTGACTTTGTCGCTAAACCAGTGTGGTTTTATTTTCACTTTGTCACTAAACCAGAGTGTTTTTGCTTTCACTTTACCACCGCCATTGAGGGCCATTCCTCATTCCTAAGATACGGTCGTTCCGCAATTCCTCAGCAAATGATAGCAAAGGGGGACTTCGTCATCATAATGTGGTTTCGATGAAATATTATCACAAACGTTTTGGGGCGCAAAAATGAGGTAAGTATGTAATGTTCATTCACGCCCATCGAGAGGAGTGTTTTAAGCCGTATGGACTCGTCATCATACCTCTAGGAAATTAAGTGGACTACTGGTCAAAACACCACCAATTATCCCTCTTGAGGTCACTCTACATTTAAATGGTGCGTTTATTCGGGTAATCTTTCATTACGTCACATTACCTCAGACAATAGCTAATGGCGAGTTTCATAGTTAATGCGACATAAACTAGACGAAAATTTATCTTCAAGACAGAGATTATATGTTAAAACCTTGTATATCAGCAGATTAGACCCTGCATATCCGCGCTCCTTTATCGATGTTTTTCGAGTCGTTAGATGATGGCACCTTTTTTCCTGCACATGTTCGTAGTTAAACGAAAATAAGGAGGTGAAAACTCAAAATTGCTCACAGAGATTTTACACAGTGTAGTCGGTATTCAAATACCTGCGCGTGCCATGACATGGGAGAGATTCTTATGGATGTACAACTTCTATTTATTTACAGACGAAGTTTCGATGTAGTACATGCAACTAACATCGTTATCAAGTCAGTTAAATAACAAATGAGCAACTGGGTATATAATTACATACACACGTGAGAGATTCAATGTTAACACAAACACAGAACAAGACAAATTCGTAAAAAAAGTGGTTAACAAATAATTAGGTCGACGCGATAATGGAGACAACTAACAGAGAGGGGCCTAGTCTTCAGGTTATGGACGGTGGGAGATTCCAGTGTTTAGAATTAGCAGGTCATAGGCACTGCGGAAAAAGAATCCCTGGTTTCTGTTGAATTTGGATTTTGCTTTTTTTCTGGTCATTGCCTCCAGCAGTTTTTTGCATTTTATGTCTAATTGGTTTACTGCAAGGATTTTGGTATACTGCCATCAGATGTCAACGTCGTCTCCAAGCAAATAAAAGAATCTCTTCCATGCTTATGTCATTCTCAACTCCTGGGCAGCCCAGCTCCAGTTTATATTCTCTTAGCTCAATATGTTTAAAATCTCGCGTAAGACTTCACTGTTATTAACGAACGGCGATTGAGCTTATGAATGCGTGTTAATCTCAACGTATAGGCCGTAGGTTCAGTTTCATGTTAAGACTGGCTAGGGGTAGTGACTACTGCGAATGTACAAGTAGCCTACAGATGTCGCACAACATCAAACGCAAAGAATAAAACTACGCCTTGTAAGACAAACGCACACCACTATGAATCACAAAAGCTCGCAAGAAAGGGAAAAGCACTCGATATAGTTCCTATGACAACTATAAACCACAGACAAGAAACTGTAAAGGGTCATTGTGATGACAGAACAGCGCTTCGTGTAATTCTAGACCAGTGACCTCAAATAATATAAAAGACAGCTCATTACTGAGGTACTGTTCATTAAAACGATTATAAAATTCTCTGTTGAATGTAAAAACCAGTTTAAAGTTGTATGAAGTCGATGCTGAATTATCTTCAAATGAAAAGTGAAGTATTGCGCTACCGACTGAGGATTTGAATTCGCCCATGCTGTTAAATTTTTGAGGGATTGACCAAGCAGAGAGCTGGGATATATCAGCTATTTATAAGCTGTGACATGATTTTGAGTTGTCTGTCAATGTAACATGTAATACCACGAGGACAGCACACTTTTATATTTTGTGTTTCATTTATAACATGTACACGGGTGAACAACGCTCCAAAGTATTTCTAAACCATTGTATGGTGGCGGTAGTAAGTTTCTTGATCCTTTCATGTTATAAATTGACATATATACTTAAGTTACAAACACAACCTTAGCAGCTTGCTGCAGTCTCAGGTGACATGAGTGTTCTGCGCTTTAAACAATTAGGTCACAGCCTAGAAAGACTGGCTACGTTTCATGCCAATCGATGGAGTAAGGTCAAATGTCAGTTTACGCTGTTGTAGTATCTGTTAGAAAAAATACTTTATCGAAAAGAACATAACATTGTGCGACCTTTTTTACAAGTGAGAACATACGCTGTCTTTCACTTTAAACTAATTCTGCAGAAGTCATCATGCCAGGGCGTCTAATTTATTACTTCTTTAACAATTTCATGAACAGTTAGAATAAAACCTTAACCGATGTAAATTGATAAGGGTCAGCATTTCAGCGGTAGCGCGTGACCATTTTCCAATTATCACACCGTCGTCGCTGTTCTGGCTTTACTTTCTGTGTTGTAGTCTTCTATATAACTCCTGATTTGCATAGACTGAACTAACAACTATGTCTCTGGGCACGTTTGCACAAAATTTCCCAACTTCAGTAAACTGCGAAGGTCGATATGTTTTTGCATAAGTTGAATTTAAGGATTTCTAGAAGAAAAAAAATAAATAAAAAAATACAAAAAACAAAAAACATAAAACTCACTAAGCTAAGTTTTGTATTACATTGCTTATGCAAAACACCTGTGTGTAATCACAAGAAAATAAGTTTCGTGAAACGGATCCCTGATATTAGACAGGATCGACGGGAACATTGTTACCGACGACTTATACGTCATTGTCATCTGTCACTTGGCGTTACTTCACTGTAACGACAGAAGTTCTATTTATTTTTTTATTTTTTATTCTCGCTTAACGCCACACTCAAGAATATTTCTTTTGTATATGATGGCGTTAGCTTTATGAAGAGAAGAAACCGGAGTATATGAACGGGTGCAATCAAAGCGGGACTAGAGACATATTTTAATTAACGAAAACATATTCATTAGCTTTGTACATTGAAGCTATATTTAAATCGTGTTTGAAGATTTAGGCAAATTTATGGTTAATATTGCATATATTTAACAATACACGTTCCTTGGTTACCTTTTCTGTCAATGGGCTTTTGGTCCCCATAGTATAAACATGGGTATGTTTATGCATAAACTATTTATTTCGGGGAATGTCTATCATGTTCCATTCATTCACCCGCGAAGCCCACAGTGTCTAGTGCAAATGATCTGTTTTAATCGTTGTATCGCGAAAATGTTGATATTAACACACTAACATTTGTCGCGGGAAATCCCCTACTCCATGGAAGTTAAAAATAGCATTAAAATTGACATAACTCTTTATACTGGACGCATTTAAACTAATATAACAATATTACTGTTTTGCGATATTTATTTATTTATTTTTTTATTTGATTGGCGTTTTACGCCGTACTCAAGAGCTTTAGACTTATGCGACGGCGGCCAGCATTAAGGTGAGAGGAAACCGGGCACGACCATCCGCAGGTTGCTGGCGGATCTTCCCACGTGCTGCCGGAGACGAAGTCAGCATGAGCTGGATTTGAACTCACATTGTCTTCCGATAATATTTACTGATATAACACGAGCTTGAATTACAACCAAATTAATAATTCATCATCTCAGTCTGTGTGCTAAACGGAACTTTATTTACTTAACCAATATATCAGTTAAGACTTATTCATCAGCTATACTAAGCGAGTTATTTCCCTTGTTCTGTTTTGTCACCGTCGTCCTGGCAGTTCTGTTCTAATTTTGACTGCATAAAGCTAGATAACTGTTTGTACAGTGACAGCCCCACTTCCTTGTGTAATAATTACACAATAATTAACTCCCTGAATTTTGCACGAACCTTTGTTGTATCTGAGCTTGATGACATTTTAGCCATTCATCAATTTTAACCTTGATATTAGGACGTCATGTGACGTATGTAATATGCGAAGATAAGGAGGGATAAAAGCAAAGAACCCAATACCATCCCGAGTGTTAACCAGAGGGAGAACTTCTCAGGAGGGGCGTCTTCTTCAGCTGCAAAATCATAAAGAAAAACACATGAGGTTTAAAGGAAATATGAAATAACAGATATCTATTGATTAATACTTGAAATATGGCTGATTTGCTGAAGAATAAATGCAGCTAAACACATATATTTGATTATGCTGACTGTCACTGTAACTACAAATTTTGTCGGCGGCGTTATCTATAGTGGGTGGCCAAGAGAATACCGATACCCACGGTACCCATTTCCCAGAAACATGGCTGGATTATTATACTCGCATGGTTAGCTCGCTATCGCAACACAATGAACCGAAGCCTCACACCAGTGCGGTCGATGTGTGTTCAAGTCCTGCTCATGCTGGCTTCCTCTCCGGCCGTACGTGGGTACGCCTGTCAACAACCTGAAGATGGTCGTGGGTTTCCCCCCGGGGTCTGCTCGGCTACCTCCAACCGCAATGCTGTCCCGCCGTCGTATAAGTGAAATATTCTTGAGTACGACGTAAAACACCAATCACATAAATCAAATAAACCATACTCACGTGGCGCTGTGGTTAGGGTAAGATTTGTATATATAGACGCTGTATCATTTCCTTCGGAGTTGACTGCCAGACACGTGTAGAATCCTGTATAAGACTGGTTCAGCCCGGAAATTCTATACGTCGCGCAAGAGAAGAGCTTTTCAACGATTCCCTCCGAGCTACCACGAGCCTTGCCGTCTGTGGCAATCTGCACATCGGTGTTTTCATCGGTGTTTTTGTTGGCTTTACTGTTGACGTCAGTATTGCCAGTGCTGTTGCTCTTCATACAAAGTGCAATTTGTTCCCTAGCATAAATTGCCCCACTGTTGTTGTCATCAGTGGCAATGTCGCTACCCCTGAGGTTTCCAGGAGGCGTATTGCCATCCAAAGGGGTGCGTTCAAATGACCAGGTGATGACTGGGTTTGGATTGCCACCAGCTAAACACATAATAGTGACCTTGTCTCCAAGCGAATTCTCGGCTGGGACAATTTGGAGCTCTTCCACAGTCGGTTTATCTACAATGTTCACAAAAACGCTCTTGTTCAGGATTTACCTCAGTCTTATAATGTAACGTAGTAATTCTGCCTCCTGATTTTCTGACTGTGACAAACTGACTCACAAATGTCTCACAAAAATATTAGCTACTTTCATATACGTGCTGTTATTTGTTTTATGAAATTCGAAACCTTGGTATTTGTAGGACGTTGCGAAGGCCCTGTAATTCCCTTTTGTCGATCAAATTACATATAAGTACATGTATACATTTGCTGAAAACTGACTCGAGAGTCCTTGAATTGCTTGCCTGAATACCTGATTAACACACAGGCGAATAGAATTACGGGTCGTGAAATCACTTTCTTGACTTCCCGTTAGATGAACATTCTACATATCAGATTTAACTACCGTGACTGTGAAGCAATGTATGTTACCGTATATTGAAATTAAATTACAGGTCGATCTTAGTGCAACTTGGAAAAATTCTCACTCTAACATTTTAATGCTAGTGCAGCATTGTATTAGCTCTGAAATGTTACTGTATAATTTCACTTTTTCGTAATAGTACTGCCAATATAGAGTGTCTTACATTTGATATTAAGTTTAATGGTATCTGTAAACTGTCTGTCCCCTTGCTCGGCTCTGCAGACAAGGTCCTGGTTGTTCATGTCCTTGCTCAGAGTCAGAGATATCTGGCTTCTGACATAAGACACTGTTGGTTCCGGCTGCGTTGACGTCGGTGGAATCTCCCAGGTAATGTCCGGGACAGGATTCCCACCTTCAGCCTCACAGGTGAATGTCACCTCCGTGTTCTCCGGCACCGGCAACTCCGGGCCAGAGAGGGTGACATTCTTAACATCAGCTAAAACGAAAGAGTTTATCTTAAACTCCTTTCAGGCAATGGAAGTGTACATTATGAAATAGCACGAACTCCTTTGTCGGTGTTATTTACAATATAAAACTTGAGGCGTACAGCTATGTCATGTTGTCAGTTTTTTTCGTGGTTCATATAAACTTTTCGTATATAATTTACTGTGTTAGGACTGTGCCAACGAAAATAGATACATGTATATGTTCAAGTTACTTGCAGGACGATATGGTTTTTGTTATACGCCTCACCCGGTGTCTTTAGGAGCCAAGCTTATGGATTTGAATATCACATATCTGACCCCTTTACATTGTTGTCATGTTATTGTGCACATGCAGTCAATGGAACGCCGAGACAGCACTTTGAACAATTCCAGACAGGTGAACTCTGATAAATTGCGTTTAATATCACTGCTTTTTTCAAAACCTAATTCTGCTTAACTCATGGTGTTAGGGCTAAGTCGTTGTAAGTCGTTGGTTTTTAAGCACTTTCATCCATAATTAGTATAAAAACCTGCCTGAGATAAACTGACACGAGAACGGATTTCAGCGGTAACCTGTGACCATTTGCCAACCACGCTATCGCTCTGGTTTTACTATCTACACTGCAGTGTTTTATGTTGTAATGTTACCTGTCACTGCGGAATGGCAATTATGTCAGTGGATATGACTGATTATACAGAAAACAAAAACACAGGCTATCAAACCAATGATGGCAATGTAGACGATACCCTCTATCTCATAATCACATCACAAACCCATGGAAGGATGACCTAATTTGTTCAAGAATTTATTAGATTTATCGAAGGTAATAATATAATTCCCTTACCCAAGACAGTAAGCTGCGCAAGTGTTGGCACGTTATCGATGATACACTCGAAAATACCGTCATCCCGGGGGTAGGCCGCCGATGTGATATTAAGTGAAGTGGCTCTCACGAGATGAACGTCTTCTGGACTCCATGGCGAGTAAATATTTGTTTTCTTGGGTGCAAACAGAGTCAAGACAGGCACGAAATCATTCTCTGCCTTAATTTGTTTGGACCATTTTGCTCTAGTGTTCTGCCCATTGCCACAAGGTAGCTCTATGGAATGTCCTTCCCGCACGACATAATGGCTGCCATTGCAACTCCAGAGAAGTAAAGACGCTGCAAAACAAGTTGGCTTTTTAAACTCATAATGATCAAATTTTGCTTTTTTGAATTTCTTTTCATTTTCCATTTCTATTGTACGCAATGAGTAACTTGGAAAACTCGTTGAACCAAAAGGTGAAAAACTCCTTTGTTCTTTCCAGGTAGAACGTTACGCGTTAGGTGCATGTGTAGGAAGTACACAAGCACTGCTACGTCACAGCAGGAAACAATTCGTTTTTACTGCGATTTGGACCCTTTTGAGTAGCCCGTCAGTCTCCTATTTTACATGGCAGAACATATGTCTGATATAAGGACACAGTGGAAATAGGAGAAAAGCTGCCTTTGATTAAAGGAAGAGATAGGCAAGGATATGTAACATGAAGGTGAAGATTCTCTTGATAACCAATTAGGATATTGCGTTCAAGCTTTAGGGCGTTCAACCCTGCCTTTTTAAATTAAACCCGAAGTCACGTTGTCTTATATATGACAATTTAGAATCTATCAGTTGACATGATATGGTATGCAAATAAAGGTCTTGTATGTATACATGTAAGGGAGGCTCGTGGAATCGTATCGGTAAAACTGGAGTACGATAAGTGCATTAGCATTTCTGCAGGCAAAACTTATGAGTGAATAAATCTCACCATCATCTCTCCATTTCGGCTCGTATAAGTGGCAGGGAAAGTTCCCTCACCTGAGTTACATAGCTAATATGAAGTGAAACCTCAGACACGGATGTCATTTGAAACCCTTATTCTAAACTATTATTAAAAATAACCTGTTGTAGGACAAACGGTTACTCACCCATAATACCCAGCGTCGTTTCAATGGCTTGGGATGAACTAGCCGCCATCGTCGTATGTTGTATGTGTACGTGTTTAGATGTTTGTATCTTAGGTAATATGTGCACATATACAGTAGCTCGCTGGCATATCCCTGGACAGTACGTCAGTAATCTTCCTGGATATAGTGAATTCACACAACAATGTCCGGGTTGTTGTATCATATAATTAGCAAGTAATAACTTTCTCTGGAAAGCAATGAGCTTTATACACTGGATTGTTCATTTGCTGCGTATGTTTAACTGATAAATCATGGCTGACTTAACACACTTTTGTCAGGAGGGTTCGTCTGGCAATGACTTGCGCGATGTGGAGGAAACAACATCTTGTCTGTATTCATTGTTAGTAAACATCGGTAAATTCAAAGATTATAAAACCCAAAGAAGAGACAGTATTATCGTTATTAGAGATTACACTTTCTTGATATACACAGGTTCTAGTGCTGAAATTGGTTGAGAGCGAACGTGCATTACCCTGGTAGTTCAGCTGAGAGAGCTGCGTCTGATCATCAGAGGGCTAATGCACGTTCGCTGTAAAGTCTACCGGCCAACTACCTTCTATTTTTGTAGAGGGCTGGTTGGTCGAGTGGTCTAGATGGTTGACATGTAATGCTGGCGATTTGGTGCCTGACTCTGAGGTCCTTGGTTCGAAACCCGGATAGGTCTCAACCAATTTCAGCACTAGAACCTGTGCTATATAAGTGTAATCTCTAATAACGATGATACTCTTACTTATATTCACTTTCGAAATGACATCTACTAATCTCAAAAAAGAGAGTCCATTATACCTGTTTAAAGTTTCTCTTCAACTTATTGGATAAAACTACGTCGATTTGCGTTCAACAATTCGTCACGCTGCACCCACTGACGTCATATGCACGAGCAAATCAGAGTATCACGCTAACCCGTGCCACATCACATTTATTTAGGTACTGTAGTGGGTTGTAAATAAAACCGGACGTCGTCAGCTTCAGCTGTCGTGCTCTGATATGGTACGTGAAGCTTGCATACGACGTCATTGGGTGCAGCGTAACGAATTGTTGAACGCAAAGTTATGCAGTTTTATCCAATAAGTTGAAGAGAAACTTTGATAAAATGGAGTTTTACCTTTTTTGGGTATTATAAGATTTGAATTTACCGATGTTTAGTGACAAAGAATACAGACAAGACGCCGTTTCCTCCACATCGCGCAAGCCATTTTGGGTGAGCAACCGTTTGTCCTACAACAGGTTATTTTTGACGACCATATGTTCAGTTTACGCTGAACGAATAAGAGTCTCCGTGTCTGGGGCTCCACTTGCATAAAAGCTATGTAACTCAGGTGAAGAGTTTTTCCCTGCCATCTATATCAGCCGAAATGGAGAGATGCTGGTGGGATTTATTTACTCAAAAGTTTTGCGCACAGAAATGTTAATTCACTTATCGCACTCCAGTCTTACAGATACAATTCCACCACCTTATATGCATATAAAGCCTTTTATTTGCATATCATCTGATGTCAACCGATATACTCTATATTGTCGTATATAAGACAATGTGATTTCAGGTTTAGTTTTAAAAGCCAGGGTTGAATGTGAAGGCCCTAAAGCTTGAACCCAATATCCTATTTGGTTATCAAGAAAATCTTCAACTTCATCTTACATATCCTGTCTCTGCCTTCAAAGAAAGGCAGCTTTTCTCCTATTTCTACTGTGTCCTTATATCAGACATATACCCTGTCATGTTTCCTGCTGTGACGCAGCAGGGCTTGTGTACTACCTACAAATGCACGTAACGTGTGACGTTCTACCTGGAAAGAACAAAGGAGTGCACAGCTTTTCACCCTTTGGTTCAACGCGGAAAAGAGTTTTCCAAGTTACCCTTTGCATACAATGGAAAATGAAAATGAAAAGAAATTCAAATAAGTAAATGTTGATAATTATGAGCTTAAAAAGCCAACTTTTTTCCATCGTTTTTACTTCTCTGGAGTTGGAATGGCAGCCATTATGTCGTGCGGAAGGGACGTTCCAAAGAGCTACCGTGTGGCAATGGGCAAAAAAGCTCTAGAGCAAATTAAGGCAGAGAATGATTTCGTGCCTGTCATGACTCTGTTTGCACCCAAGAAAACAAATATTTACTCGCCATGGAGTCGAAATGATCCTCATCTCTTGAAAATCACCTCATTTAATATCACATCGGCGGCCTATCCTCGGAATGACGGTATTTGTGTGTGTATCATCATCAACCGAAGTCTTCGCTCACACGATATACATCCAGAAATCTATATGATGTTTCAAAAACCGAGGGTTGCTGTTTGTTCTAAATCTGCGGAGCTATAGTGGTAATGAGGGCGTATCTTGCATGGTTAAACCAGATACTGACAAGACCAGAGATCTGTGTCATTCTTCCTAGTGTATGGCTTTGGGAATAATGTACCTCTTTAATTTTACATTTATGCACCTATGATTGGTCTGTTGGAGTGTGCTGGTGTCAACATGTCACTGTGGTTCACAAGAAAAAAGGGTTTCCTTTAATTCTGAAGAAGTTCTGACCTTATGTTAAATAGTTATTCGTCATTAAAGTGATAGTTGTGATGTCGCGCTCTTGCTTGATAGAGGAGTGTTTTAACAAATCGACACTTGGTTCATGTCGGACACTAGCTACCGGTTTGTGAGGTGCAGTATTTCAGCTTGTAACACAAGCGTGGAGTGATTGAGTGAGTGCTTGGAGTTTAACGTCGTACTTAGCATTTTTTTTCAGTCATATCGCGACGAGGAGTCATTCTGGTGTATGCATACATAGTGTGTCTTCTTGTGGTACTGGCTGTGGCCACTGGAACACCATACCGAAGACACAAGACATGACACCCTACCCAGTCACATTATACTGACATAGGGTTCTAACCTCTCAATGCTGAGCTCCAAGCGAGGTAGACACAAGTAACATTTTTAAAGTCTTTGATATGACCCGATCCGGTCTTGAACCTGGATTTCCCGACTTGGAGGCTGACCACTAGACCTACGGGGCGGTGTACACGTGTCGAAATCTAACTCGTGCTATTGGTTACAAAAATACAAAATACACCAAAATACAAAGATTTTCTTTTAATCGACTACAGTGTTAATAATAATAATATTTATGTCTCGGGTTCTCGAGCCGCGTGAAAGGTTTAACTGTACGTTATGACTTACAGTCATAAAACAGCTCTGTTTTTTTCTTTAAGAAATTTTTCTCTTTAGTAAATTTTATCTTTATAAGGTATTTTTGAAATCAAGAGTCGTTTAACGTGCAAATATGTAACATATAATAAGCAGTCAATATATTTGGTCGAGAGAGAGAAGTTTGACTTATGCCGAGAGTTTTCAGGAACAGTTTTTATTCACTGCATTCAGTTTGCAAGTTAGCTAGTAATACAGATGATACAGGGGATATCTGAGAGACAGATAAACAGACAGAAGCAAAGAAATGAATTAATACCATGAATTACTCTGATTATAGTGTCCATACCAAATACAATCAATAAGTATATACTGTCATGGAATAATTACTGAATACCTTAATGTATTGCTCAATTCAAATGGAAATAAGTGAACTATATTGTATACAGCATATAGCTTAAAACCACACTGCCACCTACGCTAACGTTATATAAGCCCCGTAACCAGTAAGTAGTCTTAGAAAATACTTTTAAATCAAATCTGAGACCGCTAAGTATTCGTTATTGTCCACACAAAAAACCTTCAATAACACACCAGAATAAGAATAAGTTCATCATCACAAAAATTAATTAACTGCTTTGGTATTCATTTTAGAATTAAACTAAACTCTCAAACGAAAAACATTCTACACGAGTATATACAGTAATTAGGAGATGATTCCGAATGACGAACTAAACCTAATGTGAATGGCAGGTAACTCTGTACTAAATCGTAACCATAACTTGTCACGACAATTACGACAAGTTAATTACTTAAGCGCCCTTTTAACAGAATGGATTGTAAATAATGCCCTTACACTATGAAATATGCTGCATTACTCGGCTATGTATTAACAAAGTATTAAAAGTAGAAAAAAGCGTCTCGGAAATAGGACCTTTAACGACGCAAACAAAACTAAACTGTACCACACGTTGCAGTATAAAACTCTTCGAAGAAGTGAGGAAAAAAAATGTCCAAGGCTAAAAGACAATATGTAACCTTTCGAAATGAAGAGTGCGTCTCCATGACAAAAACACGTAACACGACAGAACAAATGACTCAGAGTAGCGTAGCAAACAGGAAAGCATCTCTATTGCAATAGGTGATTTTGCCCGCGACCGCAGCGCCCCCTAGCAAGGGCGGGAATCGCGCAGACACAGACAGTCACAACCAATATTTTTTACAAAAAGGCACAGAGTGGAATGTTGCTTCAGAGAGATTATTTCTGGTGTCCTAGGGGCGTTGATGGCAATGCGAGGTAGAAGGTCCTATACTGTTTGGGGTACACGTCACTCCCACATTCTACTTGTTCGGGACACTCCTCTCCGCATTCTACTTGTCTTCCTCTACGATACTTCGGATGATAGCGTTTCCACTGGCCGCCCCAAATCTATCTGGCTGTCAATTCTGTTCAGTGGCTACACAAAGAAAAAAAATGTGAAATAAAACAGGTTGAAGATGTAAAACATTACGATTATTACTTTTTAATCTCAAGTGAAAGTGTCAGAATATGACTGATAGAACTAACAGTCTAATTGTCACCCCTTCCCTTCACATCCCCCCTCCCGATGAGAAGCTGAGATTTTTGGCTGTCAGTTTGCCCAAATAAGTAGTGTTCTTTAGAGCAGTATGACAAACTAGTTATATTTCCCCATACTGCACTTATTTATTCGTGCAGAGGCATGCACTAGGAAAACTAATGTGTTAATCCCTTGCAACAAGACGGAAATGGTCCCACGTGTCACTTTTTTATGCAGAAAAGCAGAAAAATGTTACTTGAATTTAAATCACAATAAAAAATACGTTATGTCTGAAACACATTAGTGTGTTGTAATTCATACAAAAGACGAGAGTAACGTCTAAAGGAGAATTCGAAATTTTGGGGTTTGCGTCTGAGCACTCCCATCATAAAAAACAAATGATTACGTGAACCAAAATGATTCGTGCATAATCACTATGAAGTCAGAGAAATTGTACAAAGACTGTACACAAAGTGGCAAAATCCACTCTGTTCAAATAAACGACTGTGTACAAAGTGGCAAAATCCACTCTGTTCAAATAAACGACTGTGTACAAAGTGGGAAAATCCACTCTGTACAAATAAACGACTGTGTACAAATTGGCAATATTCACTCTGTACCGAAAAACGACTGTGTACAAAGTGGCAAAATCCACATTAGATGTGTATTAGTGCAATGCAAATAATATGTCTCTGATCCACACGTCAGTGTGAATGTATTAATAAAAGTACACAAATTGAGTACTTCTGGTACACACAATTATGTGAAGGTGTATTTTTACCACAATAACGTTTGTCACTCTTATACAGTAGTATTTACAGAGTAGTACAAAATTTACAATTGTGCACATAAACCCTGTCTTTGCTCAGTACGAAAGAAACTATTCCGCTGTACAGTACTTTTAATATGGTGTTAAATACTGAACGTTTGAGGCCAGGTGATGAACGTTTGTAAGGGCGTCGCAGGCAGGCAATTACCTTTTAACAGCAAAGTCCCTGCGGTGACGATAAAGAGTAGAGTAATAGAAATGTAACTGGCCACACCCGGTTCACCTGAAACAAATAAAGAAATGGATCAAATTTTGGTATTATTATTTTCCTTTACTGCACCCTCAAGAATGGTTCACTCAAATGACGGACATTTTTGATATGAATTTCCTGTGCGCTCTGATGGGACATCTATCAAAGTTATTGAGGTATGCTTAGAGACTGGATTCACCGGTAACGCGTGACCATTTTCCAACTTTCACACTGTCGTCGCTGTTCTGGTTTTACTCTTTATGTTGAAGTCTTTTATAGTCATTATAATTTTTTGCGAGCAAAAAGCGCTATGATTTCCTCTTCTATACGTCACAGTGTTCACTAAATGTTTCAGTATAGTCGAATGTCTACCTGAAGTTAATCAAGTTCAACACATTTGACGTTGAAGAAGTTTTGTGAAACAAAAAAAGAAAGTTATTGTTTTAACCATGAAGGAAAACGTACCACAAAAAGATCTTTGGAAGAAAGACGAGAAGTATTGAGTTACAAGCCCTGTGCAAATTGTGTTGTGGGGAATATCTTCCTTCACCGATACATCATCACATGAAATGGTCCAAAGCTGCATAAAGTTGACCGAAATGAACATTGGGACATTTTTATTTGGCTACAAAATCTATAACCTTGCGAAATTTTGGCCCATCGGCTCAGGGCATTTTCTCCGTCTATCTGTCCTTAAATACATGAATGACTTACCGGAAGATGCATTATTAACCTGTGGAGTTTTATTTGTTGTCGTTGCCGCCATCTCCTTGCCATCTCCAGTATGTCTAGTTGTAGGTTCCACTAGTAAGAGTAAGAGTCTTATTCATAAATACACACAATGATAAGGTTGTTAAAAATGTTGTGTGTTAGAAAACCGCGCAGTGTTGTTGAGAGCAAGAGGTGTCTGTGACGTAACATATAATACGATGCCACCACGTGACTTGATAGTCTCTATGTATATGGTGGCAGTGGTATTCTTAGTCGCTGTGGCATCTAGTGCAGATCATGGGGGCCTCTTCCCTGGTCGTACAGGAGAAGGCATGTCACCAACCTACGGATGGTCGTGGATATCCCTCGGAATCTACCCGGTTTCCACTCACCATAATTTGATATGTAAACAAATGAATTACAGACATTAGAATTTGCTGTATTCGCACATTTTGTATATGAGTACTTCATTACAGATGTCATTAATCCCGGGGATCATTATTCTGTTCAACTTTGAAACAAAACTTACCAGATGTAGCCACTGCAGGGTTAATGTTAATCTCATATCTAATCCGAATGGCATCCTTCATATGTTCTTCCTTCGTGGCCACGTATTTTCCGCTATCATTTACAGTGGGATCGTTAAGTTCAAGACAGCAGGTTCCAGCTTGGACGCTGTACTTTTGATGATTACTGTTAACTTTACCACGTAAGCAAGTAAGAATCGATTCAATGCCAAAGTACCACGTTGTTATTGTGTCAGATATTCCATTTTTGAGGATATCTGGACAGGGGAGTTTAGCCGTAGCAATTGGAATGGTGATGTTTGTTGGACCCATATCACGGTCTTCCGTCAAATGTGCTGCTGGAAAACGATGGAAATATAGTGAAGTATATCACGAAACACACTGGGATACATGCCAATGCTTTTTGATTTTCTGACATGAGACACTGATTACAAGTGAACTAACGGAGAAATCAGTTATAATTGGATCGCCAATGTGGGAGGTATCAAAGTGATAAATGGTAAATTGTAAAGATTAAAATGTCAATGTTACCAGTTTCTTATAGCCAATGGCATATACCAATAGCAACTTCGAATTACATATCTGTTAACGTGTTTTCAAGTCACAGGCCTGTGGTAAAGCTACATAGTGTAATAACTACTATCGCTTCAAGAAGGCAAAAAGAAGACGGAATATTAAGGACACTATAGTACATGTAAGTCCTACAGGAATTAACTGAAATAAATTCAAATTACTGTTATTGTACTTCTCAATTGTCGGTTGTAGAGAATTCGGTAGAAACTGTAGGGAAACGTCCAGACTGAATACTATATACGCCCCCCAGTAGCAGAGAAACCACAAGGGAGAATACCATGTAAGCACCCAAATAGCACAGTCAATAAAAGCAATGAAGTATTACAGGTTAACTCCAGATCAGCAATACTGTAGCCATTTCGTGGCGAGATGGAACAAAATATGAACATGAATATTTCTCCAGCAAATGGCTTCAAGTTTTGTGTGATTCTCTAAACTGGTGCAGGACTGCACAATATAGAATCACAATTAATAATCATTTCCTTCTCTGATTAAGTAGGATTATTTCACAGAGTTTTATTATTGCACAATCTATTGCACTGATGATTATGGCCGGTGTTGCACTCCGACGTTGCGTTAGTTGGAGTACAAGCATGTCTGAACTGTACCACCTTATATAATAGAAACTTTATATCATTGTAATGGATTATAAATCAAAAATACTTACACAATACACAGCATGATGCAATACACATGAAGATAGGTACCGATCCCCCAAAAATATCCATATTGTTAACACTTCCTTTCCTGAAAACAGACCAAAAAAAAAAGCTTTGATTGAAAATCTGATTGGTTTTACTTCTTAGATTCTGTTCTACTAATTTAAGGGGAAAAACCACAATGACATATCTGAAAATCCCTTCACAGTTATTTTTAGACTTTCCTTTTCTCCAAATTAAACGCAGACAAATGTTTTGATTGTACAGCGGATTACATGGACTATGCTGAACAGGCTGAAGCGCACGTCATGCTGCATGACTTCACGCATTCCTTTCAGCTGCTAAACAGCGTCTGACTTTCATAAGTCGACATTAATTACAGATACTGATGTACTACGTGTATATTTATATTGGGGAAACTAAAAGAAGAAAGGGTGCTCTTCGCCAGTATTCCGCGTGGGCAGTAGGGAAGAACATCCAACTGTGCAAGTTAGGAAGGGAAGAAGTTTCTTCCGGTTAGAAAAACTCGTTCCATCCCTTATTCTGGAATTGAATAATGTGTTTTGTACGTTTGTTTGATTGGTAGTATTGGAATGTTTCACTTATCCGACGACAGGCAGGATAAAGGTGAGAGGAAACCAGCCAGAACACTAGAGAATACCACAATCATCCACAGATTGGTGGCAGACCTTTCCACGTGCAAACAATTTTAGAGAGAAGGTGTAATTCTGTAATGCAGAAATAGTGATGCTTGTCAGAGGAAATGACCATTTCAACAGGAAATCCAGGACACAATACACATGTACCCGGCATTCTCTGCTAAACTGATGAACGTTACATCATTTGTGTTATTTAGGTTCAGCATAACTGGATTTTTTAACCATATCTGACATAAAATAATTCTACACTATTATTCTTTCAGACTGCATATCTTCGACCATTGTGCTTTGTAACTGGCCAGTTACTTTTGATGACAACGACAAATCTCGGGTGAAATTCGTTTGTGCTCTAACTATGTTGGAGCTGCATTTTGACTCCTCTGGTATATGTCATCCTAATGACAAATCTCCACTGAAATTCTACTTAATGGTCCTATGGCTGGGCTATATGTGCACCGCTGTATCCCATGAACATGTACTTGTGATACCAAAGATATGTATCTGATGTCACTCTGGAATGCGAAATGGCTACGTCAACAGGACAAGTCTTTGGGAACGTGTTACATCAATGAAAAATCTTCCCGGAATGTTATGTTTACTCCCAATCTCCATTGGGATTTGTGTGGAATGGTGCTCAGTTATTGAGACATTATTCTTCCTGTCTTTCAATGGCTGCTGTTTTTGGAATGTACCGTGCATCCGCAGAATTTGTTGGAATGTGTTGTGCGTTGGCAATAACATATACTGCTGAGGTAGGCTGAGCCTTCCACGAAGGTATATTACACTGTGAAATACATGTATGTAATCACATCTTTTTTGCCTCCTCCCCCCCTTGGAAAAAGTTGTGCATGTGGTATCGAATAATAAGTGCGTGATAGTTTCGGAAGGCACATCAGTGCGGAGTACAAGGAGTGACTAACCCTAGAAATATTTGTATGTTACTTTGAAATAAGTGATAATTATATGCATATACTAAGATAAGACATTTATGTTGTCTCCCAAAAACACGGGCACTTCACTGGTCTTTCTTTGCAAATGGTGATGTAAAATTGTCGAATTATTCGAATGATAGTGCTTACATGTAACCTACAGTATGCCATTTGGACATAGCTGTAAACATGGGCTGAGCAAAAAGTTATGTTGGCTCTACCCATCTACAGTTACAGCTGACTTGAAATGTCTTGCGCCGTTTTCATATTCATCTACGGTAATTATTATTAAATTGCCCGGTTGAATGACGGCGTTTTCTTGTGATTTAGGCGTGCTAATTGACAACATCTATCAATGAATTAGTCTTTTTGTGTTGTCACTACGTAAATAAGCCACTATGGGAGAGAAGTGTCGCTGAAGGCACCATGAGAAAGTGAATATGAACATGTTTCTATGATGTCCAGATATACAAGCAGATTTTTACCGGACATTTTCTTTATCAGAGCTATATCTGTACCGAACACCTTAGTACTTAAGGAAGACAAGTTCAAACTGCTGCCACATTGCATACTATTCAATTTGCAATGGGCATAGGGTTATACATGGCTCACAGTTTTGTATAAAGTGTACATAAACATTACAGGAGACCATACAAGCAGCTTTATCTGCCGTAGTAAACACAAGTGTTCTAACAAAACCCCTTAAATCGAGGCAGCTCTGGTACAAATGTATTTTTAAAATATACCTGGAAGAGTTCAAGTAAAGCAATTCGTATAATACAAACTGAAGCAGAGGCAAGGTTCAAAAGTAAAGAAAACATATTTACATGCTATGCATGACTATGAAATGAATCTGCGAAACAAAGTAATTTGTCAATTTACCTCAGTGTGGATTTTTTCTAACCGTTCATGTGAATGACTAAACAGCAGTAACTGACAACCCCACCCCTTCCCAGCACCTGCCCGAAGCAGATTTAGGTTTCATAGCTCTAAGTCATAATCAATGTACAACTGGTAAACTTCCACAGTGAATTAGCGCCATCTACTTTGGAATGAATTATAAAATTGGCAGTAAATGTGCAAATCTCCAATGAATATCTTTGTGCCTATTTTACACAACACAACAACCAATCAACCAAAATAACACACAAAATATATGGAATATACAGAGCACAGGCGTATCAAGAGCTATGCACGGACCTAAAGTAAATCCTTTATGATTCTGTCTTATTATTACCTTGTAAGGCATTAGCATGGAATAGAACACCTAAAACTTCACAATTTGCCACTGCGGTGCCCCTTCTAAAACGCAAAACAACGCTTTGGTATCCTTCTGGCCACTCCACCTGCTGTTTGGGAATTCTGCGACAATCCGTTATTGCACATATCTGACATTAGAACCTTCACGTTCGACTGACATTAAAAAGCAAATGAAAAGGAAATATGGAAAGGAAAAATTGAGACCACAACACCAACACCGCACATAACGTAATCAAGACATTACACTTCACCCTTTGGCACGATAAATAGCACACAAGTGATAAAATGTGCGATGAAATAATAAACCTACTCATAGATCATGTAGGCACATGTACCTTCGCCCACGGATATACGCCTTCATTTCCTTCCTGAGTCTTTATACCTTACTCACAGAAGATTTAAACAGTGGAGACAACTCTGCTAAAATGAAATCGGCTCGTCATTTGAAAAAGTAAATTCCATGCCTTCGCTTATCACTTTCAGCATGGATTTTTTTGCACATAACTTATATTTGCCATTCCGGAAAGTTAAGCTAGCGTGCATCTGTACTGCTTAGGGTGCTGGATTGCATATGTAAAAGATAGATCGCAATCCAGACCCGTTATGATAGTGTGATTGTTGGAAAATCGTCCCTCTTAACCGTCGACACATTGCCTCTTGCCAGCTTACCTCAGTTAAGGTTTTATTCCAAACGTTCATGTTAATGTTCAACAAGTAACAATGAACACGCTCCCCTCCCATAACCACCCTAGCACCATGGCTAGAGCAAAGTTAGGCCAAAAAAAAATGCAGTGATGTTTGCTGCAATTTATGAGAGGCCGCTAGTTTAGTATTACTCCAAATACTGCGTTGTAATATAATTTATTACACATTCCCATAAAAAAACCACAAACCTTTGCCTTTAAATATTTTGGATTCCGGATCTGCATAAGTACAAGAACCGTAAAGTACACCTAGATTACACCTCTCTATTGGTATTCTTCTTATGAAATATATGTACATGAGTAAATTGTATGAGTATGCTGTGCTTTGTTACACTTTCACACAACGCAATAATAAATATGAGGTAGGCATTGCAACACAACAGGTCTGATAAATGTATCACATACATTGACTGTACACCATATGCTAGCCCAAAAGTGTCTACTTCAATGATGGAGGCTTTTTATGAGAAAGCTAAACAGGAAATTTCATAGCATTCTTGCCCATCTGTAGGCAAATACGACTGTATTGAATGGCAGGAGGCTAAAACACCCAGTCTTTGACAATGTCATCTCTCCATTTCACATCTTTCACTGTTTGTAGGGACACAGTTAATATTTTGAAGTTGATATTCTTGCATATTGTTTATATCAGTCTCTCTGTACAAAGTTTCAATTAAAATTTTAAAGTTTTGTCCATCCATTTCATTTATATCTGTGACCCAAGTTTACAATTAACTTTTATAAATTTGTTACCCTTCCATCCCAGTTACATGTATTGCTCTATCCAGATTTACAGCCAATCTTTTGGGATTGTTTTGCATCCATTTAGTATACATATTTCATTCTGCAGAGAGTTATAATTAACCGTTGAAATACATGTCCGGACCAACTTTTTACGTCTCTGCTTTTGTACAGGTTTACAGTTAACATTCTGAAATTAATATTAATTCGTCTCATTTACATCTTTAATTCTGTGCAGATTGGCCGTTAACGTTTTAACATTGTTATTCGCCCCTGTTATTTACATCTTTCCCTGTGCACAAGGTAATTGTTAACATTTTGACATTTTTATCCATCCATTTCGCATCTTGCAGTGTTTGCAGAAACACAGTTATCATTTTGAAATTGTTATCTATCCTTTTCATTTAGATAAACAAATTTATCTTTAGTTTTATTATCTTTAGTTTGTTATTGTTCCATCCCAAATACCTCCACCTCTCTGTACAGATTTGCAGATGTCATTTTGAAATTCATTTTCCATTGATCTAATTTACACCTTTCCATCTGCGCAGATTTAGATTTAAGTATTGAGATTATTGCCAGTCCAACTTATTTGTATCTTTACTGTTGTACAGATTTTTAGCCAACATTTTTAAATTGTTGTTCTCCATCTCATTTGTATCTTTTCTCCGGTACAAATTTCCACTTAAACTTCTGAAAGTGTTCTTCGTCTGTCTGATCTACATCTTTTTTCTCAGCACAGATTTACAGTTAACATTCTGAAATTGTGTACAGAATTAAAGTTTTGAAATTTTCTCTTCCTTCTCATATACATGTTTTCTCTCTCTATAAATTTTCAGGTAAAACATTTCTTCTCGATCCGTATAATTTACATCTTTTCTCTCTGTAGAGATTTACAGTTAGCTTCTGAATTTGTTCTCCATCCATCTCATTTATGTCTTTTCCCTCAGTAAGGATCTTGCAAGTAATCGTTCAAAGTAGTTATCCATCCATATCATTTACATATTTTCTTTCTGTACAGATTACCGTTGACCTTTTGAAATATCCTCCCTCCGTCTGATTTACATCCTAGCTCTCTGTGCAGATTTACAGGTAACCCTTTCTCTTCCCATCTCAGCCACATTTTTTCTCTCTGTACCATTTTTCAAGTAACACTTTTTAAATTGTTCTCCATTCATATCATTTACATTTTTTCTCTGTGTACCGAGTTACAGTTAAACGTCTGAAGTATTTCTCTATCCATATCATTTATATATTTTCTCTCAATACGGAATTCCACTTAACCTTCTGAAATTATTCTCCATCCGTCTTATTTAGATCCTTTCTCACCGTACAGATTTACAGCTAACCTTCTGAAATTGTTCTCCATCTGTCTCATTTACATGTTTTCTCTCCTTTCAGATTTCCTTTTAATCTTCTGAAATTGTTCTTCATTATTGTTATTTATAACTTTTCTCTCCTTACAGATTTCCAGTAACATTTTGACATTGCTCTCCATCCATCTTATTTATATCTTTTCTCTCTCTGCAGATTTACACTTAACTTATTTTGAACTTTTTCCTTTTCAAAGATTTCCAGGTAAACTTTGGAAATTGTTCTCCATCCATGTCATCAACATCCTTCTCTCTGTGTAGATTTGCAGCTTATATTTTCAATCTATTCTCCATGTATCTCATATGCAACTTTCTGTTTTTTGCAGATTCACAGTTAAACTTTGAAATTCTTATCCATCAATCTTCGTTACATCTTACCTTCAGCACAGATTTACAGTTAACCTTTGAAATTCTTATCCATCAATCTTCGTTACATCTTACCTTCAGCACAGATTTACACTTAAACTTTGAAATTCTTATCCATCAATCTTCGTTACATCTTACCTTCAGCACAGATTTACAGTAAAACTTTGAAATTCTTATCCATCAATCTTCGTTACATCTTACCTTCAGCACAGATTTACAGTAAAACTTTGAAATTCTTATCCATCAATCTTCGTTACATCTTACCTTCAGCACAGATTTACAGTTAAACTTTTGAAATTTTCATCTACACATCTCATTTCTACACTTTCAGTGATTTACAGATAAGACTTGTATTTAGCGTTTTAAGTTTGTAATGTATTCATCTCGTTTCACATCTTCTGCTATCTACAAATGTACAGTTACCGTTAAAAAATTGTCATCTATCCATATAATGTACGTTTGTGACTTCAGATTTACAGTTAACAACACGCAATTGTCTTCCATCCATCTTATATACATTTTTGACTCTGTAAAGACTGGCTGTTAGGGTTTTGAGCAATTTCCAGCCTGTAAGTGAACTTGTGTCTGTTAGACTTAGAAATAAATAAACTAAACTCAAGTAAACAATGGTAATGTTGAGGAAACCAAATTATATATTAACGTGGTTGTCATTCAACGTCATACCCCAGCTCAGAAAGATTAGGTGCAATGCCTAAACCTCTTGAGTTGCCTTATTACCACCTATTTGAAGGTTACATGTCAAGGTCACCCTGATGAGAGACACAAAGACATAACATTTATAGAGGCTACGTGCATTTTGAAGTAAGGGGAACACACTTCAACACAAGTTAACGAGGCCCATCAACGTAGTCGATGAACATAAGATAATACTATTTGAACGCAGCTGTTGGGTGGTTGCTTTGAAATCACCGGTTTTGTTTTTCAATTCGTATGCGGATGTGAAGCCAATACAAAACGTGTATTTTTTGTGCTAAATGTATGTTTGCTTTTCATTGACTTGACACTGCCTGAATCAGAAATTGCAGACAATGTTAGCACAGTGCCCCAAGGGATACAAATGATTAAAGTTTTTTCTAAATTCGTTTGCATAGGTGGAACGTTTTGAAAAGTTTGCATGCTCTGGTCCACGCCATTTTCTTGAAATTTAATAATGTAGGTTAGTCTTGATACACGTACGTTCTGTATACTCCATGCACTGTGAGAATGTTTTAATGGCTTTTACGCTCTAATGGTAGTATACCACGATCAAATGAACATTACACATGTCTCACTTGGATACCATTAAAAGGCACAGAAACACTCATCATATAAATGTAAGACTTTAAGTGATTTTATGGCCATATGTCATCAGTAACTTACATTGTGTGCTTGTATCCCAACCTCCAGCGACCAAGTTGCAGAAAACTCTTTGAAACCAGGGAAATAGGCGCTGCCCACTTCTACAAAATGGCGGATATGTTGTTCGTCAGGAGGAAATGATCGGAGGTCATTTCGGAAATATGCGTGTGACGGAATTCCCTGTTACTGTTAGCAACTGAGGCAAATGGTTAAGGAAATATATGCAGGGTCTTAGTGAAATTAATATCTGAAATATTCTTCTCCAACCAGTACCTTACCACTTTCCACTGTTTCTATCGTGCTGGTATTTTGATCGCAGCTAATTTATCTTAAAAAAAATGACCTCCATCATGAGAGGATTTTTTGGTATGTTGCCTAACGTAATGTGTGTTTCCTGAAGGCATGTGTTATCTTGGTCAAGTATAGTTTATGGAAGGGGTTGTGGAGAATTTACTACATTAAGTCGATGCGGTAAATATTAAGTGGAGTGTTCAGTGTAAAGGGAGACTACTCATGTGACACTGATTGCATGATAAAAAATGTTATCCCTCCATTTCACATCTTTCACTGTTTGTAGGAACACAGTTAACATTTTGAAGTTGATATTCTTGCATATCATTTATATCATCCTCTCTGTACAAAGTTTCAATTAAAAGTTTTTGTCCATCCATTTCATCTATATGTGTGACTCTGAACAAGTTTACAATTAACTTTTATAAACTTGTTATCCTTCAAACCAATTTACAAGTATTGCTTGTAAATTGTTCTCCGTCTCTGCTTTTGTACAGGTTTACGGTTAACATTCTGAAAGTGATATTAATCCTTCTCACTTACATCTTTAATTCTGCGCGGATTGGCCGTTAACCTTTTAACATTGTTATTTATTCCTGTTATTGACATCTCTCCCTGCATACCAGGTAACTGTTAACATTTTGACATTTTTATCCATCGATTTCACATCTTGCAGTCTTTGCAGAAACACAACTATCATTTTTGAAATTGTTATCCACCCTTTTCATTTAAATCTGTGTCTCTAAACAAATTTATCTTCAGTTTTATTATTATTAGTTTGCTGTCCTTCCATCCCAATTACATCCACCGCTCTGTACAGATTTACAGATGTCACTTTGAAACTCGTTCCCATCGATTTAATTTACACCTTTCCTTTCCAGCAGATTTAGATTTCAGCTTTGAAATTGTTGTATCTTTTCTCTCTCAACAGATTTCCAGTTAAACGGCTGAAATTATTCGCCATGCATCTTATTTTCATCTTTTCTCTCTATACATATTTCTAGTTAAACTTTTGAAATTTTTCTTAATAGATCTCATTTCTATTTCTTTCTTTCTGTATCAGTTTCCGGTTAAACTTCTGAAATTATCCTGCATCCATTTTATTTATATCTTGCTCAGCACAGATTTACAGTTACCATTCGGAAATTGTTCTCTATCCATCTTACTTAGATCTTTTCTCTCTGTACAGATGTATTGTTAACTTGTGGAAGTGTTCTCCATGCATCTTTTTTACATCCTTTCTTTCTGTACAGATTTACAGTAAGCCTTTTTCATTTTCTTCCTTCTACCTGTTTCACATTTTTTCTCCATGTATAGATTTAGAGACCACCTTTAGAAATTGTTCTCCGCCCATCTCATTTGCACCTTTTCTCTCTGAGCGAATTTCCAGTTGAACTTTTGAAATTGTTCTCCAACCATCTCACTGAGACCTTTCCTCTCGGTACAAATTTACAGTTAAACTTTTGACATAGATCTCAGTCCATCTCATTGAGACCTTTTCTTTCGGTACAAATTGCCAGTTAAATTTCTGAAATTGTTCTCCATCCATCTCATTTATATGTTTTTTGCTCAGAACAAATTTACACTTAGCCCTCTGAAATTGCTCTCCATCCATCTCATTTGCATCTTTTTTCTGTGTGCGGATTTCCACTTTAACTTTTGAAATTGTCCTCCATCGATCTCATTTACATGTTTTACCCCTGAACATACTTACAATTAAATTTCTGAAATATTTCTTTATCCATGTCAGTTATATCTTTTGTCTGGGTATGGATTTGCAGCTAACATTTCTAAATTGTTCTCCATCCATCTTATTTTTATCTGTTCTCTGGTACACATTTCCACTTCTGAAATTGTTCTGCGTCTATCTGATTTACATCTTTTTGCACAGCACAATTTTACAGTTAACATTCTGAAATTGCTCTCCATCCATCTCATTTACATCTTTTCTCTCTGTGCGGATTTTCGCTTTGACTTTTGAAATTTTTCTTCATCTATCTCATTTATATCTGTTCTCTTGGAATTGATTTGCAACTAGCATTTCTAAGTTATTCTCCATCCATTTAAAATTCTGAAATTGTTCTTCGTCTATCTGATTTACATCTTTTTGCTCAGCACAGATTTCCAGTTAAGCTTTTGAAATTGCTCTCAATCCGTATCACTTTTATCTTTTCTCTGGGAACTGATTTGCAGCCAACATTTCTAAATTGTTCTCCATCCATCTCTTTTTTTATTTTTTCTCTGGTACACATTTCTAGTTAAAATTCTGAAATTGTTCTTCGGCCATCTGATTCACATCTTTATGTTCACAACAGATTTCCAGTTAAGCTTTTGAAATTGTTCTCCATCCGTCTCATTTTTGTCTTTTCTCTAGTATAAATTTCCAGTTAAACTTCTGAAATTGATCTTCGTCTATCTGATTTTCACCTTCTTGCTCAGCACAGATTTACAGTTAACATTCTGAAATTGTTCTCAATCCATTTGATTTACATCTTTTTACGCTGAACAGATGGACAGTTAATTTCTGGAATTGTTCTCTATCGATCTTATTTACATCTTTTTTCTTCGTACAGATTTACAGCTAATCTTTTGAAATATTCTCCTTCCATATCATTTACGTCTTCTTTCTGTACGGATTTCCAGTTGAACTTTTGAAGTTGTTCTCCATCGATCTCATTGACATGTTTTTTCTCTGTGCAGATTTATGGTTAAACTTTTGAAATTGTTCTCCATTCACCTCACTTATGTCTTTTCTCTACGTACAGATTTACAGTTGAACTTTTGAAATTGTTCTCCATCCGTATCATTTACATATTTTCTCTCTGTACAGATTTACAGTTAAGCATCTGAAACTGTTCACCATCCATCTCCTTTATATCTTTTCCCTCAGTAAGGATATGCAGTTTACACGTCTGAAGTTTTTCTCCATCGATATCATTTACATAGTTTCTCTCTGTACAGATTACAGTTGACCATTTGAAAATGCCTTCCTTCACCTGATTTACATCCTAGCTCTTTGTGCAGATTTACAGGTAACCTTTTCAAAGTTTCTCTTTTCATCTTAGCTACATTTTTTCTCTGTACCATTTTTAAGGTAAAACTTTTGAAATTGTTCTCCATTCATATCATTTACATTTTTTTCTCTGTGTACAGAGTTACAATTAAACGGCTGAAGTATTTCTATATCCATACCATTTACATCTTTGTCTCAATACGGAATTCCACTTAACCTTCTGAAATTGTTCTCCATCCATCTTATTTACATCCTTTCTCACCGTACATCTTTACAGTTAACCTTATGAAACTGTCCCTTATCCATCTTATTTATAAAATTTCTCTCGGCAGAGATTTTCAGTTAATCTTCTGAAATTGTTCTTCATTATTGTTATTTATAACTTTTCTCTCCTTACAGATTTCCAGTAACATTTTGACATTGCTCTCCATCCATCTTTTTTATATCTTTTCTCTCTCTACAGATTTACACTTCGCCCTTTTTGAATTTTTCTTTCCATTGCATGTACGTCTTTTCTCTTTGCACTGGTTTCCAGGTGAACTTTGGGAATTTTTCTCCATCCATGTCATTAACATCCTTCTCTCTGTGCAGATTGACAGCTTACGTTTTCAATCTATTCTCCATTTATCTCATACACAACTTTCGGTTTTTGCAGATTCACAGTTAACCTTTGAAATTGTTATCCATCAGTCTTCGTTACATCTTACCTTCAGCACAGATTTACAGTTAAACTTTTGAAATTTCTGTCTACACATCTGATTTCTACACTCTCACTGACTTACAGATAAGCATTTGATTTTGTTATACACCGCTCTCATTTGCAAGTGTCCGTCTGCACAGACTTGTATTTAAGATATAAATTTTGTAATGTATTCATCTCGTTTCACAACTTCTACTCTCTACAGATGTACAGCTACCGTTAGTAAATTGTCATCTATCCATATTATCTACGTTTGTGACTACACATTTACAGTTAACAACACTCAATTGTCTTCCATCCATCTTATATACATTTTTGACGCTGTAAAGACTGACAGTTAAGGATTTGAACTTCCAGGCTGTAAGTGAACTTGTGTCTGTTAGACTTGGAAATAAATAAACTCAACTCAAGTAAAGCAAAGTGATGTTGAGGAAACCAAGTTATGGGGGAATGTGGTTGTCGTTCAACGTCATAGCCAAGCTCAGAAAGATTAAGTGCAATTTCTAAACCTCTTGCATTACCTTATTGCTATCTTTTTGAAGGCTACATGTAAAGATCACCCTGATGAGAGACAAAAATGCAACATTAAGAGAGGCGACGTGCATTTTAAAGTAAGGGGAACACAGGTCAACACATGTTAACGATGTCCATCAACATATCCAATGAACATCAGATAATACTATTTGAACACAACGGTTGTGTGGTTGATTTGAAATCACCGGTTTTGTGTTTCAATTCGTATACGTTTGGGGATGCACATCCCAATCAGGTTGTTCTATGTTGTGATAAACCTTGTTGAATTGTGTTAAGAGGAAAAATTTAACTTGAAATAAGAGAAAAGCAAACAACGGCTAAATCTGTTAACATTAAACAGTTTTACTTGTTTTAGTTTTCCAGGCCAATACAATACGTGTAGTATTGGTGCTAAATTTATGTTTGCTTTTCATTGACTTGACATTGCTTTTGTCAGAAATTGCAGACAATGTTAGCACAGTGCCCCAAGGGATACAAATGATTAGCATTTTGTCTAAATTCATTTGCATAAGTGGAAACTTGAAAAGTTTTTTCATGCTCTGGTCCGCGCTATTTTCTTGAAAGTTAATAACATAGGTTTACAGAAAAACCTGTTTTACTGTTTAGTCTTGATACACGTATGCTCTGTATACTCCATGCACTGTAAGATTGTTGTAATGGCTTTTACGCTCTAATAGTAGTATACCACGATCAAATGGACATTACACGTGTCTCACTTGGATACCATTAAAAGGCACAGAAACACTCATCATATAAATGCAAGCCTTTAAGTGATATTATGGCCATTTGTCATCAGTAACTTACATTGTGTGCTTGTATCCCAACCTCAAGCGACCAAGGCGCATAAAACTCTTTGAAACCAGGGAAATAGGCGCTGCCCACTTCTACAAAATGGTGGATATGTTGTTCGTCAGGAGGAAATGATCGGAGGTCATCTCGGAAATATGCGTGTGACGGAATTCCCTGTTACTGTTAGCAACTGAGGCAAATGGTTAAAGAAATATATGCAGGGGCTTGGTGAAATTAATATCTGAAATATTCTTCTCCAACCAGTACCTTACCACTTTTCACTGTTTCCATCGTGGTAGTATTTTGATTGAAATTTATCTTGAAAAAAAAAGACCTCCATCATAGACCTGTAGTTTCCACCAATGTGCAAGACGATCGTTTAATCTGTGAGCATAAGATCCCGCCACCACTTGCAGATGGCTGTTTATTAAAATGTATCATATCCGAACCTTGCATGACTTCTACATTTATTTTTAAGGTGTAACTGGTGAAGCCAGCCTGAAATTTTATCTGAGGAGTTCTCAAAATGACAAAATGTTTTTTGGACTTTATGTAACAAATAACAGGGCCTTTTTACCTGACAATTTTTTTCTCATCTGGTCTGCCAGAAGTTCCCATTTGCGATGCATATCTTGTATAATCAATTTAAACTTGATCGCTATTAGACATCTTATTGACTAGTCCATTGTTTTACTGCCTATAAATCGTTACGACCGGCTAATGCAATGTTTGACAGCAAGCAAACCTTTCATTACAAGTGATAGTATACATTTTGGTTTGGTGTATATCCATAAATTATAACTACCATCTTTTTATACAGTTTACGCTTAACTAGTAACTGATAATTCAAAAAGATATGAAACAAAGCAACGCAGACAGCTGTATTCTGTGTAATGACAGAAGATAAGCCGAATAATCTTGTTTTTCTGATTAAGTAGGTTGTCGTGCACATTTCTACAATGTATAGATAATCCAAGGGTAATAAATATTAACACAAAATAGTAATTATTATTTTCACGTTTAAGTGACTCTTGATCAGGGTCACTGTTTTATCGCTTATCTGATAAGATCTATTTCAAAACACTTGGGTATTAAGCTGATATCCCAAAACTGATTATGTTGGGAACAACATTAAATCTTGGGTTCGAATGCAGCCAGGCCCGAGGTGTTGTCTGAAATAGTTACTCCTGCTTCTTCTGGCCTCAAACTTGACCGGGGTTTTGAAGATAACACCATTTTCTGAACCATCTTCTACTCATAGAATATTTATGTTCACCACACAAGTAAACCCTCCAGAAGGAATGCTGAAGAAATAACCATATTTTGCCTCATTTTCCCTTTCAGACAAGTTTCCACCAACCACGAGAGATTGTGATTGTCGGAGGGATAGCTCATCTGTTAGTGGATTTTCCGAGTTTATTGGTAAGTAAATTCTGGAAATAGATAAACTGTGCTCACCGGAAAAAAAAGGAAGATGTAATGTGACATTGGATGACTTTGTCCTTCTTTTCTGTAGTAGGCCTACTAAAAGCATGATCGTGCGTTAATAAGGGTAGATCAGTTTTATGGGTTGTCTCCCTCTCTCATATTCCAGCAACCCTGAACAGTTCATTTCAGAGCAGTAAATCCCTCTTATAAATTTCGAGCATTCGTATTTTTGCTGTGACTTCATAGCAACTCTAAGCCAATCAAAAGTACTGCTTTTGGTAACGCTGCTAGACCACTGGAGGTGAAAACAAAGCAAATTTTAGCGAGATAGGCGAGATAGGCCTAAAATGATTTAGCTCAAAACATGAAAATTAAATTTTTTAAACAAGAAATTAATATATTTAGCCCTTTGTTATTTATCACCTCCGGTTCCTTACAAAGCATTTTGATGCTCGAAACTTCGAATAACGAAATTGTGAGGAAACATGCATATGTCACCTATCAGAACTATTTATGTTATCTGTATTACATTTTTAAATTATATACATCTGTTGCATGGAGCTTCTTTGTGCCACGACACTAAAACATCGACCTACGAAGGGCATAGCGAAACAATGTGGGTGCTTCTGCACTATGACTTGATCAATTTATACCTGTAGACATAAAGTTCTTAACTACATTTGGACATTTTCTATGAAACTTTTCACTATCCGGAGATTCTTCTCCTCTACTATCACACGAGATGAAATTAAAAAATGCAGAATTCTGCGATACAACGAGGTCCTAGTATATTTGCAGTGGTTTCATTTTTTGCTTTCGCATAAAACTGTGTCGTGTCTGATGAGTTGATCTGTGATTAAAGTAGGATTTGTGACCCAAATTTGACTTGTGAATATAGCTTGATTTAATGTCATCATTTGTTGACCTGTTTAGTTATATTTTAGATTTAGCACATTTGACTTCAGCTTAATTATCATCATAGAGGTGTACATGTGTAAAGGTGCTATTTGCAAGAATATGACTGATATTGATGTAATTTATTTAAGAAAAGCCATGTTTTAACATTGCGTGTAAATATTAAAATAAAAGTGAAGGTGAGAAAGACACTTGTACATGGACAGGTCAATATTACTGATGAAGTTCACATTTCTTTCTATGGATGACAACTCTCCAATTCTGTCTTTTCTACTCTGATCTATTTCCGGTATGAATCTGATTAATGCGTGAATTCTCTGTAGTTTAATGGTAATACATCCCACTGTCATGGCAAAATGTCGGCTCAAATCCGATCAGCGAACGTTGCATTATCAGTTTCAAATAATCTTCTCATCTGCTGTCCTTCCATCACTATCCGCCTGATTCCAGTTGTTCCGGAATTAGCAATATGAGAATGAGCTAAATCATTTAATTAGTATATTTTACTAATCAATAGTTTATATATGTCCACAATTGTTGATGTGATAATGGAAATATGTAAAGAATTTATTTTAGGAATTGTTGTTGTGAATGATTTGGAGGAAACTATGCAGAAAAACAAAAGTTGCATGGCAATGGCGGAAAAGAGATGCTGTTCACATCGGACAACACCATCTCATTACTCTCTGGACATCGGGCAACCGAGAGGGTTATGATTCAGTAGCTGACCGATTCAACGTCACCAAATCATCTGCCTCAAGAAATGTGCGCAGGCCCTGTGAATGGCTTGTGAACCATGGCGAACAGTTCATTTACTGGCTAGATGATAGTTATTTAAGTTAAATTTATGAAACTTACAAAACTGCTAGAAAAGGTTTTTTTGAACAGGTGTAAACAGTAAGGCATTTATTCCGTCATCATCACTACTGTCTAAGCATTTCTAACTTTTGACATTATTGAACATTTTATGGAGTCAGCAATAATGCGTAAAGGGTAATGTATATTTATCAAAATAATTTTGTCTGTGTAAGAAATTGATGTATATGGTCCTGTAATATATGCGGCAGAGGAGCAGAAGTAAATCGTGGCCAAATTTGGACAGAAATATACAAGTACAATTCCTGGGTTAACTGGTGAAGTTTCATTCCAGGATGAAGTTTCCTCGAAATACTTCATGGCAGTGTATATCTTTCCACTATTGAAATATCGGTTTCATATTTAAATGGGAGTGGCTTACATACTTAAGTTTTTAATTCTAGAATGAATTATTTCAGCTTTATGAATTTATTCAGGAAATGCAAATTTGGCCTGAAATCTGTTAAATGTGTTTGTTGCTTTCCATGTACATCTGTATTATTGATGAATGATAGAAAATGTTCTTGTGTGATGTAAACACCAAGCAGACGTGCAAATAACAGAAAAATCTTATTTCTGTTGACTGAGTAATTGAACGTACCGTTCTACCATGTATGGGTAGGCAAGGTAGTTTTTGTAATAAATCAATGCCAGAAGTGAATACAGGGACCAGTTGGGGTATTATTGGACATATAATTGTTACAGCCTGATGTATTTTACAGAATATTTCCTTATCTCCTCGGGATATAATTATTTGAGACTAATGAAGATGACAGAAAAAATTATTATGCTTAATTTTGTGGTCTTTATTGAAAGGACAGATTTAGAGAAAAGAGACAGAAAGGTGCTAATCGTGTAGGTTTTACTTTTGATGTAAGGTGAAGTAGTGTGGCAGGGCACAAATTTCGGGTGTGGGTGTATACATTTCCTTGATTTGTTTTTCATTGCAGTTTCACTCGGTACTCCAAAATATTCCACTCAAACGACAGCGGGGAGAAACCGGGGGCAAACTGATGGCCATCTCTAGACTGCTGGCGGAACTTCCCATATATAGTCCGGAAGCCAGTAGGGTTTGTCACTGCCATGTGAAGGGAATAATTGTCACTGTGATTTTTTGGAAGCGTGTGGGAAAAGAGTGAGAAAAAATGTGACAGTGTTGCCTGGGTGGTACATGTAGCTTTTCATGTGTTATCTCCGTGTTTACAAGCCTACCTCTAAATTATCTTTTGTGATAAACAGTGTGTACAAGATGAAGCACCCAACCTCAGCTTAGCAGTATTATGTTATCAGCAAAATTTGAACAAAGAAATTTTGTCTCATATGTTGATTGGGTCATTTGCATCTCAGCAAAGAGTGCTGAGTGTGCCTAGGTTAAAAGCCATGTTAATGGTAATCCCTAAATATCAGTGCTTATTTCCTGTTAGGGAAACAATAGTACATGTAGAAAAATATTTAAATGCCCATTATTCTTAAAAAGTAAATGTTATTTCTGGCCACACATTGTGACATGCGTTTGTATCAATGTTGCGAAGGTATGAAACAAATGAAATTTCTTTTGTGTATATTGCATATAAAGTTCAGTATAGCAAATAATGTTGTCCCACCCCGAATGTAGAGATGCCTGATTTTGACGGATTTTTGGGGTTTTGACAATTTCTCGATGTTTCTCTCTTGTTATTCAAGGTTATTTTTGATGTTATTTGCGTTTTACACCGTACCGTGTTATTGAAGGGTACCTTCAGAGAATCGAACAAAAGTAAATGATAACAGGTATGTATAGACAACATTTTTATGTTGTTTTTTGTAATCTGCTATGGATTTTCAAGTACATGCAGTCAACACTGAGTCAAACTAAAGCATACGTTTTCAGAGTTATACTACTTGTGTATTAATTGGAGATAAGTTAGAAAAGTTTTCTCCCTTCCTTATGTATTCCCAACGCAGAAATGTCCACGTGAGAACAGTAAAATCCGCACGTCTAGATCTCGTGTATTCGTTGTTTTGTAGTAATGGCATTGCAGCTCTGAGCCAATCAACAGATCTGTCTTTGGTGACGTGACTAGACTGCTGGAGGTGAAAACAAAGTAAACTTTTCCCCCCAAAATGAAAAAAGAAAACGTTTAAAAGAAGAGAGTTTTCGGGAAAAAGTATTTGGAATCTGTCTAGCCTTCACATGTCAAAGTTTCAGTGACCTACAGTTTATCAAAGTTTAAAAATCGGCAAAAATCAGCATTTCTTCCGTTTAGCCCGATGTTATTTATCACCTCCGTATGATTTTTGAGACTTGAAAAAACGAAATTGTGAACAAACATATATCTGTCACCCATTTGAACTATTTTTGTTATCTGTATTAGGTTTTTAAACTATAGACATTTGACAATGGAGTGGCTTTGGAAAAGGCATTAATTTCTTGGGCGGTGCTTCGGTGTGTGGAGGTACTTGTATTTCTGCTTTCGAAAGGGCATAACGAAACAATAGGGGTGTTTTTGCAGTAATACCTGTTCATTTTATCCGTTAGACAAATATGTTTTAGGTACACTGACTTGAACATTTTCTATGAAAAGTTATACTACCAGGAGACTTTTCTGTTCTACTACCACACAAGCTAAAGCCAAAAAATACAGAATTCCGCGATGCGACGAGTTCCCAGTATATTTGCAGTTCTGTGTATAAATTGCTATTTGCAAGAATGTGAGAAGTTGTCATGTGGAGGAGATAGAGATAAGTGTTTCCCATGATAGATATTAATGTCATTTATAGAGTAAAGCCATATTTTAACATGGAGTATGAATATTAAAATAATAGTAAAACTAAGAAAATTGTTAGTATGAAAACAAAAATACTGGTACCTACACAGGTCAATATTACTGAAAGTTCACGCTTCCAATTCTCTTTTTTCTAATCCGATTTATTTCCTGTATGAATCTGATTAATGCAAGAATTCTCTGTAGTATAATGATAAATACATCCCACTGTCATGGCAAAATGTCGGTTCAAATCCGATCAGGGAACGTTGCATTATCATTTTCAAGTCATCTTCTGATCTGCTTTCTTTCCATCTCTCTCTGCCTGATTCCAGTTGTTCCGGAATAAGCAATATCAGAATCAACTACAGCATTTAATTAGTATATTTTACTAATCAATATTTGATATATGTCCACAATAGTTGATGTTATAATACATATATGTAAAGAATTTATTTTAGGAATTGTTGTTGTGAATATTTTGTAGGAAAGTATGCAGAAAATCAGCAGTTGTGTGGCGATGGCAGAAGAGATGTTGTTCATATCTGAAAAAAAAACGGCTCATTACTCTCTGGACATCGGGAAACCGAGATGATTACGGTTCAGCAGATGACCAATTCAACGTCACCAAATCATCTGTCTCAAGAATTGTGTCCAGGGTCCGCAAATATCTTGTGAACCATGGTTCATTTACTGGCTAGATGGGAGATATTGATGTTAAATTTATGAACCTTACAAAACTGCTAAAACAAATTCTTTGAACAGATTTAAACAGCAAAACATTAATTCCGTTACCATTAGTACTGTATATGCACTAATAACTTTTGACACTGTTAAACATTTTATGGACTCAGCAGTAATACGTAAAGGGTAATGTAAATTCATTAATGACATATTGTATATGTTACGAATTGAAGTACATGGTCTTCTAATATGTGCATAGTGTGGAAGGCGAAAAGGCCCGAATCGCGGCCGAATTTGAACAGAAATATACAAGAGCCTTTTCTAGGGTAATTAGTGCTGTGGATGGATGCCATATTTCAATAAAGCCATCATCTAAATGTAGGAATCACGAAGCCTATGAAGTTCCATTCTTTTCCACTCCCAGTTGGTCAGTTTATTTTTTCCAATGTAAAAAATGTGTTTACATGCATTGTTAAAATATGCCAGAACAAGTAGTATTTATCCTGGCTTTGGAAATATCAAGTTTCATTCCAGTATGAAGTTTCCTTAAAATTGTTCATGGCAATATCTTTGAAATATTAAAGTGTCGGTTTCATATTTACATTGGAATGGCCTATATGTGAGGTTGTTACATTTTAAATTCTAGAATGAATTATTTAAGTCTTATGAAATTATTCAGGAATTGGGAATTAGGACTGAAAGCTGTTAAATGTGTTTGTTGTTGTAGATGTACGTCTGTATTATTGATGAATGATAGAAAATGTTCTTTTGTGATGTAAACACCAGGCAGATGTGCAAATAACAGAAAAATCTTACTTCTGTAGAATAGGGAATTAAAAATACAGTTCTGCAATGCATGGGTAGGCCAAGTAGTTTTTGGAGTAAATCAATACTGACAATGATTGCAGAGACCAGTTGGAGTATTAATGGACATATGGTTTTATTACAGGCCGTGTGTGACCACAAAATACTATTCAGAGATGTGGTTGCTGGCTGGCCTTGGGGTGTACATGATGGGGAATCTCGAATATCTGGAGGCAGGAACGATGGCAGAGAGCAGAGGACAAAGGGCTTGTTTCCTGGGGACGATGATATTTAAGTATGTAGGGCAAGGCTGTCATTCGTTTCTTAAAGCCTAAACCAGTGTTGTTTTGCTTTCACTTGCCTTTGCCTGAAGGGCAAATTCTCCCAAAACGTTTTAACTAACCTTCTTTTGCGTTCACTTGGCCACTGCCATTAATGGTCAGCCGTCTCAAAATGTCTCAGCTGATGTTCTTTTGCTCACTTTCCCACCTCACTGAGGGCGATTTGTCTCAATCAACAATACCAGCACCATAGAAAGCGATGTTAAGTCTGAAAAAATGTAGATAGCGCAGATGGTTGTGGGTTTCACTCCCTGCTCCACCCGGTTTCCTCCCACCATAATGCTGGCCGCCATCGTGGAAGTAAAATGTTATTGTGTACACCAAAAACATTGAAAACACCAATCAAAATGAATAATTAAGTCAGAAATAATGTAGACAGCGACGCTAAAATGAAAGAGAACGTATGTTCTAAGTTAGTTTTACTTAGCCATTGATTGGACTGTTGGCATTTTTCCAAGGTTTTCAGTTGACCGTCAAGATATGTGGACTTGAAGAGGAGTTAATTTCCCGTGAAGCTGACGATAAACTAAGGTAAGTATGTAAAGTGCTACATGTTCATTGCCTCGGAAAGAGCTGGGTTCCATTGCCTATTTTACTAGTATATGAATTTTCCATCATTATTTTCCATTTTATATGAATTATCGTTGCTACACTCCCCGTCCATAAAACTTTCTGTTAATATTTTGTAGTTTATTTCAAAAGGGATGACTTAGCGGGCATTTTGAATTTTAGTGTTAGCCTTAAAAAATCTTCTTCTCAAAAAGGGACAAAGCTGTTGGGAAGAAATTCCATTTGCTGTTTTTAGGTGGATGGCCCTACTTAGTTACTCTTACACGTTAAATTTGATAAGCAAATTATGGTGTGATTGACCTCTGAATATATGTAAATATTAACTCTAAACACTGCTTAAAATGATTAACCAAACACACCATCTGATGCTCCTTGTTTAGAGAGAGAATTACAATTATTGTCGTACATTGTATCTGCCTGTTTTCATCGGTGTTTTTGTTGGCTTTACTGTTGACGTCAGCATTGCCAGTGCCACTTTCTACAGCGATGCTGTTGCTCTTCCTACACAGGGCAATTTGTTTCCAAGCATAAGTTGCCTCACTGTTGTTGTCCTCATGAGCAATGTTGCCACCCCTGAGGTTTCCAGGAGGCGTATTGCCATCTAAAGAGGTGCAATCAAATCACCGGGTGATGACTGGGTTCGGATTGCCATCAGCTAAACACATAATAGTGACCTCGTCTCCAAGCGAATTCTCGGCTGGGACAATTCGGAGCTCTGCCACAGTCCGTTTATCCACAATGTTCACAAAATGCGCTTGTTTAGGATTTACCTCAGTTTTATAGTGTAACGTAGTAATTCTGCCTCCTGATTTTGTGACTGCGATAAACTGACTCACAAATGTCTCACAAAAATATTCGCTACTTCGATATAAGTGCTGTTTATTTATTTTATGAAATTTGAAACCCTTGTATTTGTATGTGTAGGACGTTGCAAAGGCACTGTAATTCCCTTTTGTCGATCAAATGACGTATAAGTACATGTATACATTTGCTGAGAACTGACTCGAGAGTTCTTGAATTCCTTGCCTGAATACCTGATTAACACACAGGCGAATAGAATTACGGGTCGTGAAATCACTTCATGACTTCCCGTTAGATAAACATTATACATACAAATTAAAGAACCGTGACTATGAAGCAATGCATATTACCGCATACTGAAATTAAATTACAGATTGATCTCATTGTAACTTTGAAAAATTCTTTCATGCTGGTGCAGCATTGTATTAGGGCTGAAATGTTACTGTATAATTTCACTTTTTCGCAATACTACTGCCAATGTATAATATCTTACATTTGATATTAAGTTTAATGGTATCTGTAAACTGTCTGTCCCTTTGCTCGGCTCTGCAGACCAACTCCTGGTTGTTCATGTCCTTGCTCAGAGTCAGGGATATCTGGCTTCTGACAATAGACACTGTTGGTTCCGGCAGAGCTGACGTCCGTGGAATGTTCCAGGTAACGTTCGGGACAGGATCCCCACCTTCAGCCTCACAGGTGAATGTCACCTCCGTGTTCTCCGGCACCGGCAACTCCGGACCAGAGAGGGTGACATTCTTAACATCAGATAAAACGAAAGAGTTTAACTTAAACTCCTTTTAGGCAGTGGAAGTATATATTATGAAATAGCACGAACTCCTGTGTCATTGTTATTTACAACATCAAACTTGAGGCGTACAGCTATGTTATGTAGTCAGTTTTTTTCGTAGTTCTTGTAAACTTTTCGTATATAATTTACTATGTTAGGGCTGTGTCAACGAAAATAGATACATGTATGTATTCAAGTTACTTGCAGGACGATATGGTAATTGTTATACGCCTCACCCGGTATCTTTAGGAACCAAACTTAAGGATTTAAATATCACATATAAATTAGTGCAAACATGCTGGCAGAATTTCCTTTTTCAATACAGACGTGTAGTATATCTATATGTAGAACATACCGTTACTCTGGTTTTACTCTCTCGGTTGTAGTCTTTTTGTGTCGTATTCCTACATGAACCAGGATCGTGCTGGTGGACAAAGGATCCCAGAGATCTGACCCCTTTACATTGTTGTCATGTTATTGTGCACATGTAGTCAACGTAACGCCGACACAGCACTCTGAGCAATTCCAGATAGATGACCTCGAATAAATTGTGTTTAACATCACTGCTTTTTTTTAAAACCTAATTCTGCTCAACTCCTGGTGTTAGGGCTCGTGTAGTTAGTATAAAAACCTAACTGAGATAAACTGACACGAGAACGGATTCCAGCGGTAACCTGTGACCATTTGCCAACCAGGCTATCGTCGCTGCTCTGGTTTTACTTTATATACTGCAGTGTTTTATGTTGTAATGTCACCTGTCACTGCTGAATGGCAATTATGTCAGTGGCTATGACTGATTTTAGAAATTGCTGAATATACGCCACAAGATGAAATACGCACACGTCAGTACACGCAGTTTGGAATTTGTGCACAAAACCACAGGCTGTCAAAGCAATGATGGCAATGTAGACGATACCCTCCACCCCATAATCACATCACAAACCCATGGAAGGATGACCTAATTTGTTCAAGAATTTATTCAATTTATCGAAGGTAATAATATAATTCCCTTACCCAAGACAGTAAGCTGAGAATGTATTGGCACGTCCTCGATGATACACTCGAAAATACCGTCATCCCGGTGGTAGGCCGCCGATGTGATATTAAGTGAAGTGGCTCTCACGTGATGAACGTCTTCTCGACTCCATGGCGAGTAAACATTTGTTTTGTTGGGTGCAAACAGTCAAGGCAGGCAGAAAATTATTCTCTGCCTTAATTTGTTTGGACCATTTTGCTCTAGTGTTCTGCCCATTGCCACAAGGTAGCTCTATGGAATGTCCTTCCCGCACGACAAAATGGCTGCCATTGCAACTCCAGAGAAGTAAAGACGCTGCAAAACAAGTTGGTTTTTTAAACTCATAATGATCAGCTTTTGCTTTTTTGAATTTCTTTCCATTTTCAATTTCTATTGTACGCAATGAGTAACTTGGAAAACTCTTTTCCACGTTGAACCAAAGGGTCAAAAGCTGTGCACTCCTTTGTTTTTTCCAGGTAGAACGTTACGCGTTAGGTGCATGTGTAGGAAGTACATTACCTATCTCTGCCTTTAAGCAAAGGCAGCTTTTCTCCTATTTCCACTGTGTCCTTATATCAGACATATGTTCTGCCATGTAAAATAGGAGACTGACGGGCTACTCAAAAGGGTCCAAATCGCAGTAAAAGCGAATTGTTTCCTGCTGTGACGCAGCAGGGCTTGTGTACTTCCTACAAATTCACCTAACGTGTGACGTTCTACCTGGAAAGAACAAAAGAGTGCACAGCTTTTGACCCTTTGGTTCAACACGGAAAAGAGTTTTCCAAGTTACCCTTTGCATACATATGGAAAATGAAAATGAAAAGAAATTCAAATAAGTAAATGTTGATAATTATGAGCTTAAGAAGCCAACTTTTTTCCATCGTTTTTACTTCTCTGGAGTTGGAATGGCAGCCATTATATCGTGCGGAGAGGACGTTCCACAGAGCTGCCTTGTGGCAATGGGCAAAAAACTCTAGAGCAAATTAAGGCAGAGAATGATTTCGTGCCTGTCATGACTCTGTTTGCACCCAACAAAACAAATATTTACTCGCCATGGAGTCGAAATGACCCTCATCTCATGAAAATCACCTCACTTAATATCACATCGGCGGCCTATCCTCGGAATGACGGTATTTGTGTGTGTATCATCATCAACCGAAGTCTTTGCTCACACGATATACATCCAGAAATCTATATGATGTTTCAAAAAACGAGAGTTGTTCTTTGTTCTAAATCTGCGGAGCTATAGTGGTAATGAGGGCGTACCTTGCATGGTTAAACCAGATACTGACAAGACCAAAGGTCTGTGTCATTCTTCCCAGTGTATGGCTTTGGGAAAAATGTACCTCTTTAATTTTACATTTATGCACCTATGATTTGTCTTTTGGAGTGTGCTGGTGTCAACATGTCACTGTGGTTCACAAGAAAAAAGGGTTTCTTTTAATTCTGAAGAAGTTCTGACCTAATGTTAAATAGTTATTCGTCATTAAAGTGATAGTTGTGATATCGCGCTCTTGCTTGATAGAGGAGTGTATCCACAAATCCAGACTTAGTTCATGTCGGACACTAGCTACCGGTTTGTGAGGTGCAGTATTTCAGCTTGTAACACAAGCGTGGAGTGATTGAGTGAGTGCTTGGAGTTTAACGTCGTACTTAGCATTTTTTTTCAGTCATATCGCGACGAGGAGTCATTCTGGTGTAAGCATACATAGTGTGTCTTCTTGTGGTACTGGCTTTGGCCACTGGAACACCATACCGAAGACACAAGACATGACACCCTACCCAGTCACATTATACTGACATAGGGTTCTAACCTCTCAATGCTGAGCTCCAAGCGAGGTAGACACAAGTAACATTTTTAAAGTCTTTTATATGACCCGATCCGGTCTTGAACCTGGATTTCCCGACTTGGAGGCTGACCACTAGACCTAAGAGGCGGTGTCGAAATCTAACTCGTGCTATTGGTTACAAAAATACACAATACACCAAAATACAAAGATTTTCTTTTAATCGACTACAGTGTTAATAATAATAATATTTATGTCTCGGGTTCTCGAGCCGCGTGAAAGGTTTAACTGTACGTTATGACTTACAGTCATAAAACAGCTCTGTTTTTTTCTTTAAGAAATTTTTCTCTTTAGTAAATTTTATCTTTATAAGGTATTTTTGAAATCAAGAGTCGTTTAACGTGCAAATACGTAACATATAATAAGCAGTCAATATATTTGGTCGAGAGAGAGAAGTTTGACTTATGCCGAGAGTTTTCAGGAACAGTTTTTATTCACTGCATTCAGTTTGCAAGTTAGCTAGTAATACAGATGATACAGGGGATATCTGAGAGACAGATAAACAGACAGAAGCAAAGAAATGAATTAATACCATGAATTACTCTGATTATAGTGTCCATACCAAATACAATCAATAAGTATATACTGTCATGGAATAATTACTGAATACCTTAATGTATTGCTCAATTCAAATGGAAATAAGTGAACTATATTGTATACAGCATATAGCTTAAAACCACACTGCCACTGACGCTAACGTTATATCAGCCCCGTAACCAGTAAGTAGTCTTAGAAAATACTTTTAAATCAAATCTGAGACCGCTAAGTATTCTTTATTGTCCACACAAAAAACCTTCAATAACACACCAGAACAAGAATAAGTTCATCATCACAAAAATTAATTAACTGCTTTGGTATTCATTTTAGAATTAAACTAAACTCTCAAACGAAAAACATTCTACACGAGTATATACAGTAATTAGGAGATGATTCCGAATGGCGAACTAAACCTAACGTGAATGGCAGGTAACTCTGTACTAAATCGTAACCATATCTGGTCAAGACAATTACGACAAGTTAATTACTTAAGCGCCCTTTTAACAGAATGGATTGTAAATAATGCCCTTACACTATGAAATATGCTGCATTACTCGGCTATGTATTAACAAAGTATTAAAAGTAGAAAAAAGCGTCTCGGAAATCGGACCTTTAACGACACAAACAAAACTAAACTGTACCACACGTTGCAGTATAAAACTCTTCGAAGAAGTGAGGAAAAAAAATGTCCAAGGCTAAAAGACAATATGTAACCTTTCGAAATGAAGAGTGCGTCTCCATGACAAAAACACGTAACACGACAGAACAAATGACTCAGAGTAGCGTAGCAAACAGGAACGCATCTCTATTGCAATAGGTGATTTTGCCCGCGACCGCAGCGCCCCCTAGCAAGGGCGGGAATCGCGCAGACACAGACAGTCTCAACCAATATTTTTTACAAAAAGGCACAGAGTGGAATGTTGCTTCAGAGAGATTATTTCTGGTGTCCTAGGGGCGTTGATGGCAATGCGAGGTAGAAGGTCCTATACAGTTTGGTATACACATCACTTCCACATTCTACTTGTCTTCCTCTCCGATACTTCTGATGATAGCGTTTCCACTGGTCGCCCCAAATCTCTCTGGCTGTCAGTTTTGTTCAGTGGCTACAGAAAGAAAAAAAAATGTGAAATAAAACAGGTTGAAGATGTAAAACATTACGATTATTACTTTTTAATCTCAAGTGAAAGTGTCAGAATATGACTGATAGAACTAACAGTCTAATTGTCACCCCTTCCCTTCACACCCCCCCTCCCGATGAGAAGCTGAGATTTTTGGCTGTCAGTTTGCCCAAATAAGTAGTGTTCTTTAGAGCAGTATGACAAACTAGTTATATTTCCCCATACTGCACTTATTTATTCGTGCAGAGGCATGCACTAGGAAAACTAATGTGTTAATCCCTTGCAACAAGACGGAAATGGACCCACGTGTCACTTTTTTATGCAGAAAGGCAGAAAAATGTTACTTGAATTTAAATCACAATAAAAAATACGTTATGTCTGAAACACATTAGTGTGTTGTAATTCATACAAAAGACGAGAGTAACGTCTAAAGGAGAATTCGAAAATTTGGGGTTTGCGTCTGAGCACTCCCATCATAAAAAACAAATGATTACGTGAACCAAAAAGATTCGTGCATAATCACTATGAAGTCAGAGAAATTGTACAAAGACTGTACACAAAGTGGCAAAATCCACTCTGTTCAAATAAACGACTGTGTACAAAGTGGCAAAATCCACTCTGTTCAAATAAACGACTGTGTACAAAGTGGCAAAATCCACTCTGTACAAATAAACGACTGTGTACAAATTGGCAATATTCACTCTGTACCGAAAAACGACTGTGTACAAAGTGGCAAAATCCACATTAGATGTGTATTAGTGCAATGCAAATAATATGTCTCTGATCCACAAATCAGTGTGAATGTATTAATAAAAGTACACAAATTGAGTACTTCTGGTACACACAATTATGTGAAGGTGTATTTTTACCACAATAACGTGTGTCACTCGTATACAGTAGTATTTACAGAGTAGTACAAAATTTACACTTGTGCACATAAACCCTGTCTTTGCTCAGTACGAAAGAAACTATTCCGCTGTACAGTACTTTTAATATGGTGTTAAATACTGAACGTTTGAGGCCAGGTGATGAACGTTTGTAAGGGCGTCGCAGGCAGGCAATTACCTTTTAACAGCAAAATCCCTGATAAGACGATAAAGAGTAGAGTAATAGAAATGTAACTGGCCACACCCGGTTCACCTGAAACAGATAAAGAAATGGATCAAATTTTGGTCACTTTATTATTTTCCTTTACTGCACCCTCAAGAATGGTTCACTCAAATGACGGACATTTTTGATATGAATTTCCTGTGCGCTCTGATGGGACATCTATCAAAGTTATTGAGGTATGCTTAGAGACCGGATTCACCGGTAACGCGTGACCGTTTTCCAACTTTCACACTGTCGTCGCTGTTCTGGTTTTATTCTTTATGTTGAAGTCTTTTATAGTCATAATATTTTTTTGCGAGCAAAAAGCGCTATGATTTCCTCTTCTACACGTCACAGTGTTCACTAAATGTTTCAGTATAGTCGAATGTCTACCTGAAGTTAATCAAGCTCAACACATTTGATGTTGAAGAAGTTTTGTGAAACAAGAAAGAAAGTTATTGTTTTAACCATGAAGGAAAACGTACCACAAAAAGATCTTTGGAAGAAAGACAAGAAGTATTGAGTTACAAGTCCTGTGCAAATTGTGTTGTGGGGAACAACTTCCTTCAGCAATAAATCAGCATATGAAATGGTCCAAAGCTGCATAAAGTTGACCGAAATGAACATTGGGACATTTTTATTTGGCTATAAAATCTATAACCTTGCGAAATTTTGGCCTATCGGCTCAGGGCATTTTCTCCGTCTATCTGTCCTTAAATACAGGAATGACTTACCGGAAGATGCATTATTAACCTGTGGAGTTTTAGTTGTTGTCGTTCCCGCCATCTCCTTGCCGTCTCCAGTGTGTCTAGTTGTAGGTTCCACTAGTTAATAAATGTAAGAGTCTTATTCATAAATACACACAATGATAAGGTTGTTAAAAAAGTTCTGTGTTAGAAAACCGCGCAGTGTGATTGAGAGCTAGAAATGTCTGTGACGTAACATATAATACGATGCCACCACGTGACTTGATAGTCTCTATGTATATGGTGGCAGTGGTATTCTTAGTCGCTGTGGCATCTAGTGCAGATCGTGGGGGCCTATTCCCTGGTCGTACAGGAGAAGGCATGTCACCAACCTACGGATGGTCGTGGATATCCCTCGGAATCTACCCGGTTTCCACTCACCATAATTTAATATGTAAACAAATGAATTACAGACATTAGAATTTGCTGTATTCGCACATTTTGTATATGAGTACTTCATTACAGATGTCATTAATCCCGGGGATCATTATTCTGTCCAACTTTCAAACAGAACTTACCAGATGTAGCCAGTGCAGGGTTAAAATTAGTCTCAAATGTAATCCGAATGGCATCCTTCATATATTCTTCCTTCGTGGCCACGTATTTTCCGCTATCATTTACAGTGGGATCGTTAAGTACAAGACAGCAGGTTCCAGTTTGGACGCTGTACTTCTGATGACGTCTGTTAACTTTACCATCAGAATAGCACGTAAGAATCCATTCTTCTTCAAAGCGCCACGTTACCACTGAGTCAGACGCTCCAGTTTTTAGGCTATCTGGGCAGGAGAGTTTAGCTCTATCAATCGGCACTGTATAGTTTGTAGGCGCCATCTCAAGGGCCTCTGCCAAAGGTGCTGCTGGAAAACGATGGAAATGTAGTGAAGTATGTTACCAAAAACAGTGGAATACATGCAGATGCTTTCTGATTTTCTGACATGATACCTATTACAGGTGAACTCATGGAGACATCACTTATGACTGGGTGGCCAGGAGCGAGTAGTATCAAAGTGATAAATGGCAAATATTAAGATAAAAAAGTCAATGTTACCAGTTTTTTATAGCCAATAGCATATACCAACAGAAACTTCGAATTACATATCTGTTAACGTATTTTCAAGTCACAGGCCTGTGGTAAAGCTACATAGTGTAATCATTACTATAGTTTCAAGAAGGCAAAAAGATGGCGGAATATTAAGGACACTATAATACATGTAAGTCCTACAGGAATTAACTTGACTGAAATAAATTCAAATTCTCAAGTGTCGGTTGCAGAGAATTCAGTAGAAACAGTAGGGAAACGTCCAGACTGAATACTATATACGCCCCCCAGTAGCAGAGAAACCACAAGGGAGAATACCATGTAAGCACCCAAATAGCACAGTCAAAAAAAGCAATGAATTGTTACAGGTTAACTCCAGATCAGCGATACTGCTGCCATTTCCTGGCGACATGGGACAAAATATGACCATGAATATTTGTCGAGCAAATGGCTTCAAGCTTTGTATTATTCTCTAAACTTGTGCAGTACTGCACAATACAGAATCATATTTAATGGTCATTTTCTACTCTGATTCAATAGGATTATTTCACAGAGTTTCTTTGTGTGTTTTATTATTGCACAAACTATTGCACTGATGATTATGGCCGGTGTTGCACTCCGACGTTGCGTTAGTTGGAGTACAAGCATGTCTGAACTGTACCACCTTATATAATAGAAACTTTATATCATTGTAATGGATTATAAATCAAAAATACTTACACAACACACAGCATGATGCAATACACATGAAGATAAGTACCGACCACCCAAAAATATCCATATTGTTAACACTTCCTTTCCTGAAAACAGACAAAAAAAAAGCTTTGATTGAAAATCTGATTGGTTTTACTTCTTAGTTTCTGTTCTACTAATTTAAGGGGAAAAACCACAATGACATATCTAAAAATCCCTTCACAGTTTTTTTTAGACTTTCCTTTTCTCCAAATTAAACGCAGACAAATGTTTTGATTGTACAGCGGATTACATGGACTATACTGAACAGGCTGAAGCGCACGTCATGCTGCATGACGTCACGCATTCCTTTCAGCTGCTAAACAGCGTCTGACTTTCATAAGTCGACATTAATTACAGATACTGATGTACTACGTGTATATTTATGTTGAAAGTCACATAAAAAAAATTCTTTGTATTCTATTGGGGAAACTAAAAGCAGAAAGGGTGCTCTTCGCCAGTATTCCGCGTGGGCAGTAGGGAAGAACATCCAACTGTGCAAGGTAGGAAGGGAAGAAGTTTCTTCCGGTTAGAAAAACTCGTTCCATCCCTTATTCTGGAATTGAATAATGTGTTTTGTACGTTTGTTTGATTGGTAGCATTGGAATGTTTCACTTATCCGACGACAGGCAGGATAAAGGTGAGAGGAAACCAGCCAGAACACTAGAGAATACCACAATCATCCACAGATTGGTGGCAGACCTTTCCACGTGCAAACAATTTTAGAGAGAAGGTGTAATTCTGTAATGCAGAAATAGTGATGCTTGTCAGAGGAAATGACCATTTCAACAGGAAATCCAGGACACAATACACATGTACCCGGCATTCTCTGCTAAACTGATGAACTTTACATCATTTGTGTTATTTAGGTTCAGCATAACTCGGTTTGTGAACCATATCTGACATAAAATAATTCTACACTTTTGTTCTTTCAGAATGCATATCTTCGACCATTGTGCTTTGTAACTGGCCAGTTACTTTTGATGACAACGACAAATCTCGGGTGAAATTCGTTTGTGCTCTAACTATGTTGGAGCTGCATTTTGACTCCTTTGGTATATGTCATGCTAATGGCAAATCTCCACTGAAATTCTACTTAATGGTCCTATGGCTGCGCTATATGTGCACCGCTGTATCCCATGAACATGTACTTGTGATGCCAAAGATATGTATCTGATGTCACTCTGGAATGCGAAATGGCTACGTCAACGACAAGTCTTTGGGAACGTGTTCCATCAATGAAAAATCTTCCCGGAATGCTATGTTTACTCCCAATCTCCATTGAGATTTGTGTGGAAGGTGCTCAGTTATTGAGACATTATTCTTCCTGTCTTGGATTTCAATGGCTGCTGTTTTTGGAATGTACCGTGCATCCGCAGAATTTGTTGGAATATGTTGTGCGTTGGCAATAACAGATACTGTTGAGGTAGGCTGAGCCTTCCACGAAGGTATTTTCCACTGTGAAATACATGTATGTAATCACATCTTTTTTGCCTCCCCCCCCCCCTTGGAAAAAGTTGTGCATGTGATATCGAGTCTCATTCGTGGTGGCTGTGGAAAATGCTGTGTTTGTGTCGAATGTCAGGCCTGACGGCTGATAAATATTACAATTTCAATCTATTATCGTTGCTTTTAAAATTAAATCTCACTAACTGGATTACTGTTTTGAAATGATTGATCTAAATTGTTTTTTATCCCCAACTTCAGAGAATGTCCAAGCGCCAAAATAGTTGTTTCCTTTTTGCTGTTTTAAACTGTTTTACATATACGTTGCCCAATTTCCACTTTCAGGTAGATACTCTTATTAACCTCAAGATTGTTTTAAAATATGTATCTTAAACAGCAAGCGTTACTTGCTGGTACGCTGAAAACGTGTGCCAATGAACCATTAACACCGCCAAAATATTTCTTTGCGACTATTTTAAAAATTGTTTTTAATACAAAAATGAGATTCATTCCAATGTCTGTGTAGAAAAATTGTGATTGTTTGAGGAAGCTTTAGTGACAGAATGGTTTTCTAGAGTTCATATTCCCAACTTCTACTCCCTACATTTGGGAAGAGAAAGCGTCATATGTTTGAGACTCTTTATTTCACAGGAATATGTATTCTTCACAAGCCCGTTTTTAAAATCTGTTTGCTTGGCACCGCAAGAGACAAAGTCAGTTGGCTAGGAAACATATGGTTCTCATTTTTACTACTGTTTGGTACAAAAACAAAGCTTTTGTTTATTCCCTGCTGCAGTTGATCGGTTTGAAGTTCATAAGATCACAATTCAATGCTTTAGTGTTTTCCATAGATGAAACATGGAAAATGTTAAAATTCAACAAAAATGGCGTGTCACCATGGTAGAGCATTTAATAAGTGTGTGATAGTTTCGGAAGGCACATCAGTGCGGAGTACAAGGAGTGACTAACCCTAGAAATATTTGTATGTTACTTTGAAATAAGTGATAATTATATGCATATACTAAGATAAGACATTTATGTTGTCTCCCAAAAACACGGGCACTTGACTGGTCTTTCTTTGCAAATGGTGATGTAAAATTGTCGAATTATTCGAATAATAGTGCTTACATGTAACCTACAGTATGCCATTTGGACATAGCTGTAAACATGGGCTGAGCAAAAAGTTATGTTGGCTCTACCCATCTACAGTTACAGCTGACTTGAAATGTCTTGCGCCGTTTTGATATTCATCTACGGTAATTATTATTAAATTGCCCTGTTGAATGACGGCGTTTTCTTGTGATTTAGGCGTGCTAATTGACAACATCTATCAATGAATTAGTCTTTTTGTGTTGTCACTACGTAAATAAGCTACTATGGGAGAGAAGTGTCGCTGAAGGCACCATGAGAAAGTGAATATGAACATGTTTCTATGATGTCCAGATATACAAGCAGATTTTTACCGGACATTTTCTTTATCAGAGCTATATCTGTACCGAACACCTTAGTACTTAAGGAAGACAAGTTTAAACTGCTGCCACATTGCATACTATTCAATTTGCAATGGGCATAGGGTTATACATGGCTCACATTTTTGTATAAAGTGTACATAAACATTACAGGAGACCATACAAGCAGCTTTATCTGCCGTAGTAAACACAAGTGTTCTAACAAAACCCTTTAAATCGAGGCAGCTCTGGTACAAATGTATATTTAAAATATACCTGGAAGAGTTCAAGTAAAGCAATTCGTATAATACAAACTGAAGCAGAGGCAAGGTTCAAAAGTAAAGAAAACACATTTACATGCTATGCATGACTATGAAATGAATCTGCGAAACAAAGTAATTTGTCAATTTACCTCAGTTAGAATTTTATTCTAACCGTTCATGTGGATGATTAAACAGTAGTAACTGACAACCCCATCCCTTCCCAGCACCTGCCCGAAGCAGATTTAGGTTTCTTAGCTGTAAGTCATAATCATTGTTCAACTGGTAAACTTCCACAGTGAAGTAGCGCCATCTACTTTAGAATGAATTATAAGATTGTAAGCAAATGTGCAAATCTCCAATGAATATCTTTGTGCCTAGTTTACGCAACACAACAACCAATCAAACAAAATAACACGCAAAATACATGGAATATACAGAGCACAGGCGCATCAAGAGCCATGCACGGACCTAAAGAAAATCCTTTATGATTCTGTCTTATTATTACCTTCTAAGCCATTAGCATGGACTAGAACACCTAAAACTTCACAATTTGCCACTGCCGTCCCCCTTCTATAACGCAAAACAAGACTTTTGTATTACTTCTGCCCATTCCACCCACTCTTTGGAAATTCTGCGACAATCCGTTATTGAGCATATCTGACATTAGAACCTTCACGTTCGACTGAACGGAAAGGAAAAATTGAGACTACAACACCAACACCGCACATAACGTAATCGAAACATTACAGTTTGCCTTTTGGCAAGATAAATATCACACAAGTCATAAAATGTGCGATGAAATAATAAACCTAGGCATTCCTGCCCTCTTTTCAGGATAAACTCATAGATCTTGTAGGCACATGTAGACAGTCTGTGTGGTTTTGCCGGACATAGGCCTTCGTTTCCGGCCTGACTCTTCCCACCTTACCACAGAAGATTTAAACAGGTGGAGACAACTCTGCTAAAATGAAATCGGCTCGTCATTTGAAAAAGTAAATTCCCTGCCTTCGCTTGTCACTTTCAGCATGGATTTTTGTTTTTGCACATAACTTATATGTGCTATTCCGCAAAGTTAAGCTAGCGTGCGTCTGTACAGTTTAGTTGCAGGCTTTCACATGTAAAAAAGATAGATCGTAATCCAGACCCGTCATGATAGTGTGGTTGTTGGAAAATCGTCCCTCTTAACCGTCGACACATTGCCTCTTGCCAGCTTACCTCAATTAGGGTTTTATTCCAACTGTTCATGTTAATGTTCAAAAAGTGACAATGAACACGCTCCCCTCCCAAAACCACCCTATCACCATGGCTAGAGCAAAGTTAGCCCCCCCCCCCCAAAAAAAAATTGCAGTGATGTTTGCAGCAATTTATGAGAGCCCACTTGTTTAGTATTACTTCAAATACTGCGTTGTCATATCATTTATTACGCATTCCCATAAAAAACCACAAACCTTTGCCTTTAAATATTTTGGATTCCGGATCTGCATAAGTACAAGAACCGTAAAGTACACCTAGATTACACCTCTCTATTGGTATTCTTCTTATGAAATATATGTACATGAGTAAATTGTATGAGTATGCTGTGCTTTGTTACACTTTCACACAACGCAATAATAAATATGAGGTAGGCATTGCAACACAACAGGTCTGATAAATGTATCACATCCATTGACTGTACACCATATGCTAGCCCAAAAGTGTCTACTTCAATGATGGAAGCTTTTTATGAGAAAGCTAAACAGGAAATTTCATAGCATTCTTGCCCATCTGTAGGCAAATATGACTGTATTGAATGGCAGGAGGCTAAAACACCCAGAGGAGGAGAAAGAAATTCAGGCTACACAGGCTGCAGCGTATGGTCACCCATCATATGGCAGAATTACAACGAAGGGACGAAGATGAAAACTTGATTGATGTCAGTCATATTTACCAAACACCAGCCTGTGTTAAATCTGAACACCTTGTTCTAGAATTACATGTGAACAAAATGAATCGTGCAAAAACCAGGGCTCTTACCTGGGAAATCATGTGCCCCTGTTGTAAGTACTACTACATGTGCCCCACCCCCACCCCCAGGAGCCCCCACTCCCACTTTCTGCCTGCCTGCCTGCCAGCCAGCCAGCTAGCTTGAAGTCAAATCAACATTTGTTCTCCCTTAAATTAGAGTAGTTATGATGCATCAAAAAGTCTGGAACTCTGTCTTTTTCACAGAAAGGTCTTAACATGTCTTTCTTATAATAACTGGACTTGTCTTTCTTAACATTCTCGTGTAGTTTGTAGTCTTTTCTTCTTCATGACACTTGAATACTCTGCTTAGGAGATCTCTGATTTTCCAACCTGCTATCGCCTGCTATATGCCTACTTTTTAAGGCCCGGATTGCCTTTGAACCCTTAGTCAATTGTACCACAAAAAACTCACATTGTTCACTAACAGAACTGGTTTGGCCAGCGTTGATACAATTGCCTGCACTGTGGGTCATCCCACGAAAGTGTCTGGAAAAAGTTTTGTTCTTTGATATAGATTTACTCAATGCCCTGTTCACTTCTTCACATTTTTGTGAACTCAGGAGATGCACAGTTTTGTCCAGAGTGTGTTTCCAGCGTAAAATTAACACATTCCCACAGTTTTTCCTCTGACTCAGGTTCGCTGAAGTTGAATGTCACAGGTAAGGGGAGATAATTTGAGTTCTTCACTAGCCAGTGATCTGTACCAGTTGCCTCGCATATATGTAGATTCATTTGACAAAGTAAATGGCCCCCTTGATAGCATTTTATAATGGCATCCACTACAAAATATCATATTTCTTTTCAGTAATGCTGTTTTGTTGCCCAGCTGGCGGTATTCAATGATGTGTTCTGCAGGTTAGCGGGTGGCCAGGTCGACGGCAAACCTGGCTTGTAGCCTCTTTCTCTCCTCAACTGTGACCCCAAAAGACCCCATTCCCAAACACTGGCTCAGTACTGGTAACTCCCCTTTGAAATAAATCCATAGCTAGTGAATGGAGAGAACTGTCAGCACCAGTGGTCAAGTGCTTGACTTCCAAGCCTTGGTCAGCCAGGTAGCTTAGGGCCCATCTCCCCTCGTCTCCGATTGCCTCCCGTTGTTGCAGCATAGCTGTACAAGTTCCTTTGTGTTCAGGGCAGGTCACTTTAGCTCCAGATTTGTTTTCGATTCTTCGTGCTGTTTGACACAGTTAGCTTTTTCATCACAATATCAATGGCCCTCTTGCCCTTGGAATAGTTTTCCACTGATGTCAAAGTGACCTGAGATACTGAATGGCACTGCACTTTCCCGTCTGCGGCGTGTATTGGGTTGTTGTATCTACAGTCCATTGGGATGTTTATTGGAGCATTATCTGGTAAACCTTTCGCTGTCTCCACAGCTTTCATGTTTTTCACTATGTTAGCCATGGACAACTTGTGACTAACAAGCTTGTCACAAAGCAGATTACTGTTCTGTTGCCCCTGGTTTCCGCCCTCCTCGTCCCGTTTCAACTTCTTCAAACAACTTGACAGAGTGAAAACCACACTCCGTACACTTGAGACTTTCACTGTCCCTTCTCTCGCCATGTCCCATTGTAGGAGTCCCCCACAGCTTGGACTGGCAGCAGAATGCTTGGAGAAGGCCGAGTTCCAGAGATCTGCTGTTTTTCTCATGTGCAGCATCTTGTAGGTGTCTTATTCAGGATAGTTAGGTTCTCCGTACCGAGCAAACTATCTGTCGGTGGCCCTGACCGTAGAATCCGTGCATCGGCACGGCTTAAAGTATGACCTTAAAGTATGCAGTGGGGGACGGCGAGGACTTTATATTGCTAACATATGTCTGCTGGCTTAGACGAAGATACTTCTTGGCTGGACTGTCTTCTCCCTGTCTGTTCCATCTATTGTAAGCTTTCAGGCCTGTTTTCAAGGTTGATTCTATCCTTTTTTAAATGCCTTCGGCCATTTTCACGCAGCAGGCTGTTGAACTGACAGAGGAGCTATAGAGCAGTGTTCAGCAGCTGTTTGGAAAACTTCTGTTGGAAACGTTTTGGATTTCTGGTCTTATATATTGATTTTTGAGAGTCGGAGACCATTGTGTCATTTGACAAACAGGTAGTGTGACCAATTGGGACTTTATAAAGTTTGTATTAAATGTTATTTCAATATTTCAGCGCATATTGTAATTGCTTGAAGCCTGGGTAAAAAAATATATCACCAATAAATCTGTCACCCGTGAAGCAGGCTAATACCCATAACCCGCAATTAAAATCACAACACACCTGCAGCCTATCACCTAACACACAGACATGCTATTGTTCTCTAACATAACACTGGACCAGTCATCCACAAACACCCAAACCTTTTCCAGTGGCATGGATTTTTTTTAAAACGGGCAGAGAAATTCAGTGGTACAGCCTTGTGTCAAAACATCAATTTGTAGATGGCCCAGGCCAAGGTTTCCATACACTATTCCCTTACTATGCCCTGCTGAACTTTAGTATCAGGGTTCTGTACCTAGCGTAGGTGAGGGGTGCAGTTGGGTATTTTTTTCTGAAATTATTCGCTTTGGCTATACTTTATAGGTAAAAAAACACTAAATCGATTTTGCATCCAAGATTCAGGGACACATGAAACGGTGGTGCTGTACAGTGATTGACTATATCTCTGGAGAGTGTTGAAGCATTGCCCGGTAACATGGCAGGAAAAAATATGACAAATAAAGGTTAAAGAAAAGGATTAAACGGAGAAAAATTTTATGCAATGAGCAAGTGACCCCTACAGCCGGTCTCCATGGCGACGGGGCGCTAGTACATGGATTCCAGCTGATTTATTTTGAGAAAATTGTGGTCAACGTATGATAATATTTGGACATGTTGTAGACAAGGCATGTAGTTATTTGAGAAGATGTGTTATTTGGGCCAACAAAAACTAGAGAATTCTGTTTTTGGTGGTTGTTCTATGTGAAATGACTACAGAAGTAGTAAGGCCCTTTTATGTCTTTTTTAGACCTATACGCACACCGACATTTTACGATCGCCGAGGACAGAGTCACTCGTATGAACAAAAAAAAAAGCAAAGCGAGGATCAATGTGCACATTTTTTTCTCAAATAATACAGGTATATACATGAAAGTTTTGCATGGTAATGTGCAGGAGGTTGTATAGGCTATTGTCTCTCTGCATAGTATTGTGTACTCCTTATTCAACTGATAGAGCCAGCAAATACATAAGCTAGTCTTCCGTACAAACAAAAACAATCCACTGTAAATGATAAGAATTGACAGTGTACATATGCCATTCAAAATATGTACGTGCACGTAAGGTGTTAGTCTATCATCACCATTTGTATTTGCTTGATTCATTTGTCACGCGCGACCACACGTGTCCCATTGAATAATGTTGTGTGTGTTGCAATTGTGGTGATTTTCTAGACAGTCATGGGTTAGGTATGAACAACAAAGTCCGGTACTGACGTGATTATTTCCAAGAGAAAATGGGAAAATTGAGAACTGATCGCTTACCTGGCTCTCGAACACATGGACCGGATGTAAGCCCTACGTAATACATGTGTATACGCAAGACCGGAAAGAATGGTTTTAAAATTAGCCTTTGCTTTGTCGGATGAAGTACATGGACATGGCATAGAGAAAAGAAAGAAACAGACCGGAATAAAACCTAAAATGATGATGTGTGTTTTGGAACATATGCATGTCGATAAAATTTACCCTCGGTGCTGCTAACTCGTCGTCATACACAACAATGAACAACCAGGTCACGGTGACATGCTTTATTGGCGTTGAGGAAAATATTTTCTGTACTATAGCGCAACATGTATTTGGAACCTGATCTGTTTGTGTGCTCTAGGGTACTCTTTGATACTGACCCTTACTTAACAATATTCGTGTAATATAGCTATGCTAGTATATTTGTTATGAATTTGCGACTAGCTCTCTTACAAAAATGTGACTGATTCCGTAGCTGAACTTATAAAACCCCAACAAATATTATCAGGTGTTGTGCAGTATATCTGTTGTTATTTGTGAAAAACTTAAGGTCTTCGCTGAAGAACAAGTATTGACACTCATATTACTTAAAAATAAGAAAACATCAAACACGATAACAAAATGTTGGTGAAGACAGATTTTCATATATAGTGCTTTTTCACATTCCATCTTCTAATAACATTTGTGTGTGTGTGTGTCTGTGTGTGTGTGTGTCTCTGTGTGTGTGTGTGTGTGTGTGTTGGGGCAGGGGGGGGGGATGACAGGAGGAGGCGAAAGAGCGGTTGTATTTGCTGTCTCCCTTAATCTGGCTTTCCCAAAAATGTAAGATATCTTTCGCGTTAATCTTGCTACCATCTTTGATTATTGATACGCGAAAAGTGGATTCCCAAAACTTCCACAATAACATCTGTTTCATAATTTTGCCACTTTTACCAATTAAAAGTTTGAAATTGTTACCCATCCATCTCTTTTGCATATTTTACTCTGTGCAGATTTACATTTCAACTTTTGATATTATTATCCGTCCTTCTCAGGTACATCTTTCCTTCCGTGCAGATTTGCAGTTAACCTTTTGAAATTGTTGTTCATCTATTTTATTGAAGTGTTTGCCTTGTGCAATTTGATTGTTCACCTTTTGACATTGTTGTTCATCTATTTTATTGCAGTGTTTGCCTTTGTGCATTTTGATTGTTCACCTTTTTTTATTATTATTCCTTTTTCTCATCAATATCTTTCCCTCTGCACAGGATTACTGTTAAGTCTTGGACAATGTCATCCCTCCATTTCACATCTTTCACTGTTTGTAGGGACACAAACTGTGCAGATTTACATTTCAACTTTTGATATTATTATCCGTCCTTCTCAGGTACATCTTTCCTTCTGTGCAGATTTGCAGTTAACCTTTTGAAATTGTTGTTCATCTATTTTATTGAAGTGTATGCCTTTGTGCAATTTGATTGTTCACGTTTTGACATTGTTGTCCATCTATTTTATTAAAGTGTTTGCCTTTGTGCAATTTGATTGTTCACGTTTTGACATTGTTGTCCATCTATTTTATTGCAGTGTTTGCCTTGTGCAATTTGATTGTTCACCTTTTGATATTGTTGTCCATCTATTTTATTGCAGTGTTTGCCTTGTGCAATTTGATTGTCCACTTTTTGACATTGTTGTTCATCTATTTTATTGCAGTGTTTGCCTTTGTGCAATTTGATTGTTCACCTTTTGATATTGTTATTCCTTTTTCTCATCAATGTCTTTCCCTCTGCACAGGATTACTGTTAAGTCTTTGACAATGTCATCCCTCCATTTCACATCTTTCACTGTTTGTAGGGACACAAACTGTGCAGATTTACATTTCAACTTTTGATATTATTATCCGTCCTTCTCAGGTACATCTTTCCTTCTGTGCAGATTTGCAGTTAACCTTATGAAATTGTTGTTCATCTATTTTATTGAAGTGTATGCCTTTGTGCAATTTGATTGTTCACCTTTTGATATTGTTATTCCTTTTTCTCATCTATGTCTTTCCCTCTGCACAGGGTTTCTGTTAAGTCTTTGACAATGTCATCTCTCCATTTCACATCTTTCACTGTTTGTAGGGACACAGTTAATATTTTGAAATTGATATTCTTGCATATTGTTTATATCAGCCTCTCTGTACAAAGTTTCAATTAAAATTTTAAAGTTTTGTCCATCCATTTCATTTATATCTGTGACCCAAGTTTACAATTAACTTTTATAAACTTGTTACCCTTCCATCCCAGTTACATGTATTGCTCTATCCCGATTTACAGCCAATCTTTTGGGATTGTTTTGCATCCATTTAATATACATATTTCATTCTGCAGAGATTTATAATTAACCGTTGAAATACATGTCCGGACCAACTTTTTACGTCTCTACTTTTGTACAGGTTTACAGTTAACATTCTGAAATTAATATTAATTCGTCTCATTTACATCTTTAGTTCTGTGCAGATTGGCCGTTAACGTTTTAACATTGTCATTCGCCCCAGTTATTTACATCTTTCCCTGTGCACAAGGTAATTGTTAACATTTTGACATTATTATCCATAGATTTCGCATCTTGCAGTGTTTGCAGAAACACAGTTATCATTTTGAAATTGTTATCTATGCTTTTCATTTAGATAAACAAATTTATCTTCAGTTTTATTATCTTTAGTTTGTTATCGTTCCATCCCAAATACCTCCACCTCTCTGTACAGATTTGCAGATGTCATTTTGAAATTCATTTTCCATTGATCTAATTTACACCTTTCCATCTGTGCAGATTTAGATTTAAGTATTGAGATTATTGCCAGTCCAACTTATTTGCATCTTTGCTGTTGTACAGATTTTTAGCCAACATTTTTAAATTGTTGTCCTCCATCTCATTTGTATCTTTTCTCCGGTACAAATTTCCACCTAAACTTCTGAAAGTGTTCTTCGTCTGTCTGATCTACATCTTTTTGCTCAGCACAGATTTACAGTTAACATTCTGAAATTGTTCTCAACACATCTAATTTACATCTTTTCACTCTGTACACATGTACAGTTAATTTCAGGAATTGGTCTCTATTTATCTTATTTACATATTTTTTCTCCGTACAGATGTACAGTTAATCTTTTGAAATTTTCTCCTTCCATATCATTCACACCCTCTCTCTGTTTACAGATTTACAGTTAACCTTTTGAAATTGTTCTCTATTCATATCATTTGCATCTTTCCTCTCTGTACGGATTTCCAGTTAAACTTTGGAAGTTGTTCTCCATCAGTCTCAGTGACATGTTTTCTCTCTGTGCATATTTAGAGTTAAACTTCTGAAATTGTGCTCCATTCATCTCACTTATGTCTTTTCTCTTTGTACAAATTTACAATTCAACTGTTGATATTTTTTCAATCCGTGTCATTTATATCTTCTCTCTCTGTGCAAATTTCCAGTTAAACTTCTGAAATTGTTCTACATTAATCTGATTTACATTTTTTGCTCCACCCATTTTATATACCTCTTTTATCTCCGGACAGACTTACAGTTAGCCTTTTGAAATTTTCTGCTTCGATAGCATTTACATCTTTTCTCTCTGTACACATTTCCAGTTTAACTTTTGAAATTTTTCTCCATCGCCCTGATATACTTTTGTTTTCTTTCTGTACAGAATTAAAGTTTTGAAAATTTCTCTTCCTTCTCATATACATGTTTTCTCTCTCTATAAATTTTCAGGTAAAACATTTCTTCTCGATCCGTATAATTTACATCTTTTCTCTCTGTAGAGATTTACAGTTAGCTTCTGAATTTGTTCTCCATCCATCTCATTTATGTCTTTTCCCTCAGTAAGGATCTTGCAAGTAATCGTTCAAAGTAGTTATCCATCCATATCATTTACATATTTTCTCTCTGTACAGATTACCGTTGACCTTTTGAAATATCCTCCCTCCGTCTGATTTACATCCTAGCTCTCTGTGCAGATTTACAGGTAACCCTTTCTCTTCCCATCTCAGCTACATTTTTTCTCTCTGTACCATTTTTCAAGTAACACTTTTGAAATTGTTCTCCATTCATATCATTTACATTTTTTCTCTGTGTACAGAGTTACAGTTAAACGTCTGAAGTATTTCTCTATCCATATCATTTATATATTTTCTCTCAATACGGAATTCCACTTAACCTTCTGAAATTATTCTCCATCCGTCTTATTTAGATCCTTTCTCACCGTACAGATTTACAGCTAACCTTCTGAAATTGTTCTCCATCTGTCTCATTTACATGTTTTCTCTCCTTTCAGATTTCCTTTTAATCATCTGAAATTGTTCTTCATTATTGTTATTTATAACTTTTCTCTCTGTACAGATTTCCAGTAACATTTTGACATTGCTCTCCATCCATCTTTTTTATATCTTTTCTCTCTCTGCAGATTTACACTTAACTTATTTTGAACTTTTTCCTTTTCAAAGATTTCCAGGTAAACTTTTGAAATTGTTCTCCATCCATGTCATTAACACCCTTCTCTCTGTGCAGATTTGCAGCTTATATTTTCAATCTATTCTCCATGTATCTCATATACAACTTTCTGTTTTTTGCAGATTCACAGTTAAACTTTGAAATTCTTATCCATCAATCTTCGTTACATCTTACCTTCAGCACAGATTTACAGTTAACCTTTGAAATTCTTATCCATCAATCTTCGTTACATCTTACCTTCAGCACAGATTTACACTTAAACTTTGAAATTCTTATCCATCAATCTTCGTTACATCTTACCTTCAGCACAGATTTACAGTAAAACTTTGAAATTCTTATCCATCAATCTTCGTTACATCTTACCTTCAGCACAGATTTACACTTAAACTTTGAAATTCTTATCCATCAATCTTCGTTACATCTTACCTTCAGCACAGATTTACAGTTAAACTTTTGAAATTTTCATCTACACATCTCATTTCTACACTTTCAATGATTTACAGATAAAACTTGTATTTAGCGTTTTAAGTTTGTAATGTATTCATCTCGTTTCACATCTTCTGCTATCTACAAATGTACAGTTACCGTTAAAAAATTGTCATCTATCCATATAATGTACGTTTGTGACTTCAGATTTACAGTTAACAACACGCAATTGTCTTCCATCCATCTTATATACATTTTTGACTCTGTAAAGACTGGCTGTTAGGGTTTTGAGCATTTTCCAGCCTGTAAGTGAACTTGTGTCTGTTAGACTTAGAAATAAATAAACTAAACTCAAGTAAACAATGGTAATGTTGAGGAAACCAAATTATATATTAACGTGGTTGTCGTTCAACGTCATACCCCAGCTCACAAAGATTAGGTGCAATGCCTAAACCTCTTGAGTTGCCTTATTACCACCTATTTGAAGGTTACATGTCAAGGTCACCCTGATGAGAGACACAAAGACATAACATTTATAGAGGCTACGTGCATTTTGAAGTAAGGGGAACACACTTCAACACAAGTTAACGAGGTCCATCAACGTAGTCGATGAACATAAGATAATCCTATTTGAACGCAGCTGTTGGGTGGTTGCTTTGAAATCACCGGTTTTGTTTTTCAATTCGTATGCGGATGTGAAGCCAATACAAAACGTGTATTTTTTGTGCTAAATGTATGTTTGCTTTTCATTGACTTGACACTGCCTGAATCAGAAATTGCAGACAATGTTAGCACAGTGCCCCAAGGGATACAAATGATTACAGTTTTTTCTAAATTCGTTTGCATAGGTGGAACGTTTTGAAAAGTTTGCATGCTCTGGTCCACGCCATTTTCTTGAAATTTAATAATGTAGGTTAGTCTTGATACACGTACGTTCTGTATACTCCATGCACTGTGAGAATGTTTTAATGGCTTTTACGCTCTAATGGTAGTATACCACGATCAAATGAACATTACACATGTCTCACTTGGATACCATTAAAAGGCACAGAAACACTCATCACATAAATGTAAGACTTTAAGTGATTTTATGGCCATATGTCATCAGTAACTTACATTGTGTGCTTGTATCCCAACCTCCAGCGACCAAGTTGCAGAAAACTCTTTGAAACCAGGGAAATAGGCGCTGCCCACTTCTACAAAATGGCGGATATGTTGTTCGTCAGGAGGAAATGATCGGAGGTCATCTCGGAAATATGCTTGTGACGGAATTCCCTGTTACTGTTAGCAACTGAGGCAAATGGTTAAGGAAATATATGCAGGGTCTTAGTGAAATTAATATCTGAAATATTCTTCTCCAACCAGTACCTTACCACTTTCCACTGTTTCTATCGTGCTGGTATTTTGATCGCAGCTAATTTATCTTAAAAAAATGACCTCCATCATGAGAGGATTTTTGGGTATGTTGCCTAACGTCATGTGTGTTTCCTGAAGGCATGTGTTATCTTGGTCAAGTATAGTTTATGGAAGGGGTTGTGGAGAAATTACTACATTAAGTCGATGCGGTAAATATTAAGTGGAGTGTTCATTGTAAAGGGAGACTACTCATGTGACACTGATTGCATGATAGAAAATGTTATCCCTCCATTTCACATCTTTCACTGTTTGTAGGAACACAGTTAACATTTTGAAGTTGATATTCTTGCATATCGTTTATATCATCCTCTCTGTACAAAGTTTCAATTAAAATTTTGAAGTTTTTGTCCATCCATTTCATCTATATGTGTGACTCTGAACAAGTTTACAATTAACTTTTATAAACTTGTTATCCTTCAAACCAATTTACAAGTATTGCTGTATACAGATTTATATTCAATGTTTTGGATTGTTTTCCATCCGTTTAAAATACATATTTCATTCTGCAGAGATTGATAATTAACCTTTGAAATACATGTCCGGACCAACTTTTTACGTCTCTGCTTTTGTACAGTTTTACGGTTAACATTCTGAAAGTGATATTAATCCTTCTCACTTACATCTTTAACTCTGCACGGATTGGCTGTTAACCTTTTAACATTGTTATTTATTCCTGTTATTTACATCTTTCCCTGCATACAAGGTAATTGTTAACATTTTGACATTTTTATCCATCGATTTCACATCTTGCAGTGTTTGCAGAAACACAACTATCATTTTGAAATTGTTATCCACCCTTTTCATTTAAATCTGTGACTCTAAACAAATTTATCTTTAATTTTATTATTATTAGTTTGCTATCCTTCCATCCCAATTACATCCGCCGCTCTGTACAGATTTACAGATGTCACTTTGAAACTTGTTCCCATCGATTTAATTTACACCTTTCCTTTCCAGCAGATTTAGATTTCAGCTTTGAAATTGTTGCCAATCCAACTTATATGCATCTTTGCCGTTGTACAGGTTTTTAGATAACATTTTTAAATTGTTGTCCATCCATGTCATTTGTATCTTTTCTCTCTAAACAGATTTCCAGTTAAACGGCTGAAATTGTTCGTCATGCATCTTATTTTCATCTTTTCTCTCTATACATATTTCCAGTTAAACTTTTGAAATTTTTCTTAATAGATCTCATTTCTATTTCTTTCTTTCTGTATCAGTTTCCGGTTAAACTTCTGAAATTATCCTGCATCCATTTGATTTATATCTTGCTCAGCACAGATTTACAGTTACCATTCGGAAATTGTTCTCTATCCATCTTACTTAGATCTTTTCTCTCTGTACAGATGTATTGTTAACTTGTGGAAGTGTTCTCCATGCATCTTTTTTACATCTTTTCTTTCTGTACAGATTTACAGTAAGACTTTTTAATTTTTTTCTTTCTATCTGTTTCACATCTTTTCTCCGTGTATAGATTTAGAGACCACCTTTAGAAATTGTTCTCCGCCCATCTCATTTGCACCTTTTCTCTCTGAGCGAATTTCCGGTTGAACTTTTGAAATTGTTCTCCAACCATCTCACTGAGACCTTTCCTCTCGGTACAAATTTACAGGTAAACTTTTGACATAGATCTCAGTCCATCTCATTGAGACCTTTTCTTTCGGTACAAATTGCCAGTTAAATTTCTGAAATTGTTCTCCATCCATCTCATTTATATGTTTTTGCTCAGAACAAATTTACACTTAACATTCTGAAATTGCTCTCCATCCATCTCATTTGCATCTTTTTTCTGTGTGCGGATTTCCACTTTAACTTTTGAAATTGTCCTCCATCGATCTCATTTACATGTTTTACCCCTGAACATACTTACAATTAAATTTCTGAAATATTTCTTTATCCATGTCAGTTATATCTTTTGTCTGGGTATGGATTTGCAGCTAACATTTCTAAATTGTTCTCCATCCATCTTATTTTTATCTTTTCTCTGGTACACATTTCCACTTCTGAAATTTTGTTCTGCGTCTATCTGATTTACATCTTTTTGCACAGCACAATTTTACAGTTAACATTCTGAACTTGCTCTCCATCCATCTCATTTACATCTTTTCTCTCTGTGCGGATTTTCGCTTTGACTTTGGAAATTTTTCTCCATCCATCTCATTTATATCTTTTCTCTGGGGATTGATTTGCAACTAACATTTTTAAGTTATTCTCCATCCATTTAAAATTCTGAAATTGTTCTTCGTCTATCTGATTTACATCTTTTTGCTCAGCACAGATTTCCAGTTAAGCTTTTAAAATTGCTCTCAATCCGTCTCATTCTTGTCTTTTCTCTAGTATGAATTTCCAGTTAAACTTCTGAAATTGATCTTCGTCTATCTGATTTTCACCTTTTTGCTCAGCACAGATTTACAGTTAACATTCTGAAATTGTTCTCAATCCATTTGATTTACATCTTTTCACGCTGAAAAGATGTACAGTTAATTTCTGGAATTGTGCTCTATCGATCTTATTTACAGATTTTCTCTCCGTACAGATTTACAGTTAATCTTTTGAAATATTCTCCTTCCATATCATTTACGTCTTCTTTCTATACGGATTTCCAGTTGAACTTTTGAAGTTGTTCTCCATCGATCTCATTGACATGTTTTTTCTCTGTGCAGATTTATGGTTAAACTTATGAAATTGTTCTCCATTCACCTCACTTATGTCTTTTCTCTACGTACAGATTTACAGTTGAACTTTTGAAATTGTTCTCAATCCGTCTCATTTATATCTTCTATCTCTACAAATTTCCAGTTACACTTCTGAAATTGTTCGGCATTGATCTGATTTACATTCTTTGCTCCACCCATTTTATTTACCTCTTTTCTCTCCCTACAGATTGGCAGTTATCCTTTTGAAATTTTCTCCTTCTAAAGCATTCGCATCTTTTCTCTCCGTACAGATTTCCAGTTAAACTTTTGAAATTGTTCTCCATCGCTCTGATTTATATTTTTTCTTCCTGTACAGATTTACAGTTGAAGTTTTGAAATTTTCTCTTAAATCTGATTTACATTTTTCTCTCTGTATAAATTTTTAGGTAAAACTTTTGAAATTGTTCTCCATCCGTATCATTTACATCTTTTCTCTCTCTAAAGATTTACAGTTAAGCATCTGAAACTGTTCACCATCCATCTGCTTTATATCTTTTCCCTCAGTAAGGATATGCAGTTTACACGTCTGAAGTTTTTCTCCATGATATCATTTACATAGTTTCTCTCTGTACAGATTACAGTTGACCATTTGAAATTCCCTTCCTTCATCTGATTTACATCCTAGCTCTCTGTGCAGATTTACAGGTAACCTTTTGAAAGTTTCTCTTTTCATCTTAGCTACATTTTTTCTATGTACCATTTTGAAGGTAAAACTTTTGAAATTGTTCTCCAGTCATATCATTTACATTTTTTCTCTGTGTACCGAGTTACAGTTAAACGTCTGAAGTATTTCTATATCCATACCATTTACATCTTTTCTCTCAATACGGAATTCCACTTAACCTTCTGAAATTGTTCTCGATCCATCTTATTTACATCCTTTCTCACTGTACATATTTACAGTTAACCTTATGAAACTGTTCTTTATCCATCCTATTTATACCATATCTCTTCGTACAGATTTTCAGTTAATCTTCTGAAATTGTTCTTCATTATTGTTATTTATAACTTTTCTCTCCTTACAGATTTCCAGTAAAAGCTGACATTGCTCTCCATCCATCTTTTTTATATCTTTTCTCTCTCTACAGATTTACACTTAGCCCTTTTTGAATTTTTCTTTCCATTGCATATACATCTTTTCTCTTAGACTGGTTTCCAGGTAAACTTTGCAAATTGTTCTCCATTCATGTCATTAACACCCTTCTCTCTGTGCAGATTGGCAGCTTACGTTTTCAAGCTATTCTCCATTTATCTCATATACAACTTTCTGTTTTTGCAGATTCACAGTTAACCTTTGAAATTGTTATCCACCAGTCTTCGTTACATCTTACCTTCAGCACAGATTTACAGTTAAACTTTTGAAATTTCTGTCTACACATCTGATTTCTACACTCTCACTGACTTACAGATAAGCATTTGATTTTGTTATACACCGCTCTCATTTGCAAGTGTCCGTCTGCACAGACTTGTATTTAACATATAAATTTTGTAATGTATTCATCTCGTTTCACAACTTCTACTTTCTACAGATGTACAGCTACCGTTAGTAAATTGTCATCTATCCATATTATCTACGTTTGTGACTACACATTTACAGTTAACAACACTCAATTGTCTTCCATCCATCTTATATACATTTTTGACGCTGTAAAGACTGACAGTTAAGGATTTGAAATACGTGTAGTATTGGTGCTAAATTTATGTTTGCTTTTCATTGACTTGACATTGCTTTTGTCAGAAATTGCACACAATGTTAGCACAGTGCCCCAAGGGATACAAATGATTAGCATTTTGTCTAAATTCATTTGCATAAGTGGAAACTTGAAAAGTTTTTTCATGCTCTGATCCGCGCTATTTTCTTGAAAGTTAATAACATAGGTTTACAGAAAAACCTGTTTTACTGTTTAGTCTTGATACACGTATGCTCTGTATACTCCATGCACTGTAAGATTGTTGTAATGGCTTTTACGCTCTAATGGTAGTATACCACGATCAAATGAACATTACACATGTCTCACTTGGATACCATTAAAAAGGCCCTAGAAATAAATAAACTAAACTCAAGTAAACAATGGTAATGTTGAGGAAACCAAATTATATATTAACGTGGTTGTCGTTCAACGTCATACCCCAGCTCACAAAGATTAGGTGCAATGCCTAAACCTCTTGAGTTGCCTTATTACCACCTATTTGAAGGTTACATGTCAAGGTCACCCTGATGAGAGACACAAAGACATAACATTTATAGAGGCTACGTGCATTTTGAAGTAAGGGGAACACACTTCAACACAAGTTAACGAGGTCCATCAACGTAGTCGATGAACATAAGATAATCCTATTTGAACGCAGCTGTTGGGTGGTTGCTTTGAAATCACCGGTTTTGTTTTTCAATTCGTATGCGGATGTGAAGCCAATACAAAACGTGTATTTTTTGTGCTAAATGTATGTTTGCTTTTCATTGACTTGACACTGCCTGAATCAGAAATTGCAGACAATGTTAGCACAGTGCCCCAAGGGATACAAATGATTACAGTTTTTTCTAAATTCGTTTGCATAGGTGGAACGTTTTGAAAAGTTTGCATGCTCTGGTCCACGCCATTTTCTTGAAATTTAATAATGTAGGTTAGTCTTGATACACGTACGTTCTGTATACTCCTTTCACTGTGAGAATGTTTTAATGGCTTTTACGCTCTAATGGTAGTATACCACGATCAAATGAACATTACACATGTCTCACTTGGATACCATTAAAAGGCACAGAAACACTCATCACATAAATGTAAGACTTTAAGTGATTTTATGGCCATATGTCATCAGTAACTTACATTGTGTGCTTGTATCCCAACCTCCAGCGACCAAGTTGCAGAAAACTCTTTGAAACCAGGGAAATAGGCGCTGCCCACTTCTACAAAATGGCGGATATGTTGTTCGTCAGGAGGAAATGATCGGAGGTCATCTCGGAAATATGCTTGTGACGGAATTCCCTGTTACTGTTAGCAACTGAGGCAAATGGTTAAGGAAATATATGCAGGGTCTTAGTGAAATTAATATCTGAAATATTCTTCTCCAACCAGGACCTTACCACTTTCCACTGTTTCCATCGTGTAATCTCTTGTATATCTTTATATCTTGTATAATCAATTTAAACTTGATCCCCATTAGACATCTTATTGACTAGCCCGATGTTTCACTCAATTATAAATCGTTACGACCGGCTATTGCAATGTTTGACAGCAAGCAAACCTTTCATTACAAGGGATACTATACATTTTGGTTTGGTGTATATCCATAAATTATAATTACCATCTTTTTATACAGTTTATGCTTAACTATTAACTCATAGTTAAAAAAGATATGAAACAAAGCAACGCATACAGCTGTATTCTGTGTAATGACAGAAGATAAGCCGAATAATCTTGTGTTTCTGATTAATTAGGTTGTCGTGCGCATTTCTACAATGTATAGATAACCCAAGGGTAATAAATACTAACACAAGATAGTAATTATTATTTTCATGTTTAAGTGACTGTTGATCAGTGTCACTGTTTTATCTCTTATCTGATAAGATTTATTTCAAAAATCTTGGGTGTTAAGCTGATATCCCAAAACTGATTATGTTGGGAACAACATTAAATCTTGGGTTCGAATGCAGCCAGGCCCGAGGTGTTGCCTGAAATGGTTACTCCTGCTTCCTCTGGCCTCAAACTTGACCAGGGTTTTGAAGGTAACATTTTCTGAAAGATCTTCTACTCATAGAATATTTATGTTCACCATACAAATATGTCCTCCAGGAGGAATGCTGAAGAAATAACCATATTTTTCCTCATTTTCCCTTTCAGACAAGTTTCCAAGTTGTTTTGCAACGTCTTTACTTCTCTGGAGTTGCAATGGCAGCCATTATGTCTTGCTGGAAGGATGTTCCATAGAGCTACCTTGTGGCAATGGGCAGAACACTAGAGCAAATTGGTCCAAACAAATTAAGGCAGAGAATGATTTCGTGCCTGTCTTGACTCTCTTTGCACACAACAAACCAAATGTTTACCCGCCATGGAGTCCAAAAGACGTTCATCTCGTGAGAGCCACCTCACTTAATATCATATCGGCGGCCTACCCCCGGGGTCACGGTATTTTCGAGTGTATCATCGAGAACGTGCCAATACATTCTCAGCTTACTGTCTTGGGTAAGGGAATTATATTATTACCTTCGATAAATTTAAGAAATTCTTGAACAAGTTAGGTCATCCTTCCATGGGTTTGTGATGTGATTATGGGGTGGAGGGTATCTTCTACATTGCCATCATTGGTTTGATAGCCTGTGTTTTTGTGTACAAATTCCAAACTGCGTGTACTGACGTGTGCGTATTTCATCTTGTGGCGTATATTCAGTAATTTCTAAAATCAGTCATAGCCACTGACATAATTGCCATTCAGCAGTAACAGGTAACATTACAACATAAAACACTGCAGTATATAGAGTAAAACCAGAGCAGCGACGATAGCGTGGTTGGCAAATGGTCACAGGTTACCGCTGGGATCCGTTCTCGTGTCAGTTTATCTCAGTTAGGTTTTTATACTAACTACACGAGCCCTAACACCAGGAGTTGAGCAGAATTAGGTTTTAAAAAAAAGCAGTGATGTTAAACACAATTTATTCGAGGTCATCTATCTGGAATTGCTCAAAGTGCTGTGTCGGCGTTACGTTGACTACATGTGCACAATAACATGACAACAATGTAAAGGGGTTAAGCCTCTGAGATTGTTAATCCACCAGCACGACCCTGGTTCATGCAGGAACACGACACAAAAAGACTACAACCGAGAGAGTAAAACCAGAGTAACGGTATGCTCTACATATCGATATACTGCACGTCTGTATTGAAAAAGGAAATTCTGCCAGCATGTTTGCACTAAGTTATATATGATATTCAAATCCATAAGCTTGATTCATAAAAACACAGGCTGAGGCGTATAACAATTACCATATCGTCCTGCAAGTAACTTGAACATATACATGTATCTATTTTCCTCGGCACGGCCCTAACACAGTAAATTATATACGAAAAGTTCATATGAACCACGAAAAAAACTGACTACATAACATAGCTGCACGCCTCAAGTTTTATATTGTCAATAACACCGACACGGGAGTTCGTGCTATTTCATAGTATATACTTCCATTGCCTGAAAGGAGTTTAAGTTAAACTCTTTCGTTTTAGCTGATGTTAAGAATGTCACCCTCTCTGGCCCGGAGTTGCCGGTGCCGGAGAACACGGAGGTGGCATTCACCTGTGACGCTGAAGGTGGGAATCCCGTCCCGAACGTTACCTGGGAGACTCCACCGACGTCAACTCAGCCGGAACCCACAGTGTCTATTGTCAGAAGCCAGATATCCCTGACCCTGACCAAGGACATGAACAAGCAGGAGCTTGTCTGCAGAGCCGAGCAAGGGAACAGACAGTTTACAGATAGCATTACACTTAATATCAAATGTAAGACACTCTATATTGCCAGTACTATTGCAAAGTGAACCACAAAGTGAAACTATACAGTAACATTTCAGCCCTAATACGATGCTGCACCAGTATTAAAATGTTAGAGTGAGAATTTTTCAAAGTTACAATAAGATCAATCTGTAATTTAATTTCAGTATGCGGTAATATGCATTGCTTCACAGTCACGGTTCTGTAATTTGTATGTATAATGTTTATCTAACGGGAAGCCATGAAGTGATTTCACGACCCGTAATTCTATTCGCCTGTGTGTTAATCAGGTATTCAGGCAAGCCATTCAAGAACTCTCGAGTCAGTTCTCAGCAAATGTATAAATGTACTTATACGTCATTTGATCGACAAAAGGGAATTATAGTGCCTTTGCAACGTCCTACACATACAAATAGGAGGCTTTCAAATTTCATAAAATAAATAAATAGCACTTATGTGGAAGTAGCTAATATTGCTGAAGACACTTGTCAGTCAGTTTGTCACAGTCAGAAAATCAGGAGGCAGAATTACTACGTTACACTATAAAACTGAGGTAAATCCTAAACAAGCGCATTTTGTGAACATTGTGGATAAACGGACTGTGGCAGAGCTCTGAATTGTCCCAGCCGAGAATTCGCCTGGAGACGAGGTCACTATTATGTGTTTAGCTGATGGCAATCCGAACCCAGTCATCACCTGGTGATTTGATTGCACCTCTTTACATGGCAATACGCCTCCTGGAAACCTCAGGGGTAGAAACGTTGCTCATGAGGACGACACGCCTATGGAGAACCACGGGGGTGGCAACATTGCCACTGATGACAACAACAGTGAGGCAACTTATGCTTGGAAACAAATTGCCCTGTGTAGGAAGAGCAACACCATCGCTGTAGAAAGTGGCACTGGCAATGCTGACGTCAACAGTAAAGCCAACAAAAACACCGATGAAAACAGGCAGATACAATGTACGACAATAATTGTAATTCTCTCTCTAAACAAGGAGCATCAGATGGTGTGTTTGGTTAATCATTTTAAGCAGTGTTTAGAGTTAATATTTACATATGTTCAGAGGTCAATTACACCATAATTTGCTTATCAAATTTAACGTGTAAGAGAAACTAAGTAGGGCCATCCATCTAAAAACAACAAATGGAATTTCTTCCCAACAGCTTTGCCCCTTTTTGAGAAGAAGATTTTTTAAGCCTAACACTAAAATTCAAAATGCCCGCTAAGTCATCTCTTTTGAAATAAACTACAAAATATTAACAGAAAGTTTTATGGACGGGGAGTGTAGCGACGATAATTCATATAAAATGAAAAATAATAATTAAAAATTCATATACTAGTAAAATATGCAATGGAACCCAGCTCTTTCCGAGGCAATGAACATGTAGCACTTTACATACTTACCTTAGTTTATCGTCAGCTTCACGGAAAATAACTCGTCTTCAAGTCCAAATATCTTGACGTTCAACTGAAAACCTTGGAAAAATGCCAACAATCCAATCAATCGCTATTGCTTAAGTTTTTTTTTTTGTTACACACAGAAACATCTGTCAAGTTTCTTTGAGATATAATCAAGCGATAAGTTCACATTTAGACGACAATACCCAGTGGTCTTTTCTTTATGGCGCTTCATATGCACAATGACGAATATTATACGTCAGGTATTTAATTACAAGACCATTTTTGACGCCTTTTTCCCCACTCTTGTCTTGTTACCTAGCCTGAGTTTTAAAGATCACCACTCAACAGCGTAACCGTATACATCTCATTCAAACATCGTAACAGTGAGAGCACCAGCGAGGCATAAGGACTCAGTGACCTCTGAACAATTGCGGTCGGTGTGAGTTGAGTCCAACTCATGTTGGCTTCCTCTCCGGCCGTACGTGGGAAGGTCTGCCAGCAACCTGCGGATGGTCGTCGTGCCAAAATGGTGGCCCCAGTCGTGTAATTGAAATGTTCTTATATAGAATATTCTTATGAAATATTTTCCTAAAACACCAATCACATAAAAATGTCAAATAAATCAAAAATCGTAACTTACCATCATACTCTTTACTCTTTACATGAGTCGCTATCTGGACCACTGGCGGGGCTTTCCCTACCCAGGGGATTAGCGCTAGTGCAGCCTAATAACTGGGGTATTTCTCACGAATGTTGTGTCTGTGATTTCTAGCTCAGCTCACGTTGTCGCACTGTTCGGTCGTAAGTGGCATAGTCACCCGGAAACCTGCGGATTGTTTCTGGCTTTTCACGGATTCTGTCCGGTTTTCTCCCATCATAATACCGGACGCCGTCGTATAAGTGAAATAATCCTGAGTACGGCGAAAACGCTAATCAGATACATACATAAATATATAAATAAATAAATACACAACTGCACCACTCGCAAATTTTGTGCATAAATCTTTAAGAGGTCATTTGGTCTTAGAGTTAATGAGGAACAAACCTCTGCCTCTCAAAGTATTTTACTGTTAGCACATAGACTCTGTTTATCTAAACTATGTCCACTTTTAACTGACATCGAGATTGTTTAACTGGTTTTGAAAATACTCATCAGTTTCTTTGGATTTTGAGTGTTCACATCACGTCGAAAACCGTTCAGGTTTTAACATGTTCTCGCCGCGATATGACTGATATACTGCCGAGGTGGCGTTTAGACACACGCATGCATTCATTCATTCATTCATTCATACCAAAGTATGCAGAACGATCAATGTTTCAATGGGAATTTAGCAGCAACTTTTATTGAAAAATGTTGATTGTATTTCCATGTTATCTAACGAACATGACATGACAGTCGTGTCCGAACGAACAGACGGCTTCTGCACCATTGATGAACGTACCCCTTGATTGAGGAGGTAAGCTCCTGCGACCTTAAGGTGACACTACCGGCCCATGTAAGACACATATATACTGTAAACATTGTTCGCCATGGTAATTACGGTTACATTACATTTGTCATAACATCGTTTTCTCTATTATTTCTGACATAACGTCGCTATATACATTACTTCAGACATAACGTCGTCCTCTACATTACCTTTGACTTAACGTCGCTCTCTACATTAGCTTTGTTTTAACATATCTCTGTACAATACATCAGGCTTGACACCCCTCTCTGCATTACCCGTCACTTAGTGTTAGTGCTGACTTAACGCCACTCTCTGCATTAGTCCAGACTTCACGTCACTCTCTCCATTAACAGTCTTAACATCGCTGCCTACATTGCTGCTGACTTAACGTCACTCTCTCCATTACTCCTTACTTAATGTCACTCTCTACATTACTCCTGACTTAACGTTATCCTCTACATTACTCCTCACTTAACGTCATTCTCTCCATGACCCCTCTCTTAACGTCACTCACCACCTTACCTGCCTTAGCGTCGCTGTCTACATTATTCCTGACTTAACGTCACTCCTTACATTACTCCTGGCTTAACATTACTCATTACATTACTACTGAACTTCACTCTCCCCATTTTTCCTAACTTAACCTTACTCTCTCCAATAATCCTCACTTAACGTCACTCTCTACAAAAGCCGTCTTAAGGTCGCTGTCTCCATTACTCGGGGCTTAACGTCACTCTCTCTATTACACCTACCTTAATGTCACTCTCTCCATTACTCGTGACTTAACGTCACTCTCTACATTAGCTCTGTTTTAACGTAAGTCTGTAAAATACATCAGACTTGACACCGCTCTCTATATTACCCCTCACTTAGTGTCAGTGCTGACTTAACGTCACTCTCGGCATTTCACCTAACTTAATGTCACTCTCTACATTACTCCTGACTGGTGTCACTCTCCTTATTTCCCTTGTCTTAACGTCACTCTCCCCATTTCTCCTACCTTAATGTCACTCTCTATATTAGCTCTGTTTTAACGTAACTCTGTAAAATACATCAGACTTGACACCGCTCTCTACATTACCCCTCACTTAACGTTACTCTCTACATTACTCCTTACTTAACGTCGCTGTCTCCATTACTCCTGATTTAACGTCACTCCCCTCATAAGTCCTGGCTTAACGCTACACTCTACATTACCCCTCTCTTAACGTCACTCTCCCCATTTCTCCTAACTTAACGTTACTCTCTCCAATAATCCTCACCTAACGTCACTCTCTACATTAGCTCTCTTAACGTCTACATAATTCCTGACTTAGCGTCGCTATCCACATTACCTATGATTTAACGTCACTACACTAAGATAGCATGTAATTACAGGACACTGCTCGAATTTTATTTACAACACGTACAGGTGTGAACAACACTGTGAAGTATTTCGAGGCCATTCAGTTGTGTTGGCAATAAGTTTTTGTATCATTTCCTGAGATATATTTACACACCTATTATTAATGTTTCAACCACAACCTTACCAATTTACTACAGTCCCAGGTGACGAGTGCTTCGCGATTGAAATTTTGTTACACACAGGTCCAAGCTAGTCCATGCAGAACGGTCAAATGTCATTTTCCACCATCCCAGTAGATGTTAGAAAAATCCTTTACCGAAATAAACACAATATTTTCCAATAATTTTGGTAAATCTAACTTAGAACATACGTTCTCTTTCATTTTAGTGTCGCTGTCTACATTACTTCTGACTTAATTATTTATTTTGATTGGTGTTTTCAATGTTTTTGGTGTACACAATAATATTTTACTTCCACGACGGTGGCAAGCCTTATGGTGGGAGGAAACCGGGTGGAGCAGGGAGTGAAACCCACAACCATCTGCGCTATCTACATTACTTCTGACTTGACATCGCTCTTCCCATTTCTTCAGACTTAACCTCGCTCTCTATGGTGCTGGTATTGTTGATTGAGACAAATCGCCCTCAGTGAGGTGGGAAAGTGAAGCAAAAGAACATCAGCTGAGACATTTTGAGACGGCTGACCCTTAATGGCAGTGGCCAAGTGAACGCAAAAGAAGGTTAGTTAAAACGTTTTGGGAGAATTTGCCCTTAAGGCAAAGGCAAGTGAAAGCAAAACAACACTGGTTTAGGCTTTAAGAATCGTATGACAGCCTTGCCCTACATACATAAATATTATCGTGGTAAACTCAGTGCCCGGCAATTCATTTCCGTGGAATGTACGAGGCAAAGGGTATTATATACAATGCTAACTCCGAGGTGCAACTTAAAGTGTGTATATCTCTGCGAAACGATTTCTACACTTCTAACTCTAAGGTGCAACTTACAGTGTATATCTCTACGAAATGTTTTCTACACCGCTAACGCTGAGGTGCATCTTACATTGTATATATCTCTCCGAAACTTTTTATTGTACACTTGCGTTTCCAGTACACCTGCTACCCTACATATGTAAAACTACGTCCAAAACTGAAACTACCCCTACACCTTTTTTAGTGTAACATATCCCGCCTATTCTATCTAGTATACGTGCGGTACTTCAGTGTGACTATGATAAACATCAGAAATACAAACACTGCTGTCCTGTTTGAGCGCATGGTTGCTTACTCGTGCATAACATTTCACACGGCCTTGACTTTGACTTGCGCAAAATAGGTGGGGGTTGGGGGTCGGCAGTGGGTGAGGAGAGCTAGTTTTCTGATGTTACTATACACAATGGTAATCCGTTGTGTTATATCAGGCATGTACTATAAAAATACTCCTGAGGTAAACACCTATCTGAGTTTAACAATCAAAGCACGGGGGTAAATCTTTCGAAAACTGAACCATGCACCTGAGAGGTAACCTCTGCGTACCTCCATTGCCTTACATATTACCCATCAGCAAGGTCATAAACACACCTCTGTAAAACGGCCCTGTCAATTCGCCCAACACTAATATACACTGTCATGACCACACATGTTGACCGGACTCGTCGTCAATACAGATAAAAGCGACGTACATATGTTAACATTTAGTAAACATACGTATTTTATAACCATCCTATTTCTTGTTAGTTGGGAAATAAAGGAATATGTAACATACGACATTCGTCGCCTACATGTACTATGTGGCAGTCTGGTAATTTTTTAAATGTGAAGTAATCCCAGAGTAAACAGTCCACAAACATTTATACAATATGGATTTTACCAGATTCCTCATTGAAATAATTCATGGAATTATATCTACAGCCTTAGCTTATGTTTTCGTCCAGTTTTTCATTCATATAGAAAAACAAAGAACATTGAAGACAAGCTACATTAATGACCTGAAATTTGGATTTGTGGATTTCTAAGGTAGGTTTATAGGGCAAATCGTATATCAGTGATCAGGCCGATATGATATGTTCAGTCAAGGAATCCATTTGTCACATTCATCCGCATGTCAGTTGTGTTTGATAATTTAGGGTGTTGTCCTGTTTGCTTGTGCAAAAGGCTGACCAGTTGAAACACAAAATACAAAATGGTGTCAGTGTGCCTAACAATACCTATTACATCCAGCACTCGGAATTCCTTCACTCATCTGTCTGACTGTCGGAAGACAGTCGTTATATAGCGTTAAACAACAACCGAATATATAAAGGCACCCGCTCATTAGCTCGTGACTTATGACACCAACAGAGATGTCGCTCAGTTGTCGGCTGTCATCTGGATCAAGACTCAAAATTTAAAGACGACAACCATAATTAATCCCTTATAACCTTTTCTCAACAGATTGTCATCTTTTAATAAAACAATATGTGAGCCCACAAAGCGTGCTGGCGACAGAATAATTATATTACAGGACCGGGCTACAGAGTTTTGGGAAATGATAAAGCTGTACAATGTATGTTTGCGTATCATTTGTTTAGTAACCCTAAGGCATTTCTCGATTAATATCAGAAAGCCAAAAGCCACAAAACCTACACCGCGGTAACATAAAACATGGAGGTCTTTTGGAGTATCTTTATTTTCAACAGTGCTGAAATAATGCCCAGAAATGCATTCGTAACAAGCCTAGGCGTATTTAAAAATAAAATGATCAAAGTATGGCCGGAATGTAACAGGGATTGCGTTACCAAATAGAAACTCCTGCCTGCCCGATTCTCCTTGTGTAGAAGTATTCCGTCTACTACTTCTTCTGAAAACAGCACGCATATCCCATACAGTGGCTTGAAGATGCTTAATTAACATAATGTAGGGTGACCCATGAAAACGACCATACCATCGAGATGAGTAAGATGTCGTTGTTGTTGTAAAGCTACTGTGACAGATGAGGACGGTCGCAGCCTTGAACCAAGTAGGGAGACGAAGATGAGCCAAAGTTTACAAAATGCGTTGAGGGAAATCGCGCTTTAGGTATAGACCTAGGCATCGAAAGAGACATTCGAATACAACTGTCAACCAAAAAAATAACCCCCACCCCCACCCCATCCTTCAATCAAATGAACTCTTCACACAAAGTACCAAAGAGCTAAAGGAGGGTATGAGATAAGAAATCAGGGCGACTGCATAGACTGTCCATTCTTCAATCATCTGAGATCGTTGATGCCAGCCTTTTTCAAGTTTGAATGTTTATAGGTTTTACACCGTACTATTTTTTAAACATTTGTTATGACCCGACCTCGAAGCGGAAGCTCTAAGCAACAGGCCATTGACGTGATCTCTTGCTGGAGTAGATTTTGTCAGATATGCCAGGCAGTACATATGTGTAAGTTATGAATAGTGTTGAAAACACAGTTTCATCTCGACCAATGATAATCGGTGCTCTTTTGTCAATGAATTTAGTTCTTGTACACCTTTTATTGGCCAACACTGACTAGTCAATTTTCGATCGTATCAGAAAACCACAGATCATTCGACAGAGCGTAGAATGGATAGATTTTTATGCTTTGTCTGGGACAGAGGTGGCAGCCACTTCCAGCTGGTCTAGAGGAATTTGAAATCCTAAGGTGAATCATATTTTCATCAAGGAACTCGGGCCCACAAAAGTTAATCTACATCCATATCAAAAACCACGTACACGGAATGGCTAAGATACCATCATTTTACTCTTTAGGATACATATGATGGTATATGAAAGCCCGGATAGAGAATGTCTAGATTCTGCAACCCTCAGTATTCGTGGGACCTTGGTGGCTTTGGAGGACACTCGCCTGGCCTATGGCACAGTCTCTAACACTAAGGTAAATGCTTGTCAATACATTCTGGAAAGTCGATAGATTATCCCTATACTTCAGTTTCCTCCACCATCATATAATTGAAAAATTCTTGAAAATGGCCCTGAACAACAATCAGTAAAGTAAATATACACCGATTCATTGCTCAGACATCTATCTTTTTACCGTAGACAGATGGTGTGACGTCATGGCCATAGCATCACGTGACGCTTTCAAAGCTGGAGATTGGCCGTCTTTCTAGATGACGTCTGGGGATTTTGCAGATTGTATTCTGCGATATCTCGACGAAATCAGCGATGTCGGATTGTTTTGAACCCTTCTCTTCGGAGTGCAAGCACTCTTCAACCTATTAGCAATGATGCTGGAGCAAGCATAGGACCAAGGACCAAGCAATGGAAGCCTGTGTCAGGTTTTGGCAACAGCCTATTCCGAAAACTGTGAGTTCGTCGCACGCAGGCTAGGCAGAGGAGAAATCACAAAACATCAGATGCTTTCCCTTTTATGGTTTCCAACAGAAGGCCTTGTTACGAAATCAATGTCATGTTGCAATATTTCAGATCACCTAGGTAGTGGGGACTGGATAAGTAATCCTCAACCTGCTCCAATATAACAGCATTCGAAGGGAATAAGTTTAAGATTTGGCTTTATGGCCAACAGTGCGCTTCTAAGTCCATACGTTTCGACAAGTTACAAGAAAAAAACCATTAAAATATTGTTCATATTCATGATGTCATTTTCTTTAGTTTGATTCTTGGAAGGCACCCTTCAACAACAAGGGGGGTAAACATCAAGGCATTGACGAAATTTCATAAATGCGTGAAAATCAGACATTTCTACATTCTGGGGTGAAGTAACACTATGTGCCACACTGATCTTAACAAGCAACATACACAACAGCAGTTTCATTTCTTTGATACCTTCAAAAATTTGCCATAAACCCATGTGATTACGTGTGTTCCATACTTTACACTTATTTTTCAAGAATAAAAAAAAAAAAAATAAAAAAGTTTTTTTAAATGTAGTATTGTTTCTCTAACAGGAATTAGGTACTGATTTTAAGGATTACCAATGGCACATCTTTTTACCTAGGCATGTTCAGCACTCTTTGCTGAGAAGAAAATGGTCCCCCCAAAAGGTAAAACAAATGTCAATGTTTAAGTGTTACTCATAACATAATACTGCTTAATAAGTTGAAGTTTAGGCGTACGCTTAGAAACACGGCGATAACACATGAAAAGCTACCAACCATGTAATGCTGTCCCACATTCTCTGACTCTTTCTGCACACCCCTCTAAAAATCACCGTGACAATTATTCCCTTTAGATGGTACTGACCAACCCTACTGGCTTCTGGACTATATGTGGAAAGGTCCGCCAGGGCCGTTATATCTGTTAAGGTCAGCAGCCAAATCTCTGGAGTATAGGTACTACTTCCTAAGAAAGTTTTGTCCGTATGCCCTCTGCTCGCTGCCCTCGTTTCTGCCTCCAAAATAATGGGTGGTTCCCGAGATTCCCCATCATGTACACTCCAAGGCCAGCCAGCGAACACACCTCTGAATAGTATTTTGTGGTCACACACGGCCTGTAATAAAACACTATGTTCATTAATACTCCAACTGGTCTCTGCAATCATTACCAGTAATGATTTATTCCAAAAACTACTTTGCTTATCCATACATTGTAGATGTATTGTTAATTGTTAATTCCTGATTCTACAGAAAAAAGATTTTTCTGTTATTTGCACATCTGCCTTTTGTTTACATCACACAAGAACATTCTGTATCATTCGTCTATAATACAGATGTACATCTACAAGAACAAACACATTTAACAGCTTTCAGTCCCAATTTCCAATTCCTGAATAATTTCATAAGATCTAAATAATTCATTCTAGAATTTAAAATGTAACAACCTCACATATAAGCCACTCCCATTTTAAAATGAAACTGACATTTTTATAATTCAACGATATTGCCATGAACAATTTTAAGGAGACTTCATACTGGAATGAAACTTCATATTTCCATAGCTATGATAAATACTAGTTGTTCTGGCATAAAAATTATATTTTAACAATGCATGTAAACTGATTCTTTACATTGGTAAGAAAAATTGACCAACCGGAAGTAGAAAATGGAACTTCATTCTATTTATATAGGTTTCGTGATTTCTACATTTAGATGATGCCTTTATTGAAACATGGCATCCATCCACAGCACTAATTACCCGAGGAAAGGCTCTTGTATATTTCTGTTCAAATTCAGCCACAATTCGGGCCTTTTCCTCTGCTACAATATGCACATATTACAAAACCATGTACATCAATTTATAACATATACAATATGTCATTAATGAATATACATTACCCTATACGTATTATTGTTGAGTCCATAAAATGTTTAATAGTGTCAAAAGTTATTAGTGCATATACAGTACTGGTGGTAACGGAATTAATATTTTACTCTTTTACCTGTTCTAAAAAATTGTTTTAGCAGATTTGTAAGGTTCGTAAATTTAACATAAATATCTCCCATCTAGCCAGTAAATGAACCATGGTTCACAAGACATTTACGGACACTGGAGAGAATTCTTGATACAGGTGATTTGGTGACGTTGAATCGGTCAGCGTCTGAACCATAACCCTCTCGGTTACCAAATGTCCAGAGAGTAATGAGACGTTGTTTTCCGATGTGAACAACATCTCTTATGCCATTGCCATGCAACTGCTGCTTTTCTGCATAGTTTCCTACAAATCATTCACAAAAACAATTCGTAAAATAAATTCTTTACATATTTTCATTATCACATCAACAATTGTGGACAGAAATGAAGTATTCAGTAGTGAAATATACTAATTAAATGATTTAGTTGATTCTGATATTGCTTATTCCAGAACAAATGGAATCAGGCAGATAGAGATGGAAAGAAAGCAGATGAGAAGATGATTCGAAAACATTCCCTGTTCGGATTTGAGCCGACGTTTTCCCATGACAGTGGGATGTATTACCATTATACTACAGAGAATTCACGCATTAATCAGATTCATAGCGGAAATAGATCGGAGTAGAAAAGACAGAATTGGAGAGTTGTCATCCACAGAAAGAAGTGTGAACTTTATCGGTAATATTGACCTGTGCATGTACCAGTATTTTTTTTTTGTACTCACAACTTTCACACCTTCACTTTTGTTTTAATATTTATACGCCATGTTAAAATATGGCTTTTCTTTAATAAATTACATCAATATCAGTCATATTCTTGCAAATAGTACCTTTATACATGTACACCTGTATGATGATAATTAAGCTGAAGTCAAATGTGCTAAATCAAAAATATAACTAAACAGGTCAACAAATGATGACATTAAATCAAGCTATATTCACAAATCAAATTTGGGTCACAAATCCTACTTTAACCACAGATCAACTCATCACATATGGCACAGTTTTTTGCGAAAACAAAAAATGAAATCACTGGACGTTAAGACGGCTAATCTAGAAAGTGACTTTAAGTCACGGGCAACGGAGAGAGCGACGTTAAGTCAGGAGTAATGTAGAGAGTGACGTTAAGTGAGGATTAATGAAGAGAGTGACGTTAAGTTAGGAGAAATGGGGAGAGTGAAGTTAAGACACGGATAATGTAGGGAGTGACGTTAAGTCAGGAGTAATGTAGACAGCGATGTTAAGGCAGCTAATGTGGAGAGTGACGTTGAGTTAGGGATAATGGAGAGAGTGACGTTAAGTAAGGACTAATGTAGAGAGTGACGGTAAGTTAGGAGAAATGGGGAGATTGGCGTTAAGACAAGAGTAATTACGACAGTGACACCAGGCAGGAACAATGACGGCAGCGACGTTAAGACTGCTAATAGAGAGATTGACGTGAGGTCTAGAGTAATGCAGAGAGTAAGGTTAAGTCATCACTAACATTAAGTGAGGGGTAATATAAAGAGCGGTGTCAAGCCTGAGGTATTGTTCAGAGTTACGTTAAAACAGAGCTAATCTAGAGAGTGACGTTATGTCGGAAATAATACAGATAGCGATGTTATAACAAACGTAATGCAACCGTAATTACCATGACGAACAATGTTTACAGTATATATGTGTCATGAAATTGTCATGAAAACTTACACAGCGTATATTTGAAATCTGGGTTCCATGTTATGAAGTAAACTATTAAATGTAACACGAATGACGTGTGACGTGCTAAATCGACAAAAAGATGTGAAAGATGTATTCCACATGGGTCGATAGCGTCACCTTAAGGTCGCAGTAGCTTACCTGCTCAATTACGGGGTATGATACTCGTACATCAATGGTGCAGAAGCCGTAATCTCGTCCAGACACGACTGTCATGTCATATTCCTTAGATAACATGCGATTACAATCAACATTTTTCAATAAAAGTTGCTGCTAAGGTCCCAGGGAAACGTTGATTGTTCTGTACACTTTAGTATGAATGAATGAATGAATGAATCTATATGTCTTAACGCCACATCGGCAGTATCTCAGTCATATCACGGCGAGAACATGTTAGAACCAGGAAACCGTAAACGGTTTTCGACGTGATGTGAACAGTCAAAATCCAAAGAAACTCATGAGCATTTTTAAAACCAGTTAAACAATCTCAATGTCAGTTAAAAGTGGACACAGTTTAGATAAACAGAGTATATGAGCTAACAGTAAAATACTTTAAGACAGAGGTTTGTTCCTCATCAACCCTAAGACCAAATGACCTCGGCGTTTCTTAAAGATTTATGCGCAAAATTTACTTGTGGGACCAGTTGTGTATTTATTTATATATTTATTTATATATTTATTTATCTGATTGATGAGCTGCGCTGGGCTAGAACTCACAGCGACCACACTCGTGAGAAACACTGGGGTTATTAGGCTGCACTAGCGCTAATCCCTTCGGCAGCGAAAGCCCCTCCAGTGGTGTAAAGGGAGTTCAGAAAGCGACGCATGCTTTGTAAAGAGTCTGATGGTAAATTACGATTTTTGGTATATTGGACATTTTTATGTTATTGGTGTTTTACGAGAATATTTCATAAGAATATTCAATATAACAATATTTCAATTACACAACGGCGGCCCCAATTTTGCACCACTACCATCCGCATGTTGCTGGCAGACCTTTCCACGTACTGCCGGAGAGGAAGCCAAGATGAGTTGGACTTGAACTCACAGCGACCGCAATTGGTCAGAGGTAACTGGGTCATTACGCCTCGCTGGCTCGCTCAGCTGTTTATAAGTTATGCTGTTAACTTGTGGTCTTGGAAACTCATACTCGGTAACAATACAACAATGGAAAAAAAGGTCATGCAGTTAAATACTTGACATATACTATTTTTAATTGTGCATATGAAGTGTTACAAAGAAAAGACCACTGGTTATTATAGTCTAAACGTGTTTAGACGAGAATCCGGTAGAACAGACGACCAGGGACAATCCTGTCAAAAATAATTCCGAGGTAATGTAAGGGATACATGTTGTTATAAGAGCACGCAGGCATAGACCAAATGGCTTTGTGTTTGTCTAGACTCTAGACAAATTACAAATGACCTATTTCTGTCTTGGCACGCTGTAATAAAAAACTTAAGGAATTAAGCAAGGTTTTCCAAGGTTGCCACTCTTCATCAAAACGTGCGAAGTTGAAGAAGTTACTATTATCACAGTAACTCCCTGCGGATAAAATAAGGCAAGTATGAAACGTGTTACATGTCCATTGCCTTGGAAAGGGCTGGGTTCCATTGTCTCGTTTTATATGAATTATCGTTGCTACACTCCACGTCCATAAAACTGTCTGTTAATATTTTGTAGAATATTTTCATTAGAGATGATTTAGCGGCCATTTTGAATTTAAATGTTAAACTTCTTCTCTAAAAAAGAGGAAAGCTGTTGGGAAGAATTTCCATTTGCTGTTTTTAGGTGGATGGCCCTACTTGTTTTTGTTGGCTTTACTGTTTTTCACTGTTTATTGCCAGTGCCACTTTGTACAGCGATGCTGTTGCTCTTTCTACAAAGTGCAATTTGTTCCCCAGCATAAGTTGCCTCACTGTTGTTGTCATCATTAGCAATGTTGCTACCCCTGAGGTTTCCAGGAGGCGTATTGCAATTCAAAGAGGTGCGATCAAATGATCAGGTGATAACTGGTGATGACTGGGTTAGGATTGCCGTCAGCGAAACACATAATAGTGACCTGGTCTCTAAGCGAATACTCGGCTGAGCTCTCCCACAGTCGGTTTATCTACAATGTTCACAAAAACGCTCTTGTTTAGGATTTACCTCAGTCTTATAGTGTAACGTAAGAATTCTGCCTCCTAGTTTTGTGACTGTGACATACTGGATGACAAGTGCCTTCAAAAATATTACCTACTTTTATATAAGTGTTTTTTATTTATTTTATGAAATTTGAAAGCCTGCTATTTGTACGGGTAGGACGTTGTGAAGGCACTGTAATTCCCTTTTGTCGATCAAATGACGTATAAGTACATGTATACATTTGCTGAGAACTGACTCGAGAGTTCTTGAATTCCTTGCCTGAATACCTGATTAACACACAGGCGAATAGAATTACGGGTCGTGAAATCACTTCATGACTTCCCGTTAGATAAACATTATACATACAAATTAAAGAACCGTGACTGTGAAGCAATGCATATTACCGCATACTGAAATTAAATTACAGATTGATCTTATTGTAACTTTGAAAAATTCTTACTCTAACATTTTCATGCTGGTGCAGCGTTGTATTAGGGCTGAATTGTTACTGTATAATTTCACTTTTTCGCAATACTACTGGCAATGTATAATATCTTACATTTGATATTAAGTGTAATGATATCTGTAAACTGTCTGTTCCTTTGCTCGGCTCTGCAGACCAACTCCTGGTTGTTCATGTCCTTGCTCAGAGTCAGTGATATCTGGCTTCTGACAATAGACACTGTTGGTTCCGGCAGAGCTGACGTCCGTGGAATGTTCCAGGTAACGTTCGGGACAGGATTCCCACCTTCAGCCTCACAGGTGCCTGTCATGACTCTGTTTGCACCCAACAAAACAAATATTTACTCGCCATGGAGTCGAAATGACCCTCATCTGGTGAAAATCACCTCACTTAATATCACATCGGCGGCCTATCCTCGGAATGACGGTATTTTTGTGTGTATCATCATCAATAGAAGTCTTTGCTCACACGATATACATCCAGAAATCTATATGATGTTTCAAAAACCGAGAGTTGTTGTTTGTTCTAAATCTGCGGAGCTATAGTGGTAATGAGGGCGTATCTTGCATGGTTAAACCAGATACTGACAAGACCAAAGGTCTGTGTCATTCTTCCTAGTGTATGGCTTTGGGAAAAATGTACCTCTTTAATTTTACATTTACGCACCTATGATTTGTCTGTTGGAGTGTGCTGGTGTCAACATGTCACTGTGGTTCACAAGAAAAAAGGGTTTCCTTTAATTCTGAAGAAGTTCTGACCTTATGCTAAATAGTTATTCGTCATTAAAGTGATAGTTGTGATGTCGCGCTCTTGCTTGATAGAGGAGTGTTTTCACAAATCGACACTTGGTTCATGTCGGACACTAGCTACCGGTTTGTGAGGTGCAGTATTTCAGCTTGTAATACAAGTGTGGAGTGATTGAGTGAGTGCTTGGAGTTTAACGTCGTACTTAGCATTTTTTCAGTCATATCTCAACTAGGAGTTCTTCTGGTGTGTGCTTACATAGTGTGTCTTCTTGTGGCATTGGTGTGGCCACTGGAATACCATGTCGAAGACACCAGACATGACATTCTACCCAGTCATATTATACTGACATAGGGCTCTAGCCTCTCAATGCTGAGCTCCAAGCGAGGTAGACACAAGTACCATTTTTAAAGTCTTTGATATGACCCGATCCGGTCTTGAACCTGGATTTCCCGACTTGGAGGCTGACCACTAGACCTACGAGGCGGTGTACACGTGACGAAATCTAACTGGTGCTATTGGTTACAAAAACACAAAATACACAAAAATACAAAGATTTTCTTTTAATCGACTACAGTGTTAATAACAATAATATTTGTGTCTCGGGTTCTCGAGCCACGTGAAAGGTTTAACTGTAAGTTATGACTTACAGTCATAAAACAGCTCTGTTCTTTTCTTTAAGAAATTTTTCTCTTTAGTAAATTTTATTTTTATCAGGTATTTTTGAAATCAAGAGTCGCTTAACACGCAAGTATGTAACATATAATAATCAGTCAATATATTTTGTCGAGAGAGAGAAGTTTGACTTATGCCGAGAGTTTTCAGGAACAGTCTTTATTCAGTGCATTCAGTTTGCAAGTTAGCTAGTAATACAGATGATACAGGGGATATCTGACAGACAGACAAACAGACAGACAGAAGCAAAGAAATGAATTAATACCATGAATTACTCTGATTATAGTGTCCATAGAAAATAAAATCAATAAGTATATACTGTGATGGAACAATTACTGAATACCTTAATGTATGGCTCAATTCAAATGGAAATAAGTAAGCTATATTGTATACAGCATATAGCTTAAAACCACACTGCCATTAACGCTAACGTTATATAAGCCCCGTAACCAGTAAGTAGTCTTAGAGAATACTTTTAAATCAAATCTGAGACCGCTAAGTATTCTTTATTGTCCACACAAAAAACCTTCAATCACACACCAGAACAAGAATAAGTTCATCATCACAAAAATTAATTAACTGCTTTGGTATTCATTTTAGAATTAAACTAAACTCTCAAACGAAAAACATTCTACATGAGTATATACAGTAATTAGGAGATGATTGCGAATGGCAAACTAAACCTAACGTGAATGGCAGGTAACTCTATACTGAATCGTAACCATAACTGGTCATGACAATTACGACAAGTTAATTACTTAAGCGCCCTTTTAACAGAATGAATTGTAAATAAAGCCCTTACATTATGAAATATGCTGCATTACTCTGCAATGTATTAACAAAGTATTAAAAGTAGAAAAAAGCGTCTCGGAAATAGGACCTTTAACGACACAAACAAAACTGAACTGTACCACACGTTGCAGTATAAAACTCTTCGAAGAAGTGAGGAAAAAAAATGTCCAAGGCTAAAAGACAATATGTAACCTTTCGAAATGAAGAGTGCGTCTCCATGACAAAAACACGTAACACGACAGAACAAATGACTCAGAGTAGCGTAGCAAACAGGAACGCATCTCTCTTGCAATAGGTGATTTTGCCCTCGACCGCAGCGCCCCCTAGCAAGGGCGGGAATCGCGCAGACACAGACAATCTCAACCCATATTTTTTACAAAAAAGCACAGAGTGGAATGTTGCTTCAGAGAGATTATTTCTGGTGTCCTAGGGGCGTTGATGGCAATGCGAGGTAGAAGGTCCTATACAGTTTGGTGTACACGTCACTCCCACATTCTACTTGTCTTCCTGTACGATACTTCTGATGATAGCGTTTCCACTGGCCGCCCCAAATCTCTCTGGCTGTCAATTCTGTTCAGTGGCTACACAAAGAAAAAAATGTGAAATAAAACAGGTTGAAGTTGTAAAACATTACGATTATTACTTTTTAATGCCAAATACATGTATTAGAATATGACTGATACAACTGGCAGTCTAATTTTCACCCCTTCCTTCCCCGCCCCCCCCCCCCACGAGAAACTGAGATTTTTGGCAAGTTTGCCCAAATAAGTAGTGTGCTTTAGGGTAGTATGACGAAATATCTAGTTATCTTTCCCCATACGCTACTCATTTTTTTCATGCACAGGTAATCACTAGTAAAACTAATCTGTTAAAGGACCCCTTGCAACAAGATCCTACGTGTCATTTTTTTAAGCAGAAAAGCACAGAAATGTTACTTGAATTTATAGCACAATAAAAAATACATTATGTCTGCGGAAAATTAGTGTGTTGTAATTAATACAAAAGACGAAAGCAAGGTTTAAAGCAGAATTCGCAATTTTAGGGTTTTGGTCTGAACGCACTCCCATCATAAAAAACAAATGATTACGTGAACCAAAATGACTTGTGCATAATTACTATGAAATTAGAGCTTTGCAAAATTATTCAGAAATATCACGTTGGTTCATGCAATCATATTTTGGTAATTTGAATAAAAAAGAAATAAATGTTTTCCATGGTCATTACAATTGTACATTAACTGACATGGTTATTTAAATCAGATACGATGGGCTGTTAAAACAAATGTGTACAAAGTCGCAAAATTCACTCTGTACAAAAAACGACTGTGTACAAAGTGGCAAAGTCCACTCTGTGCCAAAAAACGACTGTGTACAAAGTGGCAAAATAGATGTGTATTAGTGGAATACAAATAATGTGTCTCTGATTAACAGGTCAGTGTAAATGTATTAATAAAGGTACACAAATTGAGTACTATTGGCACACACAATTATGTGAACGCATATTTTTGTCATAATAACGAGTACCACTCGTATACAGTAGTATTATATAGTAGTACACATTTTACACTTCTCCACATAAGCCATGTCTTTGATCAGTACGGAAGAAACAGGCGTAACTATTCTGTTGTACAGTACTTTTAATATGGTGTTAAATGTTGAACCTTTAAGACCAAGTGATGAACGTTTGTAAGGGCGTCTAACGCAGGCAATTACCACACCAGGTCCACCTGAAACAAATAAAGGCATGGATCAAATTTTGTTCACTTTATTATTTTCTTTTACTGCACACTCGAGAATGGTTCACTCAAGTGACTGACATTTTTTATCTGAATTACCTGAGCGCTCTGATGGGTCATGGATTAAAGTTATTGGGGTAAGGTTAGAGACTGGATTTCACCAGTAACGCGTGACCATTTGCCAACTTTCACAATGTCGTCGCTGTTCTGGTTTTACTCTCTCGGCTGAAGTCTTTTATAGAGATTAGAAATTTTTGCGAGCAAAAAGCAGTATGATTTCCTCTTCCATACGTCGCAGTGTTCACTAAATGTTTCAGTGCAGTCGAATGTCTCCCTGAAGTTAATCAAGTCACATAAAAGACTTGAAATGATGGCCTCCCTGTCCAAGCTAAAACGCCACACAGAAAGGATTTAGTCATTCATCATTACACGACTGCCCTAACACAGGCTCAGCTCATCACTTTTTCAACATCAAATGTGCTGAAGAAGTTTGGTGAAACAAAAAATGAAAGTTATTGTTTTAACCATGAAGGAAAACGTACCACAAAAAGATCTATGGAAGAAAGACGAGAAGTATTGAGTGAGTCCTGTGCAAATTGTGTTGTGGGGAACAACTTCCTTCACCGATACATCAGCACATGACATGGTCCAAAGCTGCTTAAAGTTGACCGAAATGAACATTGGGACATTTTGATTTGGCTATAAAATCTATAACCTTGCGAAATTTTGGCCCATAGCCTCGGGGCATTATGTCCGTCTAACTGTCCTCAAACACGTGAATAACTTACCGGAAGATGCATTATTAACCTGTGGAGTTTTATTTGTCGTCGTTTCCTTGCCGTCTCCATTATATCTATTATTATATCCATTATATCTAAGCACGTAAGAATCGATTCACTGCCAAAGTACCACGTTGTCATTGAGTCAGATATTCCATTTTTGAGGATATCTGGACAGGGGAGTTTAGCCGTAGCAATTGGAATGGTGATGTTTGTTGGACCCATATCCCGGTCTTCTGTCAAATGTACTGCTGTAAAACGATGGAAATATAGTGAAGTATATAACGAAACACACTGGGATACATGCCAATGCTTTTCGATTTTGTGACATGTGACACTGATTACAGGTGAACTAACGGAGAAATCACTTATAATTGGATCGCCAATGTGGGAGGTATCAAAGTGATAAATGGTAAATTATAAAGATTAAAATGTCAATGTTACCAGTTTCTTATAGCCAATAGCATATACCAATAGGAACTTCGAATTACATATCCGTTAACGTATTTTCAAGTCACTGGCCTGAGGTAGAGCTACATAGTGTAATCATTACTATCGCTTCAAGAAGGCAAAAAGAAGACGGAATATTAAGGACACTATAGTACATGTAAGTCCTACAGGAATTAACTGAAATAAATTCAAATTTTTGTTATTGTACTTCTCAATTGTCGGTTGTACAGAATTCAGTAGAAACAGTAGGGAAACGTCCAGACTGAATACTATATACGCCCCCCAGTAGCAGAGAAACCACAAGGGAGAATACCATGTAAGCACCCCAAAAGCACAGTCAAAAAAAGCAATGAATTGTTACCGGTTAACTCCAGATCAGCGATACTGCTGCCATTTCCTGGCGACATGGGACAAAATATGAACATGAATATTTGTCGAGCAAATGGCTGCAAGCTTTGTATGATTCTCTAAACTTGTGCAGGACTGCACAATATAGAATCACAATTAATGATCATTTCCTTCTCTGATTAGGTAGGATTATTTCCCAGAGTTTCTTTGTGTGTTTTATTATTGCACAAAATATTGCACTGATGATTATGGCCAGTGTTGCACTCCGACGTTGCGTTAGTTGGAGTACAAGCATGTCTGAACTGTACCACCTTATATAATAGAAACTTTATATCATTGTTATGGATTATAAATCAAAGATACTTACACAACACACAGCATGATGCAATGCAAATGTAGGTACCGACCCCCCAAAAATATCCATATTGTTAACACTTCCTTTCCTGAAAACAGAAGAAAAAAAAGCTTTGATTGAAAATCTGATTGGTTTTACTTGTTAAATTCTGTTCTACTAATTTAAGGGGAAAAACCACAATGACATATCTGAAAATCCCTTCACAGTTATTTTTAGACTTTTCTTTTCTCCAAATTAAACGCAGACAAATGTTTTGATTGTATAGCCGATTACATGGACTATACTGAACAGGCTGAAACGCGCGTCATGCTGCATGACGTCACGCATTCCTTTCAGCTGCTAAACAGCGTCTGACTTTCATAATTCGACATTAATTACAGATACTGATGTAGTACTATGTGTATATTTATGTTGAAAGTCACATATAAAAAATTCTTTGTATTCTATTCGGAAAACTAAAAGCAGAAAGGGTGTTCTTCGCCAATATTCCGCGTGGGCAGTAGGGAAGAACATCCAAATGTGCAAGTTAGGAAGGGAAGAAGTTTCTTCCGGTTAGAAAAACTCGTTCCCTCCCTTATTCTGGAATTGAATAATGTGTTTTGTATGTTTGTTTAATTGGCATTATTGGAATGTTTCACTTATACGACGACAGGCAGGATAAAGGTGAGGGGAAACCAGCCAGAACTCTATAGAATCCCACGACCACAGATTGGTGGTCCACGTACAAACAATTTTAGAGAGAAGGTGTAATTCTGTAATGCAGAAATAGTGATGCTTGTCAGAGGAAATGACCATTTCAAAAGGAAATCCAATACACATGTACCCGACATTCTCTGCTAAACTGATGAACTTTACATCATTTGTGTTATTTAGGTTAGGCATAATTGGGTTTTTGGACCATATCTGACATAAAATAGTTGTACACTATTGTTCTTTCAGAATGCATATCTTCGACCGAGACTGTTTTAAAATATGTATCTTAAACAGCAAGCGTTACCCCCTGGTACTCTGAAAACGTGTGCCAATGACGCATTAACACCGCCAAAATATTTCTTTGCGACTATTTTAAAAACTGTTTTTAATACAAAAATGAGATTCATTGCAATGTCTGTGAAGAAAAATTGTGATTGTTTGAGGAACCTTTAGTGACAGAATAGTTTATAGCGGTGATATTCTCAACTTCTACTCCCTACATTTGGGAAGAGAAAGCGTCATATGTTTGTTACTCTTTATTTCACATGAATATGTATTCTTCACAAGCCCGTTGTTAAAATCTGTTTGCTTGGCACCGCAAGAGACAAAGTCAGTTGGCTGGGAAACATATGGTTCTCATTTTTACTACTGTTTGGTACAAAAACAAAGCTTTTGTTTATTCCCTGCTGCAGTTGATCGGTTTGAAGTTCATAATATCACAATTCACTGCTTTAGTGTTTTCCATAGATGAAACATGGAAAATGATAAAAGTTAACAGAAATGGCGTGCCACCATGGTGGAGCATTTAATAAGAAGAGTGTGATAGCTTCCGAAGGCACTTCAGTGCGGAGTACAAGGAGTGACTAACCCTAGAAATATTTGTATGTTACTTTGAAATAAGTGAAAATTGTATGCATATACTAAGATAAGACATTTATGTTGTCTCCCAAAAACACAAGCACTTCGCTAATATTTCTTTGCTAATGCTGATGTAAATCTGTAGAAATATTTGATTAGTACTGCCTGCAAGTAAGCTACAGTCTAGTATGCCATTTGGATATAGCTGTAAACATATGCTAAGTGAGAAGTAACCATGAGTCTACCCATCTACAGTTACAACTGGCTTGAAAAGCCTTGCATCACTTTGATATTTATCTGCTGTGTTTACAATTAAGTAGTCCTGCTAAATGACAGTGATTACAGATTGTTTTTTTTACATAATCTAGCGGCGAATTGGTCTCTTTGTATTGTTAGCAAGTAAGTAAATCTCTGTTGGAGAGAAATGTCGCTGAAGGGACAATGAGAAAGTGTTATAACATGCATATGAATATGTCCAGGAATAGAAGCAGATTTTATAAGCACATATCAGACCTATATTCCTACATGTACCAAAGACGTTAACACTTAAGTAAGAGAATTTTCAAACTGCTGACATATTACATATTATTGCATTTGTCACGAACATGGGGTGGTACATGAATCATATTCTCGTATAAAGTAAACATAAGTATCACAATCTCGTATAAAGTAACCATAAACAAAATTACATGAGACCATACAGATTTACCTGCAGTACTATACAGAGCTTTTCTGACACAACCCTTTAAACTAAGGAACAAGTTTTGCAGCAAGGAATGCGCCTGTTTACAATTCATTTATGCAGCCACTTACATACAATCCACGGATAACCACATGTATTGTATACCTGACCAAAGTTTTATTGAACCATTTCTTGTATCCTGCTACAATCAGAGGGCAATGACTGACAACTAAACTCCGATCCAGCACAAATATAATCTTAGGAGCTATAACAAATCTGTAAAGCACAGAAACTTCAAATCTTTGACAGCTTTAGTACAAGCCTTCATATACATGCAATTCACTACCACTGTGCAATATTTCATATAACGGTACCTATGGCTTTATCAGTCTTTCCGAGTAAAACTGTGCCATCCATTTTGGAGTGAATTCTGGGATGTAAGGGTAGGCCTACGGATGTGTGATATTTGTCAGAATGACCCTCGTTGTCTGTATTTTACATAGCACAACAGGTAATCCATCAAAATGTCACCCGACAGGCTTGAAATATACAGAAATCACGTGCATCAAGACAATAATGCATACACACTATGAAGCAAATCCTTTATAGTTCTATCATTTTGTAAGCTATTGGCAGTGTGAAAAACTGTCCTTTTTCGTAAGGACTAGGCCTCAGGCACCAATCGCATATATTGTATCCCTAATTACATCTTTGCAAATTTCTGACACAAGCTATGTCAAATTTATGACGAAAAGTTTGTTATTTATGTCTGTCACATATCTCTAGCTGTTCAGTGGTAGGCTATGGTTTAGGGGACTTCTTTAACCCAAGGCCTCTCGCCACGAAAAATACAACTATCGAGGTGTTTTCTCTACACTTGCTTTCCATGGAAATTGGTGTTACTTGGTCTTACAACGGCAAGCTACAATGTTCGTCCACGCTCAATCTAAGCCAAGGGTGTTGCTGTTGTAGGAAGTTCGTTTTGGGTGCTTGTTGCAGAGCGTTTTAGCACCGGCTCTCTTGACCATGAGAATGCTTACGTAGCAAAAGTAAGAATGGAGAAGGGGAGATAACTGCCTATCATCAGAAGAAATAAGGTGTCATGACTTACATGCCCTTCATTTTAAATATGCATTTGATTACCTTCTCCGCCACAGAATAAACATGGGTATTGCAGGTTAAGCTGAACTAATTTTGCAATGAATGTATATCATGTTCCATTCACTCATCCGCGAAATGCACAGTGACCAGTAAAAATGATCTGTTTTCATCGTTTCATGTTGATATTAATACACTACCATTTGTCGCCAGAAATCCCCTACTCCATGGAGGCTAAAAATATCATTGAAAGGGACATAACTCCTCATAGTTATATTCTTGTTTTGTGATACTTACTTACTTATTTATTTATTTCATTGGTGTATTACTCTGTACTCAAGAACTTTTCACTTATACGGCAGCGGCCAGCATTATGGTGGGAGGAAACTGGGCAGAGCCCGGTTATAACCCACGACCATTCGCGGGTTGCTGCCAGACCCACCCACTTACGGCCGAAGAGGAAACCAGCATGAGCTGGACTTGAAATCAAATTCTCTAGCGATAATAACTACTGATACACTACAAGCCTGAATTACGATAAATTTAATGAGTCATCATCACATTCCGTGTACTTAGCGGAACTTTATTTATTTATGTAACGCATCAGTTAAGACTTATTCATAATCTATATTACGCTAGTAATTTAGAGTGTTATGTGTTGCCATCGTGGTCCTGGCATTTCTGTTTTAATTGTGACTTCATAAGCTAGACAGATGTTTGTAGACTTACATGTAAGCTCTTTAAGCTCTGCTAATACGACAGGCCCACCTCAAATAACTCGAGCTGATACATCATCGCGGATCACACACTGTTAAGATAACCTCTGTGTAGAATATATTGTTACTCTACTTTTACTCTCCAGGTAGTAGCCTTTTATATCTTATTCTTGCGCAAACCAGGATTCAGCTGGTGGACTAAGCATCGCCGAGGTGTGATCCCTTTGCATTGTTTTCATACTATTGTACAGATGTTATAAAGGTAAGGCCGACAAGAATGTGGAGTAAATCCAGTCAAGTAACGTTTCATAAAACGATGCTTTTAACATCACTGTCATTTTAAACCTAGTTCTGCTTAAGCCATGGTGCTAGGGGGCCTGTAAGCTGTCGTGGCTTATAAACACTTTCATCAACAGTTAGAATATATCGCTAACTTAGATAAATTGACAAAATGTCACATTTTACGAGTAACGTGTGCTCATTTGCCAATTATCACAGTGTCGTCGATGTTTTAGTCAGTATGCTGTAGTGTTTCATGTTGTAGTGTAACCTTTCTTTGCGAGAAGGCAGCTATAGCTGTGGCTATGAGCGGTTTTACATATTTCTCATATAAAAGAGCAGACAGTAAAACCAGAACAGCGATGGCAATGTGATACTTCAGTTAGGGTTTTATTCCAACCGTGCATATAGATGTTTAAGCTGCAACAACCCCCAACCCCCCTCACCCCCCAGCACCATGACTTAAGCAGAATTTGGCCAAACAATTGGTGATGTTCAATTCAGTTTATTAGACGTCGCTGGCCTACAATTACTTAAGTGCTGTGTTGTCCTCACATTTAACACAGGTCTACATAATAACATGAAAACCATGCAAAGGTATCAGGCCTCGGGGATGCTTAGTCCACCAGCTGACTTCCTGTTTCTGGAGGAATACAATGTGAAAAGACAACAGAATATAGAGTCAAACCACCGACGACAGTGTGGTAAACAAAAGTCCATGTAACCTGCAATTCATGCACAGGCGCACATGCTACATTTTATCAAAACAAGCCTCCAAATAATGTAAAATGTAGACGATATTTCCTTTCGAGTCAGAATCACATCACAAAACCACAGAAAGAGGCCCTTTATTCGTTCAACAAGTTATTAAAGTTATCGAAAGTAGTAACATATTTCCCTTACCCAAGACAGTGAGCTCAGTAACTGTATCCCTCTTCCTTGTGATACACTGGAAAGTACCGTCATGCCCGGAGTAGGCCGCGGATGTGATTTTAAGTGAGGTGCCTCTTACGAGATGAACGTCTTCCCGACTCCATGGCAAGTGAATATTTGTTTTGCTGAGGTCAAACAGGGTCATGACAGCCAGGATAGCACTGTCTGCCTTCACCTGCTTGAACCAGTTTACTTTAGTGTTCTGCCCATTGCCACACGATAGCACTATGAAATGTCCTTCCTGCCATTGCATCTGCAGAGGAATAGAGCAGCTGGAAAAAAAGTAACAGCAGATAAACGAGAATTAATTTACTGCTAAACATTCAGATTGATCCCATACTTTCCTCTCTTCCTGAATTTCCTTTTATGTCAGTTTTCTTTGCCTGCATTTTGACATGGCAACAATTTCGTCTGATACACATGTAAATAGAAAAACGTTTTCTTCCCTTAAAGAGAGATATAGGGACAGTTTTATAATGTTAAGTTGAGAGTTTTCTTGTGGACCAAAGAGGATAGAGTGTGCAAGTTTTAGAGCATTTGTACTGAAACCTGAATAAACTAGAAACGTTATCTTGCGGGTGAAAATTTAGAGTATATGAGTTGAACGTAAGAAAATATGGGCAAATAAATAAGTTCAGACCCCAGTTTCACGATACGCACTTAGCCAAGTGTTGCCTTAACTGCCATGACAACGTATGTTGTAGACATCGGAAGCTGACTTAGGTAAAGGTAAAAAAATACTAATTAGATTTTGTATCCGAGATTCAGGCACACAGAAAGCGCTGGGGATAGGTAAAGATTGGCTGTATCTTTTGAAATGTGTTCAAACCAGACCAGGCATCTAGTTATTTCACAGCATGTGCCATTAGGGGCATAAAAAATCAGAGATTCCAGTTTTAGGTGGGTGTTCTTTATGGAATTACTTTCAGTAAGTGTTGTAAAACTGTTTTCACTGGTTTTACACTTAAAGACTACCTAGGTCTACAAACGCTTCATAAAACTCAGGCCTGTTGTCAGGGGATGGAGGCGTCTTGCCGATCCCTCGTCTGCCACCAATAACTCTGTGGTGGAGGCGCCTTGGCGGCCCCTAATCTGTAACCAGTAACTGGCTGCCATAGTCATTCCGCTACATTTGTATGATCCCCCCCCCCGGCCGGTGACATTATGTATACTGGATACAGGACTGAGGTATACTTAAGGAAACCTTATGAAGACTGGATTATACAAGATTA